>CAIGQW010054109.1:14287695-14299754 GCA_903798125.1 Danio choprae
CTATCTATCTATCTATCTATCTATCTATCTATCTATCTATCTATCTACCTATCTTTATTACTTACTTATTTACTTATTTATCACTTATTCCAGAACAAAGACCACTTTTTTTTAAAATGCATCACCTGAAAGATGAATAAAAAACCTTCTATTGACTTATACTTTGTTAGGACAGGACAATATTTGACCAAGATACAACTATTTGAAAATCTGTAACACTTAGCAATGCACACTTAATCCACAACACACGCTTAAAAGAAGCAAATATCAGACCTGAAACACAAGATCCTGGAAAAATAGATACTACTACTTATTTATCAGTGTCAGTGTTCGTCCATGTCATCGTTTGTTGTCGTCACGTGCCTTTTGTCTTTCTCCCGTCACCGTCATTGTTAATCTGTTCCACCTGTGTTCATCCCTTCTGTGTCATCTGTGTAATCAATCTGTCATCCATATATACCCTTTCGTCTGTGTCCATTGTTGTCCGGTATTTTGAATCGTGTGGGTCTCGTCCTGTGTCTTCCTGTCTTCCCGTATCCAGTATCTGTTCCCCGTAAGTGTTCAATAAACCCGTTTTGTTAATGTATCTCCTTCTCCGTCTCGTTCTGTCACCATCCGCCACCATGGCGTTACAATCAGATACTTATGCCTATTTCAATAGTGATTAGCAACTACTATCTGTCTAAGTCAGTTCAAGTCTCACTAGTATCACTCCTACACATACCAAATGACATTTTTGTAACATCTTTATTACGAATGCAGTACAATAAATAAAACAAACTAAAAGTGATGCTATCTGGAACATAATCTCCTAATGTTGTGCTAGACTGGATGTGAGTGCCATGATGCCACTACAGACAATGAAATCCTTTATATTGAGTGATCCTGTCAGCACTAAATGCAGTATGCTACAACAAAACAAAACAAAACACCAACAGTAAAATGACATCAAGGAGAAATAGATTTGCAACGCAATACAACATTAGATAACCAACAAACAAAAATACATTATAATAACTGCCACAGATGTGCAAACATATTACTCGATTCGACTCGGTCTAAACCAGATATGATTTATTTGTCACAATGTCCAATTTGGTGGGACCACTATTTATCATATTGTATAGTTGCGGACATTTTTTGTTTAATTTTATTAACAAAAGTGTTGAAGATATGTTAATTTTAAAGGTGCACTGATAAAACATATTTAATTACCAGTTATAAGCAGGGGCAGTTATAGAGGGGTGGCACAACCAAATGAAACAATTGCGATAATTGGCTTGATCAATCACAAAAGGGCAGAATATGTTAACATGATTATTGTGAACTAATAATACATTTATTATTTATTAAATATTTAATGCATTTATTATTATGAACTAATGAAAAATATGTACCCCCCCCCCCCCCCCCCCAAACCTTGTGTTAATCTTAAACATATAGCAAATGCATTTAGGGTTCCCAGGGATTGTTTACATTTTATTACTTCAGTAAAGGAATTGTAAAAATTAGGACAGGATACAACCATGTCTGTCTGTCTGGATGTTTGTCTGTCTGTCTGCTAATTATTGCAATTGTTTCATTTGTATCTTAGAAAAGGTTCAAAGGGATAGTTCATCCAAAACTGAAAATTCTGTCATCATTTACATACCCTTTACTAGTTCCAAACCTGAGTTTTTTCCTTCCGTTGAACACAAAATAAGATACTTTGAAGAAAGCTGCAAACTTTGACTATTGACTATACCAATTGACTTCCAGTATTTTATTTCCTACCATGGAAGTCACTGATTACAGGTTTTCAGCATTCTTCAAAATATTATTTAGTGTTCCACAGAATTAAAAAAAAAAAAAAAAAAAAAAAAAAAAACCCTCATGGTATGGAACTACATGAGGGTGAGTTAATAGTGAGTAAATTGTATTTTTTTTAGGTGAACTATGAACTTTTTCTCTCTTTTTTGATAGTTTGTTATTTTACAATGAACTCTTTAATATAAAATGATCTGACAGTTGAGCTTTTAGGAATAAACAGTTGAAATTTGTATTTCATGATTCATGTGTTAATTCTAAACAGTCCTCAAAAAGAAATTGTATGGAGATTACGCAAAAGGGTTTGCTTTATTAAAAGAGTAGTGAAACTTAATTTAACCACAATCATAAAACCATCAAACACCGACTCTAGAACAATGAAATGAATTAATCAGTTCCTTCCGCTGTGTGATTTTGAAAGGAAATGACTTGCCAACACATTAGCTGTAAGTCTAAACAAGAAATTTAGACTGAAACAAAAACCTGCGATTTGGTGATGTTTGCAGAAATTCCTGCTGGCACATCTAGAGAAAAGCTTTGCTTGCCTTCCTGTCTGGCAGGCATGTCTATTAAGACTGTTTAATTTTGTTCAAGGCAAGAGCAATTGTTGTACACATGCCCAATCGCTGGACATAAATGGTATCCGAACCTGATACACAGAAAGTGGAGATTCTGATATGAGTGTTACACAGGGAAAGAGAGCCCGTATATGGAGGTTTTGATCAGTAGAACGATTACCGCAAAATACCCATTTTTATAGCAGATGTGTTAGCTCTAAACAGCCAAAATAAGTCCATGAAAGTGCAAAAAGTCATTGTATAATCAATGAAAATATACTGTAGGTTACCTCTGTACTGTACATGCCACATAGCATCATTGTTCACTTTAACTGTTATAATGACATCTTTTAAATTTGCATTAGTGTTGTACTACATGTTTAATACATGGCACACTTGAACGCTTGATTCTGATAAACTAGAGCATTATTGTTTTCATCCGTTCCTAATGTCGTCCATGTCAACGCAATATTTAAGTTAATCTGGATTACCAATAACCTTTTATATCTCTTGCATCGAAGCATGAATTAAATCCTGGTTTAATATGAATGCTGAATGTTTTGTACATTGCAATGGTCTGTTTAATCTTGGAGGAAGCTTTATCTTAACATACAGGAAAGATTAAACCTTCTGTGTATTAAGTGCAATAGAGAGTTTGTCATGTTATTTTCACACACATTTTTAACACATCTTGCTCTGTTTTCAAAACCAGCATCGTTTTGATGAACTTCATTTTCTCCATCAGAAAGATGAGATTTAACAGTAACTTATGCATGTTTCAAAATAAATTTGTATAGTTGTAATTCAACTTGTAGTTTATTTTATAATGTCTTATAACGCTTAGATTATGAATATAAAATCCATATCCAATACTTTACAGTTTGGGGGAAAAATAAACAGATTAATATGATTATTTTAATCTTGTTGTGATTTATTGCACTTCATATTGTATGCATGTCATATGTATAAATACGTGTTAGGTGTGGAGACAGCTCACATACAGTGCCTATAGAAAATCATCATAAAAATCTGTACATCTCTCACAATACTATATAGTCAAGTTGGTCACATTACTATACATTACTCACATTACAAGACCTTCGGGATAAGGTTGTAGGAAGGCACAGGTTAGGAGAAGGCTACAAAAACATTTCAAAGGCTTGAAAAGTTATTTAGGAATTTGATTTGAATTCAGGCTGTATGACAAATAAAGTCATTTTCTATAGGCACTGTTTATTATAAAGCATAGTTACACTTTACAATAACAATGAATAATGACATACTAATATGTAAAGGTTACTTTATGAACTATTGATGAGTTAAGGCATGCCCGAATCATCTTTAACTACAACTTGAGTCACATGAGTTCACGTATGATTAATGGCTTCCTTATTAGCACTTGTTTGTTATTTAATGTATTAATTAACAGTTTAGATTTAGGTAAATGTAACTAAAATGAACTCATGACCTGTTAATGTATCTTTATGTCATGACTTTACTTGAAGGGGTACGTTATCATTAATTCATTCTTAACTACTCATGAACTCCTGTGTTTAAATGTAACATGCATATCCGTCTAGTGCATGTTTACATTGAAAACAATAGAAAAGTGTTCTGTCTACATCATAAAGGACAGTTTAAACACATGAGTTCATAAGTAATTAAGAATGAATTAATGATAATGTGCCCCTCTAAGTAAAGTTATGCCATAAAAATACATTAACAGGTCATGAGTTCATATTACATTTACAGTAGCTAAAACCAGTGTTAATTAACACATTAATTAAGTAATTAACAAACATGAACTAACAATTAATTAACGTTGTTCTTGATTAGTGCATGCTTTAACTCATCATTAGTTCATAACAAAGTAATGTTTAGTTTGGATTTCAGCACATCATTATTCATGTATCGTTTTTGTGAAGTGTTACCGCATAGTTTAAAAACATTATTACAAAATGTATTTTTATTAGCAAAATATTAACAACGATAATAAGACATATGTGGTTGTTGTCTAATATCATAGTAATATTTCAGGTGAAAATAGTGATGTTGTCTTTCATTGTGCACTTCAGAGTGATTATGTCATAGAGATCACCACTTGCGATTGTAATTTGCCTTACCTTTTATGCCATGACGATGATATCTGAGTGCACTCGTTTTCTATCTAGTACACTCTGCCGCCAAGTGTTGACAGCTTCTGTATAATATCACAAGTTCTGTGCTGAACATACGTGTGTCTAAAGCCCAAACCCTTCGCCTCACCTACCAACTGTTCTATGTTTGTACAATCCAACAATATTGCCACCAGCCATGTTTGAATTATTCATCCACTATATGTATATGTAAACGTGGAAACACAATATTTATACTCTCATCTGGACTTCCAACAATCTTTCCTGGCTTAAGTATCAACACATGGTTTTAATGTATGGTTTAATATGAATGGATGCCAATGGTTGTGTACATTGCAATGGACTATGTAATCTTAGTAGAAGCTTTAGGATAACAAGATCAAATCAATGTTTCATGTCTGCATGTATATTTACTTGGATTAGCATGTGTTAGTGCAGTAGTGAGAGTTTGTCTCACAATTGTTCCTTTTTTTTTTTTTACATATCTAGCACTGAACACTGGTATTGTTCCAGAAGTAAAGACTTTATTCCATTTAACCATAATGAATTGAATTTCTAACAGTAAATTGTACAGTTTCAAAGATAGACCTGTTGTAAATGTTGAGGTTGTTGATTGGATGTTTGCCTCTGACACAAATGTTTGCATTAATTCAACTGATTTAAAAAAAAAAAAACATGCAGGAAATTGCATTTATGCAGGAAATCAGTTTTGTATTTCTCTGTTGTATTGTGTTATTTGCTATAAACTACAATCATGGGATTCTAGTTCTTTCCTTACTACTAGAACTCATGTTAAAGGAACATGGAAGTTGTTTTCTCTCAGTGATTGGGCCAGAGAGATGCTTCACAGACAGAGAGAGAGAGAGAGAGACAGAGAGAGAGAGAGAGAGAGAGAGAGAGAGAGAGAGAGAGAGAGAGAGAGAAACACGCTACTGATTACGCCAAAATAACAAAACAAGTAAAAACCTTTGTGTTACCTGAATCGCCAACCCTGCCTTCTTCCTCACTTCAAACTAACTTCATTACAGAAACATGACCTACTGATATTAAATGTTGATGTTGATAAAATAAATGTTTGGATGGTTAAATATGCATCACCCAAGCCAGCAGAGAAGGATTACAAATCCAGAGCAGAAGAAAATGATTTAATTTTGATTAAAGATTACCAAAACATTTTTTTCAGCAGATTCACCTTAAGACAATGTGTGCTAGCAAAAAAAAAGAAAAGAAAAGAAAAACATTGTACATTTTGATTTTGTGCTAAACTTAAGTGAGCCATCTTTTTGTTTTCAGATTTTAATATACTTCATTGATTCAAATAAAAGCTGGTTCGAGTCCCGGCTGGACAAGTTGGCATTTCTGTGTGGAGTTTGCATGTTCTCCCTGTGTTTGCGTGGGTTTCCTCCGGGTGCTCCGGTTTCCCCCACAGTCCAAAGACATGCACTATAGGAGAATTGAAGAAACTAAATTAGCAGTAGTGTATGAGTGTGTGTGTGTGTGTGTGTGTGTGTGCGCGTGCGTGCGTGCGTGCGTGCGTGCGTGCGTGAATGAGTATGTATGGGTGTTTTGCAGTACTGGGTTGTGGCTGGAAAGGCATCCGGTACATAAAACATATGCTGGAAAATTATAAAAAATATGCGACCTCTGAAATAAAGTTGAAGGAAAATGAATGAATGAATGAATGTGATATATTGCGCATTTCATATGATTTGTTATACAGTAAGTAGGGGAAACACACATACAGTTAAAGTTAAAATTATTAGCCCTCCTGTGATTTTATTTTATTTTCATAAATATTTTCCAAATGATGTTTAACAGAGCAAGGAATTTTTCACAGTATTTCCAATAATATTTTTTCTTCTGGAGAAATTCTTATTTATTTTATTTGGTTAAAACCTTTTTTTAAAACCATTTTAAGGTCAATATTAATAAGCAATTAATTATTTATATTATTTATTAATGAATTATTAAGCCCCCTTAAGCATTTTGTTATTGTCTAAAGAACAAACCATCATTTTACAATGACTTGCCTAATTACCCTAACTTGCTTAATTAATCTAATTTACCTAGTTAAGCCTTTAAATGGCACTATAAGTTGAATACTCGTATCTTGAAAAATATCTAGTCAAATATTCTATACTGTCATCATGGCAAAGATAACAGAAATCAGTTATTAGAAATTAGTAAAACTATTGTGTTTAGAAATGCGTTGAAAAAATATTATTTCCATTAAACAGAAATTATTACTGGAATATACTGGGGGGCTAATAATTCAGCAGGGCTAATAACTGTATAAACCCTGTTTTAAAAGCTTAATCTTTTTTATTTATTTATTTTTTTGCAGCACATAATAGCAATAGTCAGAGATCCCCACAGCTTTACACTGTCATGGTAATATTGAAAGTGAAGATAATGACATTGTACTTCATTGCGCACTTCAGAGTGATTATGTCATAGGGATGCCCACCTATAATGGGAATTTGCTATATGTGGTGTTCCATGAGGATCATATCTGAATGCGCAAGTGCTTGACAAAATAAAGAATGCTCATTTTCTGAGTCCAGTGCACCCCGTTGCCAGGTGTTGCCAGTTGTTGTCATGATAAAATAAGATCACAAGTTCTCTCCTGATCAATGCACACAAGCTCTTCGCCTACCAACTGTTCAATGTTTATCCAATCTGTAAATTGCCTCCAGCTACATTTGCATTATTCAGCATTGCATGCTTGTTATAATGACATCTATTTCAGACTAAATATATCTGGATACAAAAAGTGGCATCGCTGTAGCGTGATGCTCCTATTCTCACACTTTGTTTGTATTTTGTAAAAATAGATTGTATGGGGATGTTATGCAAGCCAGACGCATGCCATATGCTAAACAGATCAAATATGCATCACAGCTTATTTAACTGATGACTCATTAATTGTGGGCTCAACATCATGCTATTTGTTTATGTTAAGTTGACGGTAAAGTAATTTCCAAGTCAGATGGTTGGGTCAAAAAGAAGAAGAGAGACAAAGAGAGACATTTACAGAGTGTTTCTGGTCAAACACAATTATGTAATTTAATAAAACACAAAATGGGTATAAAATGGAAGCGACTGATTTATTCAAATGTATGGAGATTATGAGACAACAACAACACTGTAGAATAAATCTTACACAAATCTAATAATTGTTGGTCAGATTGATTTTCCACTACAATAATGCTCAGGCCACCTTTGGCTTGGATTGATTTTTGTTTCCCCCCACTCCTTGTTTTCATTGCTTTTTCTTTTTTTTTATCTTTGCAAAGAATGTTCTAGCAAACCATGAAATCAGAAGTTTGTTTATCTGTCTGCAGACAAAGACGATACTGTGACCAAATTTTTCATTATCATTCCTCAGAAATAATATTTTTGTTATACAATACTTCAATGAAATAGTGGAATGTATAAATACGCGCACACACAAACATACATTCGCCTCAAATCCTTATTTCTACTGATTTAATAGAATATTGCATTTAAGGAAATACCTATGGAAATGACAAATGAACGCAGATTATTAATACTGTTTAAAAACATAATGTGCCAATGTATTGTTAATGCATGCATGCGTTTGAAGAAACAACTAGATTTTGCTATTAGTATTACTTTACTGTAATTTGACATTTTTAACAACAGGTTTATATTTTATGTATATGATAGAGTTGGATCCATCCAGTACTCAAACTCTTCCATTATGATTATGTTAATAAATAGTCATACTTAGTAGTATAAAGTATATGTTAGTAAATTTACTCCCCAAGATGAAGCTCAACATTCATTTATATTAAAACTAAAACCTAAAATCCGATAAAGTGGGTCAACACAGCTGAAACTAAACAGACGTCAGCTTTACTTACAATGAAAGTTGTTTAAAGTACAAAAAAAGCCTATGTTTTCATCGTAATAACTGGTTCAGGTTTCTGTTGC
This sequence comes from Danio choprae, assembly GCA_903798125.1. Taxonomy (NCBI): domain Eukaryota; kingdom Metazoa; phylum Chordata; class Actinopteri; order Cypriniformes; family Danionidae; genus Danio; species Danio choprae. The sequence continues at coordinate 14,296,151 of CAIGQW010054109.1, forward strand.
TAGGCATAGATATAGATCTAAAGTGCCGTGGACTGATGTTTCAGTTCTCTGGCGAGTCCAAAATTTCTTCTCTCCTGTTGATTATCTCCAGAGCTCTCACAGCTCCCTTTGTAATTGCAAGCCAGGACTTGATTGGCTCTCGTGTTTTTGGCTTCGGGCCAGCAGACTTTCTCCATATATTAAAAGGCGAGCAGGACGACGACTTCTAAAAGAGAGAAGTGACAACTCATGGTGGTGGACTAACTCAAGTGAATAACTCAGAAAATGTGTAAGGGATTAGCTGCCCTGCCCCAGACATGTCTGGAGAGGTAAGATCTGTACAACATTTTAGCATAAAGGATTAGTTAGAATTCATCCCATGCTGTGTCAACTAAGTCAATTACTTAGAACTGAAAAAAACTGACAGCCTCCACTGGGATTCAGCTCTCATGTTTTGCAATAACTGTGTATTCTGGAACAGCTGGGAATGCTCAAAATACACTTTTTGCAAAGGTTTCTGTGGTGTCTTGTGTTTGTGTGTAGTGAATATTAAACATGTTATGCATGCATCAGTTTCTTAGGTATCTTTTGGTTAAAACTGGCTATGTTTTGTCTTTGTTGAACACTATATTGTTTGTATGAGTGAGTGAGTATTGATCCTATTCATGATTTTGTTCATTATTCATTATTTAGGTTTAAAGTTGCGGTTTGGCTTTTTTATTTCTACTCACATTGTATTAGGGAAATCGGTGAGTTATTAAAGACTGATCATTTTTGTACATAGAGCAAAGTTTTATTAGTTATTTGGGTAATTTTATTTGGGTAGTTTTATTGTAATTTATTAACTTATTTATTTGAAATTTTTGTTGCTGTTTTGTTCTTAAGACTTTTTTATTTTCCAAAAGTAATTACAAACATGGATCGAAACATTGGATTTTGCTTTTGTTTTTTTTACTTGCATTTCTGAGCATTTTGTCTCATTATGCCTCAGTAAACATTAACATTCCCAAGTGTTAACTTTGCTTAATTTTAGTTCAAAACAAGATATTAGAATTGCTGAGAACATGCTACAAGTATAGCAATGAGAGCATTGATTGTGAATATTGAGTCATATTCTGATTTGTGCTATTGGCTCATTCGTTGTGTCAACATGTTTATCACTGTTTTTGGCTTTGGGCTTAAAACCTGGCCCATGGCCTGGATCACTCATGAAAAGTCTATTTGTACATCAGATAGACAGGTTTAAGATGGCAACATAATGTGGTTTATAATGTTGCATTGTATAACTGGACCATAAAATCATAATTTTAATATGTGAAGCTGAGAAACGCGCACTGACGTCAGTAGTTTTGTTCAGCAATAAATCTGTCCTTGGAAGCAAGATTCACAAAACCTTAACAAATCACCAAGATTGCCTGACATCACCGCATCCGCAATCATCTGGGAAGAATATGTGTATTTGTCACAAAACCTTATGTAAAAGGATAAAGCATCTGTTCTTACTTGTACAGTGAAATGTTGTAACATATTTTAAAATAAGGTTAAATTAGAAACTACCAATTAACTTTGTTTTGTATTTTCAAAATGCATGAAATACACTCCAAAATATTTTTGCTCCTTGTTCAAACTACTTGTTTAAAATCAGCTGAAAAAACACAATTATCGAGTTTTTTTGGGGGGACAACTTAATTGTTTTGTTCAATCAACTTAAAATTGTAAAAACTATTAAGTTAACTTAATTGATTTGCGTTAGGACACCTTGAAGGGATTGTGTGGATCCTAGTATTTTTTTACAGTGTATGATTCAAATCAAAAGTTGTATCTAATAATGAGAACCTGAGCTAATACAGCCCAATGAACAGTTTAATGATGTTACACTTTAACAAATGCTAGATTGTTTCGTCCCATATTTGGGTAGAATATTGAATATGGAATATGCCAAACCAAACAGTTGTATTAAAATTTTAATTTACAATAATTATTACATTTAATCCATCAATTGGGTTTTGTCTGACACAAATCTGACACAAATTTGTGTTGAAACAACCCAGAATTTTGTAGAGTAATACCAAAAAATGAATGAATTGCTTCAACAAACATATTACTCAATAGAATTAGCTAATGTTATCAAATTGTGATTAATAACCAACACAGAACATATGTTGTTTCGTCATTTGTCTAACTGTTGTAATTACTGTACTGATGACAGCTGTATAAGTCAATAGCTTTGAAAGCATAACAGCTGTGACATGCAATAAAGCTTCATCAAGTACATTCACTGCAAGCTTTAAGAAAGCAAAATGTATTTTCTTAAAAGTTTGTAGTACATTTAAGAAAATTCTTTACTTACAATTAAAACAAAGTGGTAATGGACATCTATATGCATTTGTGTTTGTGTTGTCTTCAGGGCTAAAGAGATCAAGACTAAATTGGGAACTCTGCTTCAGAAGCCAGAAAATTCCATCGACCTTATTATCCCCTACCAAGAAAAGCCTGAGAAGAAACCAGAGAAGCTTCAGAAGTGAGTTCCTCTTGGCTCCCTTCACTTTCCCTACGCCTCTCCTCATTTTTTCCCCTCTCTTCTCTTCCTCTTTTTTTTCTTTTCCTTACTGATGAGGACTTCAAAACTGCACGTGTTTCCTCGTATGCATCACCAACTCATTTAAACCAAAAAGGTCTGTGTACACTAAGGGCCTCTTCTGACTGAAGTCATCATTCAGTTCTTGTTTTTTAGCTTTCAAAATAGAGCTGAACAGAATTTTCTGCTTTCACTTAAAGGAGGAAATCATCTAAGGATGATTGTTCAATGTTTTCAAACGATCATTCTGAGATGACTTCCACCTGTAAGAGCTCTATTTTTGAAGTTTATTTTAAGGGTCTCAAAATGTGCAACTACTACTGCACAATGGACAGACATAACAGAAATCCAAGTTTTGGATTCTCCCATGTGGAGAGGTCTCGATTCCATAAGCATGAATATATATGTTTAAGATCATTTTAATTATTCAAAGCTAGATTTTTGAAGCTTGTATTTAATTCTGACAACTTGAAAATTTCGAGGTTGTAACTTTGTAAAAAAAAAAAGAATAAAGTAGCTCCTCAAAATTGACATATTTTAAGGCTCATTGTGAACTTTTCACAAAGCATATATCAATTTAACTACCTATTCATCTATTCGCATCCATAATTAGACAGAGTATATGATTATCCAAAGGTTGAGGTGTGGAGGAAAAGGCTGAACAGTAGTGAACAAGTAATGGCGTCAGAAAAACAAAACACGGTGTATCCTGTAATGGAAAAGGGTCTGTTTGTAATGTAAATTGTGTCCAAATTGAGCGTAAAAACATTTGCAGACCACTTCAGCTCCCTTTTTGCTTACGTAACGCCTTATGCAAGTCTTGTTAATGGGATTATATTTTGTCAGGCAGAAAAAAAACCCACAAGATTAAAGATTCCAATCACAAGATAAGACATTGTGTATAGAAACAGTAACCGTAAAGGATTTGTAAGCTGTATAAGACTTTGTTTTAGAAAAACAAAAGCAGATTACAACAGTATCATATTATTAGTTTTTATTTTTATTATTATTATTATTATTATTATTATTATTATTATTATTATTATT
>CAIGQW010054109.1:14305674-14337742 GCA_903798125.1 Danio choprae
GTGGGTGGGTGTGTGGGAATCACAGAATCACACACACTCAGGGAATCAATCCAGTTGGCCATTTGCCTGTGCTTGCATTAGTTTTCTATTCTAGTCTTCACATTACAGCCCCCCTAGAGTTCTCACACACTGTCAAAATTGACATAATGTGTTTCTAACTCATTTACATTTGTCCAGTTTTCAGCACATTGTGCAAGACAGATTTTCACACATCTTATCATTATCACCGATTTCCTTCCTTTAGGTGAATATCGACCACTTCACCAAAGACGTGACTCTGAGAAACCTGGTGGATCTTTCTGCCTCCACCTTCGAGCTGGCCCAGAGCCGCATCTACACCCTGATGGAGAAGGACTCATTCGGCCGATTCCTGCGCTCCGACCAGTACCAGGAGCTGCTCAAGTAAACCCACATGACCAGCTGCAGGGAGACTTCACACATTTAACTCATTACAAACTTTGAGCATGCACTTTTTGATGTATAAGCTGATTAACAATACCGCATCTGTTTCTTTGGCAAAACTGAAAAAACAACGCAATCTCACTGCAATTTGTAACTTTTTGATTTAGTGGCTAATTTGTATTAATTTGTACATTCGTATATTTTAGTATGATTTGTTCATTCTACAATGAGGTTAAGGGACAGAGTTTGCTGGCATGCCTCATTTTAAAAATTGTATTTTTTCCTATGAATGAAATTGTATGAATTTAGCCACTTTTCTGACAATACATAAAAATAGTTATGACTCCTCGTGAGATCGGGCTGACAAAAAAAACATTACATTGTTTCAGCATCACCCTTCAGCTGAATGAAACGGCCATTGCTAACAAGAACATCTTGCCCCAAACTATTAAATGAATGTAATTCCTGCCCAGTGCTCTGAATGTCAAGAACTTTAATAATAAAAAAAAATGATCAGGGTTTAAGAGATAATACACATTGATGAAATGTAATCTGTCATTAGCAAGCAACTCATTTGTATGATTTTAAGTTATCTGAGCGCCTCAAAATCTTGATATTCTCTATTATTCTGTACATTGTCCTATTAATTGGAGTCACAATCTTTCCTGACCCCTGTAGACTAAATAAAGACTAAAACTGGTCCTTACTTGTAATTTCTGGCTTTCAGAGTAAGTGCAGAAGTGGTTTTGTGTAATTTTTTTTTACGAGGACGCACTGACCTGAGCGTCTAAGCATCATGTTTATCAAAAGGAAGAGGCTGGGAAATGGGAACGGGAGAGTGTGGGCTTTTTTTCTTGGAAACGTTTGTGTTAATATTAAAATGCCCAAATGGTAAACCGAAAGACAATTTGGGAAACAACCCACTTAGTATTGAAAGCGTCACTATAAGTCAATGCTTAAAAAAAGCGTGACATGTTAAGATGCGCTCCAGTCTCTGGGAACTTGTTGTTTGGGTTACCGCTATTGAAAGTTGTTAAGATGGGAATATCAAGTAGGAGGGAAACTATATAAAGCACTGGGCACATCGGGGTTTTTTTATCTAAAAGCAATGTTTATTCCCATGCCACTTTAAATTCAAAACACATTTCGATTAAGTCATGGAAACCCAAAACATTCGAGTGAGCATTTATCACGATAGCATATATACAGTATAAACACATTGTAAGACATATAAACTATTATTCTAAACAAGAGTGATTACTGCCAAATGTTATTGGTCCCACTTTAGATTAAGTGGCCTTAACTATTGGGTACTTGCATCAAAAAATAAATACAATTTACTTACTGTGTTCATAATGTATTGCAGAACACTTGAGGTGGGATACGGGTATGGTTAGGAACGGGTTTGGTGGTATGGGTAGGTTTAAGAGTGGGTTGAGCTGTAAAGGATGGTCAACAGTGTAATTAAAGATTACAGAATTACAGAAATTAATTACAGATGTATCTATATGCATGTTTTTAATCAATCATAAGTACAATCTAAAAACATGTATTTACACAATAAGTAGATTGTAACAGATGCTTAATTTCAGCGTAAGTACATATTAGTTAAGGCCACTTAACATAAAGTGGGACCATGCTATTGATGTTGTCATACAGTATATTATTGGCTCTTAGAATCATAAGTTGTTAAAGGTTTGCGAGTTATTGCAATATGAAAGGAATATGTAACTCACAAGTGTGATGTTCAATGTCATTTTGCATGTTTTTGAATTTAAAGTGTGTTGCACAGACACTTATACTCTTGCATGTCTCTTTATCATATTGTGTGTAGCAATGTCACTAATAACATTCATTCATACATGAGCAGTGGAAGGTGCTTCCGGAGGTCCTTACTGATGTCCCGCAATGCAAATTGTTAGTTCTCTGCAGGACAGGATTAGTTTAATGTGGTTATTAATTACTAGGATTCACCAAGAGGAAGAAATTGAATTACTTTGACGGGAATCTTAAGAGCAGAAGCAAAATCTCTGTTGAGTAAAATGTGTTTATAATAGGTTAAATTAATTTAGAAAATAATAATCATTAAAATGAATTATAAAATAAACAATTTGAGATGCAAATATCATTCAATGTTTATTATTTTGGGGTGGGAATTTGACAAAAGTGTCAGTAAGGACTGACAGAGTACCTGACTTATTATATAAGAAATCTGCATCAAATTATATATGCATGTATGTTTGCAGTTGATCATATAAAATCCATAATCACTTCAAGTTCTGAAGATTATTTATTTATGCTATTCAGATGTACATATCAGCCATTTGCAGAAACTGATTTTAATTTATTTTTTTGCTTGTCTGATTGTTTCATATTCAAGGTAAAAAATACCAAGATAAGATTGTGTGTCCTTTTTGTTCTTTCAAAAAACAAGAGAGTCCAGTAACTGAACAAAAGTTCTTTACACACTTTAAAGTTTCTTTTTAAATAATGTAATGTGGTTATTACGTTACATTTACATTATAACATAAACAGTGTGATTAGCTCATTATATTATATTACATTATATTATATTATATTATATTACATTATATCATACCTTGTATATGTGCTATTCAGGATGAAAACAGCACTTGAATATCTTATAATATCTTATAACAATTTGTAAATATCTATATAAATTTGTAGTTGATCATATAATCACATTCATAATAATTCAATCATAATAAAATATATATTTTTATTAATCCTTTACCCTCACCACCCAAACACATTTTGTTGTCTACACCAAGATCACAATATATCCTTACTGTTACAGTATGTATGTACCCAAACATGAATTACTCATTTTCTTTACCAAGTACAGCTACTAAATAAAGATACACATTTTTAGGAGCTTTTTAAAATGTGTTTGTGTTCCTCCTCCATATTTTTCTAAATCATCCTTGAAGCAACCACTTTGATGAGCATGAAATTTCAATAACTTTTAAATCCCCAGAGAATATTGTTAAAATGCCACATCTGAATAAAAATGCCACTACTTCCTGTGAGGCAAGATCTCTCAACGTCTCAAGTGTTTTATTCACAAAACCATGATAAGATAAAGAGCATAGTTGAGAAGAATATAAAGATATATGTAGAAATGAGAGAGAGGTAGAGAGAGAAAGAGAGAGAGAGAGAGAGAGAGAGAGAGAGAGAGAGAGAGAGAGAGAGAGAGGGAGAGAGAGGTGGAACACTGAGATAAAGCAGATGTGTGATGAGAGGCTGCCAAAATAAACAATGTCATATGCAACATGTTCGCATTCATTACCACTCTCATTCCTAGAAACAGTTGTATTATTCTTGACTGAGGGTTAAAGCTAGTATGTATCGGCCGAACTGAAAGATCATTACCGCGTCCCATCACAAAGCACCTTTTTCCTAAATGCCAAAGAAAAGAGCATCTCCATTTCACTTTGTCCAGACTATAGGTCAAGATCACCAAAATCTGTTCTTTATTCGATTGTTTTTGTTTGTACTGCTCTTCTCATAGAAGTACAACAACAAGGAATATTTTCATTTAATTTAAACAGCGCACATCAATTTAATCTGCCCCTAAAATACAATTACTGAGACCTAATTTAAATTAAGGTAAAAAAAAAAAAAAGTACACTGGCCTGAAATTCTATTGAGACATGCTTGGACAGTTAAAAATTAGTCACACTTAAAATGCTGGAATGTATGTTGGTATTATTAGTTACAAAATATCAAACCAGTTAGCAATGTGAAAACAAGTGAGCTTCTGTGTGGAGTTTGTATGTTCTCCCCGTGTTTGTCTGGGTGCTCCGGTTTCCCCCACAAGTCCAAAAACATGTGCTATAGGTGAATTGGGTAAGCTAAATTGTCCATAGTGTATGTGTGTGAATGAGTGTCTCCCAGTCATGGGTTGCAGCTGAAAGGGCATCTGCTGCATAAAACATATGCTGGATAAGTTGGCGGTTCATTCCACTGTGGCGATCCCAGATTAATAAAGGGATTAAGCCAAAAAAAAAAGAATGAACTTCCTACAACAACTGATCACAAGTTGTTGTTATTGGGTGTGTTGTACAGCACCGGTCAAATGTTACAGGTCAGTTTGTTCAACAATTTTGATCAACAAAATAGTTTATTAAATAAATGTATAAACATACAATAAAACAGTAATATTATTAAACCATTATTATTATTTAATTAAAAAAAAACATTTTATAATGCAAGTTTATTCTGGGATAGCAAAGATAGTTAAACTGTCCAACATAATTCTTTGAAATATAAACATAAAAATAGGCATTTTTTTATTATGAACAATATTGAAGAAAAGTTGTTTGTGACTGTTCATTCATTCATTCGTTCATTTTAAGGATTCTTTAATTAACAGAAGGTTCCAAAAAACTATTTATTTGAAATATAATTGTCACGGTTGGTTGCAAGAAAGCGGACCCAGTTGCAGCAATGAACAATACAAATGGGTTTATTGACAGAATTATGCACAAGTAGACAGACAAGAGGATGACAAGGTCCAAACAGTAGGGGCAACAACACAGGGAAGACAAGATGCCACCAAAATGAACAGCCAGCCAGAAGTAGGAGCAACAGTGATCAAAACCTCCAGACTGGCAGGCCAGGGAAGTCAGGACACTGAATAGGACTGAAATATTATAAGACAAGACAGCAAACAGGCAGCAATAATTTAATAAAAACTAACTAAATCTAAAAGAAAAATAGTAAGTCAAATATAAATCCTAGTAGAAGAGAACTAGACTGACTTGGGCAATCGGATAAAAAAAAGAAACTGAAATAAAGACATCTAGAATCTTAAAGAGAGAAATTAAACAAATCAAAAAACTAATAATAATAAACTACTAATACAAGACTGGGACTGACAGAAAAAAAAAATGGAACAAAAATGGTTCAAAAGATAAAGCAAGATAAAGATTAAAACACAAAATTAAGTAAACCCTAGGAACAAACAAAAAAAAAAGTACTAGCTACAAACAAACAATACATAGACAAGAGAACTAGAACAGGCAAGACAAAACGCTCAGGAAGGATATAAGGTTAGGATACAAGACAAGCTCACATGGAATGAACCAGCAAAGAAATGAGAACACACAGCACAATATATAGAACAAAGCACATGAGACATGTGAAAACAATCAGGATAACAAGGTCTAAATAAGAGGGCGGGGTAACTGAAAACAAGAAGGAAAGACAAGAGCACATGGCCAACACAAATTAAGGCAAAGCAATGTAAACAAGCACAGGACAAACAGGGAAACATTAAACACTGACAGGACAGACAAGACTGTCAGGTCAGGACCATGACAATAAGTTTTGGTTACACCTTATAATAAGTTTTTTTCTCTTCTTTTCTTTTCTTCTTTTTAATTTGCTGAGTAAAAGCATGATTTTTTTCTCTTTCCAAGTTGTACAAAGGTAAGTAAATAAATAAATAATTGAATATTAATAAGCTTTGTTTTATCATTTTAACGCATCCTTGCGCTAAAAGGTCTCTTTCCATAGTATAAATAGTATGTGTAATACATGAATATTTGAAAAGATGCATTAAAACTGTTTTCAATTTTGTCAGACATTTTATTGAAACGTGTTTGTTTGGTTTGTTATTACCATTAATTATTACCATACCATTAAAACATTTTACATTATGTCTCAAACAACTTTCTGTGCCTACTGCATATCAACTCCACTCACAAACAGCCTGTCAGTTCAGGTGCCAGATTTTCTTTTTATGGGGCTGCTCATTAGACACAAACTGCTGCTGTTGCTTCAGTGCTCAAACTATGTACGACAATCACGTTTCACACAAGAGCCAGGCAATATACAACCTGATTCAGGTGTTGCTGCCAGCTGTACGACAGCTATAACAAGGTCTGTGTGTGTGTGTGTGTGTGTGTGTGTGTGTGTGTGTGTGTGTGTGTTTGCAGATGTTTGTGTGTTTGTGTATCGACTAGAATGCTAATCATGTGTTTGCAGGTGTTTGTGTATCGACTAGAATGCAAATCATGCCTTATGGCACAGTAATACTCTGCCTGTTATTTGCACACAAATGGAAACGAATGTGGCTCGAACGCAGAAAAACAAAAGCAGAAAGCAGATAATGACTGCGCAATGCTCAGATGGAAGGCAAGATAATGCTCTGTAAATACTCACTTCATGGGGTCATTTGCGCTGTAAAACCAGACGGCTCTCATCAAAGGCCCAGCTGTGAATTTGCCTTGTTTTTACCATTCACAAAGCAATATTTCAGGTCATGGAAAGCTAAATGCTGATCTTGAAAGTTTGGATCGAAAGTGTAAAAACTACAGTGGCCAAGAGAGCTCAAACTTGTTGCAAGTTAAAATCAGCATAAAACGGAAGTTAATATTGTCCTCTTTTACCATATTGTGACAAACTGTACATTCGAAACAGTCCTGAAATTAGAAAAAAAAATGGAGGGCGCTGCACGATTTTATCTATTGGGAACTGATTTTGGATGGCATTGCTACCAAAATGGAAGAATGTTCATTTTTGTAGATCGCGAATTATGTAGCCAGAAGTACGTATGGCAGCATTTCGTTTTTAAAACGAACGATACAGGGCTGCCTTTCACGCTTACCAGCTGACCGCTTACCATATGGACGGTTTCTCACTGTTATCAGTTTGTCCAGAAGCCCGCCATGTATGTCGGCAGACTTGAGACGCAGAGAGGAGTTTCCAGAAAGTGGGTAAGACAAATAACCAAGTAAATAACAGGGTGGGGTGTCAAGGTGATGCAGTGGGTAGCACAATCGCCTCACCGCAAGAAGGTCGCTGGTTCGAGCCTCAGCTGGGTCATTTGGCATTTCTGTGTGGAGTTTGCATGTTCTCCCTGTGTTCGTGTGGGTTTCCTCCAGGTGCTCCGGCTTCACCCACAAGTCCAAAGACATGCGCTATAGGTGAATTGGGTAAGCTAAATTGTCCGTAGTGTATGTGTGTGGATGAGTGTGTATGGATGTTTCCCAGTGATGGGTTGCAGCTGGAAGGGCATCCACTGCCTAAAACATGTGCTGGATAAGTTGGCGTTTCGTTCCGCTGTGGTGACCACAGAATAATAAAGGGACTAAGCCGAAAAGGAAATTAATGAATGAATAAATAACAGGGTGAGAAAAAAAAGTGATAAAAAAATGTGGTAAAATCTGACCTGAATCTTTTTCTCGATTGCTTTGTAAAACTGTCGATTGGGTTTAGGGAAGTGGGTGGGAGGGTCAATCGGTGCTTTTTAAAACACTATTGGTTCGGTTTAGAGAAGGAGGAGGGTGGGTCAGTCGATCTGTCAGTCAGTCATTCATTCAGTCAGTCAGTCAGTCAGTCAGTCAGTCGATAGCGGCCTCTGGTGGATTCAAGAAAACAAAAACAGCAAAAAAACTTACCTCCTGGGACATATTTGACGCTCTTCAGAAATGTATATAGGGCTACGTTTTCAGAATGTGCCTGGATTGTCCGAAACAATCCTGAAATGAGGAAAAAAATGGAGGCGGTGCACGATTTTGTTTTTTGGGAACCAATTTTGGTTGGCATTGCTGCCAAAAATGGAGTAAGATTGACGAATGGACAAAAGTGATACATGCACTGATATCCCCAAATGAAAGGCATTTCATGTGACCAGAAGTGAAGAAAAGTTGTCTTGAGGCTGGAGGGAAGATTACGGCATTTGATAAAAGATTATGAGGGAAGATTTATTTTTAAAAAGTTGAAAGTACACTGATACATTGTATATAACAAGCACTAATGTACAATTAAAAATAAGAAGAGAACATTTTGATTTCATGCCGACTTTAAGAAAACACATCAAGAAAATATCTTCATCAATTTGACAAAGCATGTGCACACAAATTCTCACAACACTTGCAAATACAGAAATGCACTACAATTAATGCAGACCACAACGGAAATGTGTTGGGAGACCCCAACAAGTGATGAACCTGGCTGCTTCCTGTTTAGAGTCAGCGGTATATATAAAATATACAGCATGTTTTTTTGTTTGTTTTGTTTTTCTATATGGTCAATGTTTTTCTCTTGGTCAATGTACAAAACAGTGCTATAATATATTGGTGAAATGTTGTCCATCTTTATGCTTTTAAAATGTGGTAAAACTTCACAATAAGGTTGCAATTTAAATAATATTATGCATAATATATAAATATATTCTATTTAAAAGATTTCGGTGTATCAACAGGAGCCATGGGTAGTATTTTAGGTTTCGTGTTTTTGCTTTTTTGACTCTCAAACTTTTGTTTACCATTGAACAATGACTACGGTTTCCTTAAACATTACCTTTCTTTAGTCATTATAACCCAAAATGTTTCATGGAAAAAAACATCCACCAGGATGGTAGGACGTAAATATATATACAGTGGTCAGCATATATGAGTACACCCCATTTTGAAAATGAATATTTAGTATCCATTTCTCAGTGAATATGGGAAATATATATTGGTGCATTTGAACAAAACAGATTTATTAAACATATATATTTATTCAAATAATATTTTAGTCACAGAACATCTTTAGAAATTGAAAGATAATACATTTAAATACATGCAAACTATTGCAAAAAACATTACAAACTACAACATTTCAACAAAATTGTATATATTTTTTGTTTGTGTTGATTTTTGCTACTTTTGAACATTTTAATATTTTTTCCTAACATAAATTTGTGCTACTAATTTTTGAACCATTATTGCAGGTCACTTTGTTTGCTCCAGATTTGGCTTCAGTACTGACTAAACTAATGCATATGCACAAATATAATACTGTAAAGCATTCTATAGAAAATATTCATTTAAATGAGAGATTTGTGGGGGGTGTACTCATATATGCTGAGCACTGTATATTCATATAAAAATGTAAAAAACAAAAATCAAAATAATAAAAAAGTGTGCACTTAGAAATAAGAAAAGTACCATTTCGAGTCATTTTGATACATTTTGAGAAAAAAAAAAGATACATTTAGTAAACCAAAAGTACGAGGGAAGGTTAAGAAAAAGGTCATACTGTACTATCTTGGATAGCTTAAGAGTGAATAAATATACTGTTAAGTATATTAACTGTTATACTATATTCTTATATATAATGTTATAAGATGAAGTGTGATCTTACTGTAAAGTTAAGAAAATGTCTAGTACTTGTAAATCATAAAACATCAATAGCTTTGCATGAAATTAGTTGTAGTAAACCTCTTATTGTGGTGTGTTTTGGGATTCCCGACCGTAATTTGCTCAGAACTCAATTAATCACCACAGAGAGTGTGTGATAATACCAAACTGAAGGTGTTTACTCAGAGTTTGCACTGAAATACAACTCACTTAATTCATCCTGTAGTGTTATTTGTTATTTGGGATTCTTGTGATGCCGAATTGTTCTGCAGTTCAAGTGAGTTCACTTCAGCTCGGTGTGTATGTGTGTGCCATTTCAAAAGCTGCCCTCTCCAATAACAATGATCAAACCGGCACTGCAGCACCTGAAGCACCAGAGCCGAGTATAATCACATCAAGCCCTGTGCTGAGCTCTAATGAGCAGCCTGCTGTCCTCCAGCAAGATCCTGCCACCAAAGAGAACACAGAACAGACAGAAACAGATAAAGCGGTCAAGAAAAACAGCCTGTTCTCTGCTCAGCCAGACACACGTTTGCGCCTCACAGACTGTGGCAGGCCATTTTAACATTTAATCTGTATACTGTACTAGTACTCTATATCCATGCTACTTGTAGGTTACCAGTGTTGTTTGGTATTAGTGCTTATTTATTACCTACTAGTGCTTATTCTTTAGACAGTAGTATTATATGTTTATTATTTATTAAATAGTTGTGCCTATTAAATATACTAGCGTTTATTAAATAGACATATATTTACTTATTCATTTGATATTAGCACTTTTTCATGAGGGACAAGAAGCTACTACTATTAGTAACAAAATTTAAGATTTTTGCCATTTACGACTATGGTTATCAGTCATTAAAATATCATCTACAGTATTCAGTTTTGACTATAATTCCAGTTGTAATAAGTACATTATTTTTTTATGTACGAGATGTACGATTTACGTTACGTATCGAGAAGTACAATTAGTTATCATTATAGAAAAGTTATCATTAAATATTAGTTATACTCTTATTGTTACAGTCAAAAGCTGGGATGCCTACCAGACTCACTATAGTGTAATACGCTAGTACTCACTAGAGCTTTGTATACTCCACCATCCATTCACCCAGACTACACATCCCATCATGTATTGTGCTAATTAACCATCTACAGCTGATATCAATCTAAACTCTCCACACAGCTGCAGCTCATTCACACTGATTACAGTCAATATATAAGCACCACATTCACACATGTAACACCCCCTCAGGTCACCCACGTCACTACAACTGCTTAGACATCCAGGTGAATCTGAGGGAAGACGTGGACAAGTACTGTAGGTTCGTAGGTGCAGCTATAAGAAACTAACTAAAGAGAACAGACAACACAGGTGACAATAATGGAATTTATGTAATAGGAAAAACAATTACTAATTGTCTTAATTTCTCTTTCCAGAAAGAAAATGACAATAACGAAGGACAGCTTTTTCCCCAAAAAAACAAAACAACAACCTGGTTATCAATAACACTTTAAAAAATAATAAAACAACCAAATAAACAAAAATGAATTGGCCTCTGAAGTTTCTTTTTCTCTTGAAAAATTCCTTATTCAATCTCTCTTACTCTCTGACAAGTAGAATATTTTCTTTAATTAAATTTTATTGATTTATTTCTTTAACTTCTTTTAAGTCTAACGTTTGACCTATTTATTTTATGCTAATTAACGTGTCTTCGTTAAAATACTTTAACTTTACTTTATTTTAAGTTACATGTAGCAGCAGTTAATTTTATGTAAATTTAAACAACAGATTAACATTACACATTACACAGATCAAATCAACTCAGCTTGCAAAACAAAAGGAATACACCCCAAATGACAATAGAAAATAAATCACAATTCTGAAAGAAAACCAATTGTCTTCACATTAATACAGTGAAATTAATCAAAATGATGAAACTTAAACTGTTCAGAAAAGGCTAATGCCAACAGTCTTTAAGTTGTGTTTTTAGATACCAGTCTCACAGTTCAGGTTGAAAGGAGAAAATGTGATGCCAGCTTACTCTATCATCCAGCATAGTTCTGTCATCTGTCAACCGGTGAAATCTCTGAAATTTCTCCATAAATGTATTCAATCGAGATCCGATAGGATCTCATTGCACACGATGACAACCGCAATCCATGTCCTCCCTGCATCAACATACAAAAAAACTCAATATTACCTCAATATCGCTGGATAAACAAAACATCAGTACCGATGAATCAATATCAACGTCTTTCTAGACGTTCTGTCAAGTTTTAAAGACTGCATTAACTCTCTGATCTCTGTTTCCATGCGTTCCTTTCTCTTCCGGTTCTTCCTCTGACGTCCCTGACTTTGCTTTCGTCATTCGGTTGCATGCATTTCCTTTTACCTGATAGGTCAGCGATGAGCTTAAATTTAACCTCTAAGGCAACTTAACAATATACATTTTCACATTGCACAAAAATCAGAAAATAAAATAACTAAAAAATAATAATAATAATTTTAAACAATTTATGAAGGTTTTAACTTGAATTCAATTTATGAATTAATCTTGAATTAATCTATGAATTCAATTCGGTTTTATATCTATGAATTCAGTTCAGTGTATTTATGTTTGCATATATTTTTCTTTTATTCGTACTTGTAATCACTATGGATTATACCCTCCCCCGTTAACTATATGCACGTCTCTGTGCATGAAACTAACAGATTGTGTGACTACTGGTTCAGCTGGGTTTGTATTGCTGTTTTCAATGATGGAGTCAGTCATAGCCATGCTAAGGCTCTGAAAAAGAGACCAACGGGTTACCCAATTCAGGATAAGTAAAAATCTGTGGTTTCTGCCTAACTCTTACGTCATACGTCAGATCTTACGTCATTAAATGGCCTCGGCGTGAAGCTCTTCAGCTATCGTAATGTTTTTCTTAGTTTGTCCTCTTTTATGTTTGTCATACGCGATCAGTTACACCAGGGACGAACTGCTGAACATTCGGCTGTGCACACCATTTAACCACCGGTTTTTGATTTTTCTGGCATTTTGCGGAACATTGTTGTCGGCGGAGTAGCTGCACTGTGGAAACGCTGTGGAAACACGTGCTCGTCAGGCTCAGACAACGCGGCTTTAGAACGCCGCTGCCTAGCATCCATCTGGCGAATGTCTGCTCTCTTCCTAACAAAATGGACGAACTACTTCTGCTCGCACGCAATAATAAGGACTTTACCAACTCTGCTGCTCTGCTGGCTAAATGAAGCCATTCCGGACACCGTGTTTCACATACCGGACTTTCAGCTGTTCAGAGCAGATCGTGATACGGTGTCAACGGGCAAAACACGTGGCAGTGGAATATGCTTTTACATCAACAGAAGGTGGTGTACGGATGTAACTGTGTTAAAGAAGATGTGCTGTCCTGATGTGGAAGTGCTTTTCATTAACTGTAAGCCATTCTACTCGCCGCAGGAGTTTTCCTCGTGCATTCTCATCGGTGTTTATATTCCACCACAAGCACACGCGAGTACTGCACTGCAACAGCTTGCTGATCTGATCACAGAGACAGAACAACAACACCCGGACTCTGTTTTCATCATTGTCGGTGACTTTAATCAGGCTAAACTCACACATGAGCTGCCTTACAATACTATTTTGGACCATTGTTACACAACAATAAAGGATGCATATCGCTTGGTCGCCAGAGCAGCTCTAGGACTCTCCGACCACTGACTGGTTCATCTTCTACCAACTTACAGGCAAAAACTTAAAACTGTTAAGCCAGTATTAAGGACTGTTAAGAGATGGACCAATGACACAGAGCAGGACTTGCAAGCCTGTTTTGAATGCACTGACTGGAGTGTATTTGAAGCTGCTGCCACCGACCTGGACAAGCTCACAGAGACTGTAACATCATACATCAGTTTCTGTGAGGAGTTATGCATCCCTACCAGGACTTATTTATCCTTTAACAATGATAAACCATGGTTCACACCAAAACTTAGACAGCTTCGTCAGGCCAAAGAGGATGCCTACAGGAGTGGGAGATGCCTACAGTGACAAAGGAGATTGGTGTGGCTAAGAAGAGCTATGCCAAAAAAACTGGAAAAGACATCACTAACTACAAGACACCATCCCCCAGCATTGATGGCAATAAACATCTTGCAAACGAGCTGAATATGTTCTATTGTAGATTTGAGACAGCCGCCCAGACACCCCACACCTGCCATGACCCCCCCCCCCCTACCCCCTGCACTTCAGATCAGTGAGGATAATGTGCTTCAGATCTTCAGGAAACAGAAGAGAAGGAAAGCACCAGGCCCAGACGGTGTCTGCGCTGACCAGCTGGCCTCCATTTTCTCACAGATCTTCAACAGATCACTTGAACAGTGCACAGTCCCATCATGCTTTAAGCGCTCCACGATCATTCCAATCCCAAAGAAATCAAAGATCACAGGACTCAATGACTACAGACCTGTTGCCTTAACATCTGTGGCCATGAAATCATTTGAAAGACTGGTGCTAGCATATCTAAAGGACATTACTGGACCTTTGCTGAATCCTCTGCAGTTTGCCTATAGAGCAAACCGGTCTGTGGATGATGCAGTCAACATGGGACTGCATTATACCCTACAACATCTAGACAAACCAGGGAACTACGCAAGGATTCTGTTCGTGGACTTCAGTTTTGCCTTCAACACCATTGTCCCATCATTGCTTGAGAACAAACTGACCCAGCTCTTTATTCCTAGCTCTGTCTGTCAATGGATCACCAGCTTTCTGACAGATAGACAACAGCTAGTCAGAATGGGCAAAATCACATCTGACAGCCGCACCATCAGCACCGGTGCCCCCCAGGGATGTGTCTTCTCCCCACTACTCTTCTCCCTGTACACTAACGACTGCACTGCAAAAGACCCCTCCATCAAGCTCCTGAAGTTTGCGGATGACACTACTGTTATCGGCCTCATCCGGAACATGACGAGTCTGCATACAGACAGGAGGTGGAGCGGCAGGCTTTATGGTGCAGATGCAATAACCTGGAGCTGAACACACTCAAAACGATGGAGATGAACACACTCTGTAGCCAAAACAAAGGAGACCCCCCCCCCACCGCTCCCCCCACTCACCAACAAGCACAGCACTGTGGCTGCAGTAGAGTCATTCAGGTTCCTGGGCACCACCATCTCTCAGGATCTGAAGTGGGACATTCACATAGACTCTACTGTGAAGAAAGCCCAGCAGAGACTGTACTTCCTCTGTCAGCTGAGGAAGTTCAACCTGCCACAGGAGCTGCTCGTACAGTTCTACTCAGCTGTCATCCAATCCATCCTCTGCACTTCAATCACCGTCTGCTTCGGCTCAGCTGCCAAAACCGACCTCCGCAGACTACAGCGAATAGTCCGGACAGCTGAACGAATCACTGGCACTACCCTTCCTACACTTCAAGAACTGTACTCTTCCAGAGTAAGTAAAAGGGCTTACAAAATCACTCTGGACCCCTCACACCCAGCGCACTTCCTGTTTGAACTGTTACCGTCTGGTCGGCGCTACAGAGCACCAAGCACAAAAACAGCCAGACACAGGAAAAGTTTCTTTCCTCAGGCCGTCTACCTCATGAACAGTTAAATATTCTACAACTGTGCAATAAACATGTGCAATACTTTCTCATACGCACTCGTACACAGCACCTTATAACAATTTACAGTGCAATACTTTTTCTACGCAGTTGTACACAGCACCTTATAACTTGTATATTTATAACAAATCTGTACATACAATTCAACATCCAGAGCTTTCTGACTGATTGCATCTCTGTTTAATGTTTGTTGTCTTTTTCATATTTATTTCGTGTTGTCACTTGTCACTTTATGTACACTGGAAGCTTCTGTAGCCAAAACAAATTCCTTGTATGTGTAAGCACACTTGGCAATAAAACCGATTCTGATTCTAACTCTATCAGACTTCCTGATAACATTACCATCATTTTCATGTTTCTCCATTTCAGTTTCATGCTCACTAACTTTTTCAGTTTCCTCTACAGGTATTCGCTGGTCAACCAAAATGACAGGAACCTCTGCAGGTAAGTTTTCATCAGACTATACAACATCTGGATCATCAACAGGTAGAAAATTCAAGGTAGGTGCATTGTCTATTTTAAAATTCTCAATTTCAGGTAAACATTCGACAGGACTGTCTTCTGAAACAGGTAGGTTCTCAGTTGAAATGTGATCAACAGCATCTTGAACTACTGGAATTAAAAAAACTTAGCATACCTAAAAAATAAAAACACTAGTAGATAATGAATTAACACTCATAATTAATGGAAAGATTAAAAACATGCAAATAGACACTATTTTATAGATTAAATGTTAAAATGGCTTGCCATACTCAAACTGCAGGCAAACGCAAACCATGTATTGTCAGACTAATACTTTGGGAAGAAAAAAACAGTTATGTAGATGCTGATTGGGATGTTTTTAACACAGTAGGGAGTGAATAATTCAGAGAAATGTTTATCCCTCATTCATGAAATAGGACTGTCATGGTAATAACTGTGATGATAATAACAGAGCACATAATACCCTTCACTCAAAGTCATGAGCAGCATCTCAGTTTCACTTGCTCTAATTTTTTTTTCTGCTGACATTAATTGAACAGAAAGCATTGGCCCCTCAGGGTAAAAAGGCCCTTTTGAATTTGTTTTCTTTCCAAAACAGAGAAACAGTCATCACCACAGCATTTTCCTAAACAACAGCTCGTTGCTATGAGCTGTAAACAAAGATGTATGTGGTCACTATATGCAGTGACAAATTGACTAAAGTAGGAAATCTATGATAATAATAATAATAATAATAATAATAATAATAATAATAATAATAATAATAATAATAGTAGTAGTAGTTGTAATAATAATAAAAATTAATTCACTCACTTTCCTTTGGCTTTGTCCCTGATTTATCAGGGGTCGCCACATAAAAAATAAAAATAAATTAATTCATTAATTCATTTTCTTTTCGGTTTAGTCCCTTTATTAATCAGGGGTCGCCACAGTGGAATGAACCGCCATCTTTAATTTAAAAATAAAATAAATAAATAAATAAATAATCTACTAAAAAATAGAATGGAAGATATTTAGTACTACAAAATCCCACTAGAAACCCTGTAGTGTTGGCAGGTATGAAGGTGGAAAATGCCTGAACTGAAATATATTATTTTCTTAAGTAGACTTGCTTTGAAAAACGTACAGTGGACTGATTACCTGCAATCATGAGAAATTAAATGCTTTCAGCATTGGGGCCGGCAGATATATTGTAGCTGGCAATATACAGTATATTGTTTGTTCACTAAAAGCAAAGAAAGCTTGAAAGCTGTACTATATGCTGCACATACAGTACAAAATTGAATAAATAATAAACAAAAGCATTTAGGATATATTTGAATTTGTTGCAGCCAGGTGTAAACAAAAATCTGCATGAGATCCTTGTTTGTGTGTTTGTTTGTTTGTTTACATTTCGAACTACTTCCAAATGTCATATAGTCAAAATAGAATATCTATTCATTAAAACTTGCATTATTAATGCAACCAAAGTGTTTGAAATAAATTGAAAATTATATATTATTTACTAAATGGTATGCAACTGCGTAAGTATTTACATGTTTCACTAACAAAATCAAGACTAAATCATGATAACAAATTTAGTAATTAATCAAAATCTATCAACTACTACTATAAACTACCCCATTCTTTAAAATAAACTTCTTTAATCATTTCTCTTTAGTCATGGTTTCAATCATCATAAACTTTGGGAAAAACCTTTCTTTTGTGCCCCACGGCTCTGTATGAAATGCACAGCAATACATCATATTAATCATTTCACTCTTTACCCCATTTGTGTTTATGTTTTGCTTTGAGCGTATAATATGCCTTTGAAGTGTCACATCATTTGTTTACATCCCAAGATTTTCTCTGTTTTCTACTTCAAACGGGAAGCACAAAAGAGATCAGAACTAAATGTTCCCATCCTGAAGAACCCACTCCATCTAAGTCCACTTTGATTACTCAAAAGAAGAAAAAAAAACTGTTTTTAAAAAGATGAGATGAAACAGTAAATAAATCTTATGCGTTTTTTTCATGCATCAGTTTTGAGATTTTGGGCTTTTAAGTGTTTTTGATGTAAAGACTGTTTGTGTCTGCAGATTTAATTTTAATGCATATTTTTTAAGTCCATTTTCTCAAAATTATTTTTATCTCATGCACATAAATCTCCACTTCAGCAACTCTCACATACACCAAACTCCACATTTTTATTCATATCTATGAATTTGTGAGGAATTTGTTCATACATAATTTGCCTGATTATAAAGAACATTTTATTTAACAAATAATCATTAAAACATTTCTACATTTTCTCAATTATGGAGTGATAAACTAATTCCCAAAATGCCCTCTGTCATTTTTTGCTTTAATGTGTCAATAAATAAATAAACACATTCAACTCATGATACATTTTTATTCTGAAAATGTATGCAAATGTTTGCATTTTTACTGAAATAATGCCTCGTTTGCATGTTTAAGCGTCAGTTTAAAACTCTTATGATACTTTTTTTTTATGTTTGCAATATTTTAATGTAAAGCAGGCAACTGGTCTAGTAGGATGCTAACTTCTAGTTAATCGTTTTTACCCAACTGACCTGCAGTGTATTGCTTTAAACAAAATCTAATTCCATAAATCCAAAAACAGAATCAAATGTTCTCTCACGTCAGCATCTAAACAACCGTCCTGATTGAAACCATGTGTTTGCGTGTGTCTTGGGTCACGTTGACTTCGCCAAGGTAATCTTTTCTCTTTCTGTTGAGAGTCTAAAAACCACGTCTTTATCTTCTTTTGAGGAAGGTGAAATATTGAACCGTTTGTTTCTGGTTTAGCCGCGAAAAGGATACGTGCTAAATGCGTCAATGTCGATAGTTAATAAGTAATCTTACCGAAAGGGTCTTGTTTTCCAGATAGACTTTGTCCTTTAAGGAATATGGGAGCAACACCCCTGAGAGACCTTATAGTTTTTTGGGATATTTGAACTTCCTGTGCTCTTCACTCAATGTCCTAAACATCCACAACTGCAATCCTCCATTACGTCACAATCATGTTACATGGCGGCTTATTATCGTGTGTTAGGACAGATGAGGGTTATTGACATGGAGCTTTCTTTCTTTCTTTCTTTCTTTCTTTCTTTCTTTCTTTCTTATTTTGTAAAAGAAAGAAACTCTAAAAATGCAGTTTTTATTAATTACATACAGAAACGAATGTAGTTTTGAATGTAGAATGTAGTTTTTTAAATGAGTATTAGTTAACAGAAATTAAAATGAAATAAACAAATTTTAGTCAGAAATGTAAAACATATTTGTGCAATAAAGTGCTCACTGCCTTTTGTGTTTATTTTAAAGTTCAAATACATATACAACAATTCATAATAAATTATATAGTAGAATATCTGTCTATAGTATTAGAATGAATTTTATTGCTTAAATTATTTAAAGACCTAAAATATTGCTTTAAAAAAAAATGAAGATATATTATATTTATTGAAGATATACGGATGACTGAATAATCAGTTTGCCTTTATGTTTTTGACTGTCATAAATTATTTATTTTGTAACTATTTATGTAACTATTTATGAGCATATTTATCTATGTATTCAAAACCTAAATTGCTCTTTTTAAGCTCAATATTCCAACAGTTGTCATTCATTCATTTTCTTTTCGGCTTAGTCCAAATCTGGGGTCGCCACAGCAGGATGAACCACTAACTTATCCAGTACATGTTCCAGGCAGCGGATGCCCTTCCAGCTGCAACCCATCACTGGGAAACATCCATACACACTCATTCACTATGGACAATTTAGCTTACTCAATTCACCTGTACCGCATGTCTTTGGACTTGTGGGGGGAACCGGAGCACCCGGAGGAAACCCACACGAACACGGGGAGATTCATGCAAACTCCACACAGAAATGCCAACTGACCCAGCCGAGGCTACCCACTATGCCACCGTGACGCCGCTTGAACAGTTGTTTTTATTAAATAAATAACAGTAATAAATAGCAAATGTAAATAAAGCAGTATCTGGCTGTGGCATTTCTATATGTTTTAAAGTAGCAATTAGTTTTATGTAAAACATTGTTTCCATAAATTCAATCATACATTTTGAAGAATATATTTTTTAATAATGACTACATCATTAAATATATTTTGATTATTCGTAGCATTCTGTTTTAAAGCCCAGGATAGATAGATAGATAGATAGATAGATAGATAGATAGATAGATAGATTATTCCAGAGACCATTTAAATAGTATAATGTGATTTTATTCACAAATATGACAAAAAATAAATATGTAAATAGTAAACAAATATGTAAACAACTCACATGTTTGGCCATTTATTTGAACCGGAGCATCTGTGGTTTGATATGTAAAGTCTGCCAACACACAGTTTCATTATACAGGTACAGCACGATTTGTGAATCACTGCTAGTGACAGGTTATATACATTGCACATGCACATTTATCACATTCACTTGTCATCTGGTGGATTATGATGGATGGCCAACAGAAAGACGTAAACGCAAGTTCACATTTTAAGTAGAAAGAAGGTGTACGTCACCTTTAGAGTTAAAGAGAGAGTCACCCAAAAATAAAAATACTGTCATCCTTTACTCATCCTCCACATAGTTTCTTTCTTCTATAGAACACAAAATAAGACATTTTGAAGAATGTTGAAAAGTAGCCACTGACTTCTGACTTAGCATTCCTCAAAAAGATCTTCTTCTGCATTCAACAGAAGAAAGAAACTCTTTTAACCCCATTTGAGGTTGAGAAAATAGTGAGTAATTTTTATTTTTATTTTTGGGTGAATGATCACATTAAAAGAGGTTATACAAACAAATATAAATATATATATGCATTACATAACGTTACAAGAGTAAAGAGGATACAGTTGATTATTGTTAATGATGTTCCTATTCTCATCATAGCATCAAACAAAGCTGTAACAGTCATTTAGTTGTAAACTACGTCAGGCGTTGTTTTCCCAAAGCCAGTTCAATGCGGGTTATGTTGTTGGTGAAAACATCGCTTCCACAAATCTCGCATAGAAGATGACGTCTTACTCAAGAGGATACAATTTTTTCAATGCAGAAGCTGCAGTGAGAGAAATTGCTTTGGGGACTTGAAAAAATAAATGTCTAAATGTCTGACTAAAAAGCAAATGTTTTACAATCATGATGGCTGAAATATCAAATAAAGTCTAATTGGCTCTGGTGCACAAATCCTCTTATTTAGTCTTAAGACGAGACACTGCAGGTATTGGACTTTTTGGCTTTTTTTAATGAAGTTTCTCTTCATTCTAATGTAAAGAAAACATCCAAAATGGATAAAACAAAAGGGGTATTTCACCCCAAATGGAAAGATCTGTCATCATTCTCTAACCCTTCACTTGACACAAACCAATTTAAGTTTTTCTGCTGAACACAAAACAACTTATGTTGACAAATGTTGGAAACCTGTAACAATCAACTTCCAGAGTATTTGTTTTTGGCTAATGGTCACCAATTTCTAACATTCTTCAAAATATCTGCAGAAAAAACAACTCTTAAAGGTTTGGAACCTCTGGAAGGTGAGTAAATTTAAACCAGTAGTTCTATAAGTTTTTTGGTTTGTTTTTTGACAGACTTTATAATATTGTGTCTGTAGATTTCAATTACAAAATGCTTTTTAAAAGCCATTTTTACAACATTGTCTTCTGCTGCACTAAGCCATAAATCCCCACTTACATCAAACTTTACAGTTTTATACATATCTATATTCTCAAGGATTTTTTTACTGGAGGATTTGTATATACAGTACATAATTTGCCTGATTATGTACATTTTATTCCACAAACAAATTATGTAATTTGTTTGTTTAATTTTTGGTAACTTGCAGTATTTTCTTAATTATGGATTGATAAAAAATATAAGTCAAAACCTAATCTAATGTCAAAGACCATCCAACGTTCTAAATTTTGTGCCAGTATCCAAATCCTCACTTGCACATTCAAACATGATATTTAAAATAAAAACGTTAGCGATTCTTAATGCAGTCGATCAACTGCTTAAGTATGATGACAACTATTAATTATAGCTAATTCAACTGCAGTGTTTCGCATTAAATGTCATTCATTTTACACAGCCAGATGAGTGGAGGTCACAATACGGCACAGTTCATAGTGTACTTTTGTTCATGTAGGAGCAAACGGGTCTGGTTAGGCATAACTAGGCAAACACTGACTGTATTCAGAAACGTTTCGCTTTGCTTTCTTCTCTAAACCACAGGGTTTGTTGTCCATCACGGGTTGAGACAGTTCCAGGAACAGTCTGGATCTCAGGAATCGCCGGTACGAGTCCTTTTCCATAAGGGTGAAGATTTTACTCTGAGCTTCGTCAAAACAAAACACATCACACATTTCCAGGTTCTTTCTGGTCTGCTCTCTGGTGACCGAATCCAGATTGACCTGTGAAGTTAATGGAGCTTTATGATTATATTTATTGTATATGTGTGATAAATGAATAGAGTTTTATGGTGGTCAGGTAAAAAGCTCTCACCTCACGGGGGGAATCAGCCTCAATGTATCGCTCAAATATATTTCTGGCTTTCAGGTTCATCTTGTCTGCTGACGTCTGCTTGAAATCCTCACAGGCTACCCAGAATTCGATGTTCTCTTGACTGTATTCGGACTGCAAGAAGGATGCGAAAGCCTTGCGACCATCTGGAAGAAAAGGATTTCGGGTGAGACTCAATGGACTCAACTAATCAGAATATATTACATGCAATATTAGACTTTATGTTTTACATTTATGACTTCAAACATAATAGGATTTAATATATAAATGACTGAATGTTATTTTAGTGTGGTATTTTACTGTCTTTTTAACTGCTGCCATGCTTTTAGTACTTATAAATTGCATACTGTTTGTTTTGTTTGAAAAATTAATTTACTAATAAAATATTTTTATATTATAATCTTTATGTTTTAGCATTCTTTTTATGTATAATATAATATATATTGTTTGAATGACAGTTTAACATTCAAATCTGAATCTAAACTCATTATTAAGAGGAAGAAAAACAATTGGAATAAATAGTAAAAAAATAATATTAAATTACACCTAAATATTCAGTATTTTTTATTTAATAAGTATCATTTCGACTATCTGCAAGGAAAGATTTCAGTATGACTAAATATAAATAAATAATATACTAAATTAAAAATGATATAATTTGTGAAATATAAAATAATATAAATATAATAAAAACTCACAATACAGTATGAAGCAGTATTTTAGAATGAAGTAACTGTTTTCGTTTTTATAGAATTTTTTTGTGTCATTTTATCAAATATAATCTAATACAATACATTATAATATAAATGTAAGATAGGCTTTTTTTTATACACTTAAATTTGCCTCTAAATTGACTCCAGATCTAGTGAGCAGATGCTGAGGGCTTTCAGGAATGAGGAGTTCAGCTCTTTGAGTCTGAAGAGACTCTCTAAAGACTGTCCCGCTGGTCGATGACCCCTGCAGGCCCCCAGAGCACAGCATTGGGGCTCTTCAGGGGCCACCAGCGCAGTCTGAAGACACGTAGCACAGTCTCTGGAGCGTGAGAAGGACACGGTCATGTCCTGCCAGAGTCTCCTTCAACTGACACATTAATGAGGCCAAGGACTCTTTGACAGAAGACAAGGCCCAATAAACAAGGGTCAATGTTGGAGACTCAGGCTTTTTTATTAATTCATTAGATGGTTCCTAGCTATTGTGTGCTGCTTTCATACGCTGTTTTATTGCATAAGCATATCATTTTAAGGCTTACCATCATTTTTTATCAGGTTGGTAAATGAAATTTTCCATTTCTCTGTTTCGGCAGGAGAGATTCTGAAATGAGAGAGAGGATTGATCAGATGTTTGTGTAAATATATTATATTACGTTCAAAAAAGTAAGAAGAAAAAACTGTATGCTATCATTAAAATATGCAGTTATTTGAAATATATCATATTTATTTAGAAATATAGTATTCATTTATTATTTTTAGGTATTTAAAATGAAATAAAAACATATACAAATAAATAAAATAATATTTATATTATGCCACACTGATTTAATCTTACCTGCTAATTAAAAACTATTTAATAAAATAAAATCATATTTGATCAAATTAATAAAACAAAGTAAGCCATGGTAATTCAATCTTACACATTTATTAAACAAATAAAAAAATGAAACAAAATACTGAATTGAATAAATAAAATTAAAATAAAATAACCATGCTGATTCAATCTTACCTGTTGACCACAGTGACCTTCACCTTCTCCTTGTCTTTCTCCTTCTCTTTTTCCTTCAGAGCCTTTTGCTCTTGGGGTGGATCTGGCTTTTGAAGCAGAAAGCCAATCTTATGTTTTATATCTTTGGCGCTGTTGAAACAATAAAACATGAGATTAAATTCACTTTCATATTTAGAAAATCTGCTTGTAATATATCACAGGCTAAAAAAAAATCTACTCAATGCAAACAATGAGATCTGATTTCTAAACAGCATACTTTGCTCTTTCCCCAGAGTATAAATCAAGTCTTAAACATTGAACTAATCATGAAAATATCTCCAAATATTTCCACTGAGGTATAGAACGTACCTTTTCAAGCATGTTGCTGGAAGGGCAGCGAGCCCTTTACACATGTTGCTGGTGCTTAATAAAAATCCAAAGCAAGAGAAAAGGAGTCTGAGTGTCACAAAGTAGATCCTCACAATCTCAGTGCAGTCTCCTCCTCCAGCTGACCTTTTATACAGCACCAGCCCACACAATAAAGGAGACAGCCAATCGCAGCTCAGACTCGGCAGAGGAGCCAGCCATTCACTGCACAGTCTCAAACACAGGCAAAGCCAAACCAAGGTGATTTCCAAAAGTTGATTTAAGGAAAGAAGTTGAATGTTTGAACTTACTTTTTGTTGCACCTAAATCGATTTACAGAGCGTAATAAACATGGTATTAATCGTAATAAATCATTTGCTTTTTGATGTTTTCATTTGTGCAAAAGGTAAAAAAATAATAAAATGAATTATTAAAATGTATAAAATAAGATATTAAAATAAATAAAATGATACAATGTAATTAAACAATGAAATAATTAAATAAATAAATAAGTAATAAAATAGTAGAATAAATAATCAAATCGATCAAATAAAATAAATAAAATGATACAATTAAATAAATAAATAAATAAAATTGGGTGTCTATATATATTTATATAAAGATGCATTGCTTCCATAAGCCAAAACACATAGAAATTTTAGGTGATTTAGATATGTATAGACATAAATATGCTAAGCATAATATAATAAATGATTGCTTTTATAAATAGCCAATTCATAAAAAATAATCAAACATAAAAATATTAATTAATGTTAAATGAAAAGATAAAATGAAAAACAAAAATAATAAAAAAAGATTGAATTAATATAATAATACTACTATGCTGATAATAATAATAATAAATAAAATATGCAAAAATAAAAATAAAAAAATTCACTACAGCCTCAAATACTTTAGGTATGTTTTAATTTTTCACATAGTTATGAAAATTAAAACAGTAATTATATAAAAATGTAATTACATGAAAAAACTAAAGGTAAAAAAAAAAAATTATAATTGTGGAGCCAAAAATAAATATTTATGTAAAAAGATTATTTGATTCATGCTCTAAATACAAGCAAAAAAATGCAATAAGGTAGAAGATAAAAATACAATATAGCTATAAATATATTTTTAAAAATAATAATAAAATACATGTTTTTAAATATAAGGGATTATTAATTTGATGTCAAAATAAAAATAAAATCCCAAATGAATTTAAAAAATGTGCAAAACAATGTGCTTTTTAGCATACATTTAGCTATAAATACCTTAAGACTCATATACTATAATTAAGCTTAAATGTCCCCACATATCTAAAAAAGAAAAAAAAATGAAAGAATTATTTAAAAATGCTAATTAAGTGGGGAAAAAATCTAAAACAATTTTTATTACATTTAAAGAGCAAAAAACTATAAAAAGAAAAACAATTAGCTTAAAGTGTATATGTAGGATATCTTGCTCCCATGATCAAAAATATGTAATTAAAACAACCCAGGCTCATTCTGAAAACGTACCTCTATATACATTTCTGGAGACAGTTTTTGTTTTCGCGAATCCACCAGAGGCCGCTGTGTACGCTTTTTGAGATCTCAAATTTCTCTAGCGAGTGCCATTCGCGCCTGCTGTTCTCTCGTAAATCCACCAGAGGCCGCTGTCGACTGACTGTTTGACTGACTGCATGACTGACTGACTAACCAATCGACTAACCCACCCACCCACTTCCCTAAACCCAACCAATAGTATTTTAAAAAGCAATTCAGATAAAGAAAAGCCCTCGTCAGATTTTTACCACATTCTCACCCTGTTATTTACTTGTTTATTTTATCTTTTGACTTCTGTTTATGTCTTACCTGCTTTCTGGAACCGTTCTTCACCGGTCATCTCCTCTCTGCATCTCAAGTCCACAGATAACTGGACAAACTGGTAACAGCCGGAAAATCGTCCATACGGAGGTAAGCGGTCAGCTGGTAAGCACGAAAAGGAACGGCGTCATACCGCCCCGCTAGTTCACGATCTCCAGAAATGTATATAGGGCTACGTTTTCAAAATGAGCCTATGTTGCATAAAAAAGAGCAACAGAGTAGCAAAACCTTTCATAATTTATATGTCAATTTACTAAACCTCATATGCCATAGCTAAGGTTTAATTTTTTTACTCTACTGATTAAAGTTAACTATTTATCACGCAAAACCTCAGTTACTTTCCATTGTATCTCAATTCAACTCAGTTGCATTTTCACTTCCATCAGAAATGTCATAATATTATCATTATTCACCAGAGTGGCCTGAACAAACAATCACAGCCCGTAATTTCCTCAGCATCTGTCTCTGTCTCTGACTGACTACCATCAAACACACAAAGACCTTCAGGTCACAGAAACAGCATTCTTTAAGCTGTCAAATATGTCTGCTTTCATTTGTTTGTACCACCACCGCCCTGCAGAAATGAATCTGTGTGCAAGAAATAAATAATTCACATTAGTATCAGTACAAATGAGAAAAAAGCTTTGCTTGAGGCAACTGATCGTTTCATTCCACCCGACTCATAAATCTCAATAAAGACATACTTCTTTTATATCAAAGCCCTATTAATATTTTGTACTGATCAGCTAAGTCATGACACAAATCTCCTCAGTCGAAAAAAAAAAATAATAAATTAATTAATTTACTACAGTCTGAAGGGAAAAGGCAAAAGGCCAATTCTGTAATGATCTGGAGACAGGAACAGAGTCATAATCCCCGGCTGTAATGTAATAGCTGTCATTATCCTGATTTACATATCAGATCATGTCAGGTCTATATTTAACAGAGTATAAGATCGTAAATTACGCTCTCAGTAAAGGAAATCCGCTTCATGTTGAATTTATGTGAGCCCTGAAGTCCTAATAGCAATCATTTATTTAAAGAAAGACTTGCTTACTGGAATCTATTAATATTAGAAAATTTTCTCAAGCATGGGACAACATCTGGACAACAAAACAAGTGTCATTTTGAGTGGAAATTGAGATTTATGTGATATCTGAAAGTTGAATAAATAAGCTTTCCATCGATGTATGTTTTGTTAGAACTGGACAATATTTGAGAGCTCATCGATGTATGGTTTGTTAGGACAGGACAATATTTAATTCTAAATACTGGGAAATTGCATTTAAAGTTGTCCGAATTACAGTATGTTCCAACCTAGGCTCATTCAAAATATGCAGTTTTTGTTTTCGTGAATCCGCCAGAGTCCGCTGTGTACGCTTTTTCAGATCTTAAATTACTCTTGCGAGTGCCATTCGCGCCTGCTGTTCTCACGTAAATCCACCAGAGGCCGCTGTCGACTGACTGTAGACTGACTGACTGACCAATCGACTGACCCACCTTTCTCCTTCCCTAAACCCAACCAATAGTGTTTTCAAAAGCACCGATTGACCTGCCCACCTACTTCCCTAAACCCAATGAAAGTTTTGAAAAGCAATCCAGTAAAAGAAAAGCCCTAGTTTGATTTTTACCACGTTTTTCAGATTTTACCACATTCTGACCCTGTTATTTACTTGTTTATTTTATTTTTTGACTTCTGTTTTTGTCTTAACTGCTTTCTGGAATCGTTCTTTGCCTGACTCGAACCCCGTCGTCGTGGTTAACTCCTCTCTGCGTCTCTGACTTACATGGCGAGCTAACTAGACAAACTGGTAAGATCGGGAAATCCGTCCATACTGAGGTAAGTGGTCAGCTGATAGCCACGATATAGAACGGCGTCATACCGCCCCGTATCGTTCTGTTTCAAGAATGCAGCCATACTTACTTCTGGCTACGTTTTCAGAATGAGCCTGTGTTGGTATGTTCTCAGCAATGCACAATGATCAAAAATTGAGTTTTGATCATATATTTATGGCAAGAAATTTTCAAAATGTCTTTATGGAACATGAGCTTTACTTACTATTCTAAGGATTTTTGGCACAAAAGAAAAACTCTTTAATGTGACCCATACAATCTTTTGCCAAAAATATATTAATATAAAAAGCCTGGTTTTGTGGTCCAGGGACAATTATCAAATAGTGTGGAGAGTTCACTATGAACTGGGTTGCATCAGCTAGTAATTAAGTGACAGTTGTTTTACTGAGTGGACATGTTTATACAGTACACACAGTCTGATTTTGCTTGTGGTCATGTAAACTGGTGAACCTGTTTTATTATCCCTATTTCAGCTGGAATGTATATACCTTAAAGGCACTGACCACCCAAAAATGACCTCAGCGTATTGCCAGGAGCCACGGGTCACAGATGTTATTTTTGTTTTCCCTGTATACGTTTTTTGACTCTCAAAGTGCATGTAGGCATTAACTTGCATTTTATGAATCATCAAGTAATGCGGCTCCAGCTAAAAATCTTCTTTAATGTTTTACTGAAGAAAAAAATGATCTACGTCTTGGATGTCCTAAGGATGAGTAAAGGAACAGCATTTTTTTTTGTAACATTGCCTTTTGACCCGCATTTCTAACTAAGTGACAGAAACGTGCAGTTTCACTGTAAATAAAGTTCACTATAAATAAAGCACTGCTTACACAGAAGCAGTGGTGTAAAGTAATACAATACAAATACTCAAATTACTGTAAGCAACTTTTCCTAGGAACTGTGCTTTACTAAGTAGTTAATAAGGTGAGTAATTTTACTTGAGTACATTTTTTAGTGCTATATCAGTAATTTTACTGCACTATTTTCCTTCAACCTGCATATCACTATTTTATATGTTTATTCATTTTTGTATAGTCCATAAATGGAAAATAATTCAACTTAAACTTGGAAATACCCTTAAAAGGAAATGGCATACAATGGGATCACTGCATATACTCATTTGAGTACTTTTAGAAGCTGTGATTTTTTTAACTCACACTTTCTGTACGCATACTTTTTAGTAGCGTTTAGAACAGAAACAGTTTATTTTCTTAGATGAATTTTCTATTAAAATACACAGATACTTTTACTGTACTTCCTCTACATTTTCTGGCAAGTAATGGTACTTTTTCTTGAGTATAATTTTTCTGTACCTTTTCCACCACAGCACTTTCAATCCAAACCACTTTCGGCTGGCCAGGTGATCAATTTACCATAATCAGCTGTTTTTGTTTGTGTCTGTAGTTTCTACAGATTTATAGATTCTGCAGATTGCAGATCATTACTCTATATGACATCATAATTATCGGACATTTTCCGATTTCACTGATGTGCAAGATGGTGAGGCGTGCTAAAGTGACTGAAACCGCAGGTTGTCCAGATGAACAATGAAGACCCTTTCAGCCATATAGCAAAAGAAGTCATTCCAAATCTGTGGTTACTTGAATATTTCATCTTAGCCTGTCATTAACCCATTCAAGGATCCCTAAAAGGCTGTTCATCCATGTAAGACAAATGCATGAGAGGACATGATGATGTGGAGAATCTCAATGGTCAATCGGTTCAACAGTGCAGTTGGAATTGATCACCATTTCAGCTCTGAACAAGGCACTGATCTCTACATAATAATGAACTCTACAAGGTGTTTCATTAGTTAAGGCTATTTGGGCTCAAAACGTCTGCAGTAACTAAACCTGGGGGGCAAACAGGGGGGTTGGGGTTGTTGATGAAATTTCACATAGTATTTCTCATATCTTTTCATCAAAAATATCTAGTAAAATATTATTTACTGTCATCATGGCAAAGATAAAATAAATCAGTTATTAAAAATTAGTTATTAAAACTATTATGTTTAGAAATGTTTAAAAAAAAATCTTCTTTCCGTAAAACAGAAATTGGGGAAAATATATATAGAGTGGAGCTAATAATTGAGGAGGGCTAATAATCCTAACTTCAATCGTACTTTAAATGTAAATTTGACCATCCCTATAATGGTTCATACCACTGTTGATGCATGATAGCACCAAGCAGGCTACAGTATGTGGGAAAATAATAAGTTGTTGAAATTGTTCCTTCTAACCCTAAGGGTAGATACCGTAAGTGTTCACAAGACACTTTTTTGGTAAAATATATGTTTGTATTAGCCGACACGGTGGCTTAGTGGTTAGCACTGTCACCTCAAAGCAAGAAGGTCCCAGTACTGGGTTGCAGCTGGAAGGGCATCCGCTGTGTAAAACATATGCTGGATAAGTTGGCGGAGCACCCGGAGGAAACCCACGCAAACATGGGGAGAACATGCAAACTCCACACAGA
This sequence comes from Danio choprae, assembly GCA_903798125.1. NCBI lineage: Eukaryota > Metazoa > Chordata > Actinopteri > Cypriniformes > Danionidae > Danio > Danio choprae. The sequence goes on from CAIGQW010054109.1 coordinate 14,336,140, forward strand.
ACTGCCAACTGACCCAGCCGAGGCTCAAACCAGCGACCTTCTTGCTGTGAGGCAAAAGCGCTACCCACTGCGCCACCGTGCTGCCCCAAAACCAAAATAAGTTTGATTAATACAATGTATAACTCGTGCACTGACTAAACCTTTCCAGGATTTAAAAGTAACCTGAATATCATGTTGTGTGGACAGAGAACTGGTCTAAAGTTAACAACAGCTAAACTATATACAATGAATTATCAACCACAGCTCACAATCTTTATCTAAGGTTTATCAGTTATTGTAAGCCCATTTCCCTACGGGGAAAATGAATGTAGTTTTTATTTCTGTCACCGTACTGTTGTTTTGGAGTTGAATGATTGGACTTCATGCATCTGTAGCTGCACGAGGGAGTTTGTAAGATTCCTGCTGACGCAATGAAAAACTCTCAGGCTTTTTCATGCTTTATTTATCATCATAACTCGCATAACAAATTGAATATTCTGAGCCAGACACACCACTGATTACGCCACAATGTGGGTAATAACCTGATTAACGAATTAAGTCTTGTTTATATTAGTTTGCATGTAAACCAGGACAACGGGTGATTTCAATAAGCTGATTTCTTCACGTTACAGGCGAATTGGAGTTCATGTAAGTTTCATTTCACTATACTTCTTACATACAACATTATATTTCATCATACTCCTCACACATATTATATTTCATCCTACTTCTCACATACAAACTTATGCTACAAGACCCTGCAGCCAAAAACACAACTATTTTTCATGCAGTTGTCAATTTTTGAAATGGGTTTCTTGGATGTTTTTTTTTTTATTTATTTATTTTTTGACATTTTTGATGCATTTCAGATTGTCAGATTATGTCTGTAGATTTCAAGCTTTTATTTTTTTCTTCTGCACTGAGCCAGAAATTTCCATTTCAGAAATACTTACATAAACTAAATATTCATTTCCATTCAATTCATCTTCATTTCTATTTTACAATGTGGATTGTCAAAGCAGCTTAACATAGAAGTTCTAGTAAGTTGAAATTGAAACTGTGTCAGTCCAGTTTTCAGAGTTGAAGTTCAGTTTAGTTCAGTTCAGTGTGGTTTAATTTTCACTGCTGAAAGTCCAAACACTGAAGAGCAAATCCATCGATGCGCAGCTCCACAAGTCCCAAACCAAGCAAGCCAGTGGCGACAGTGGCGAGGAACAAAACTTCACCAATAGACGAAAGTGAAGGAAGAGAGAAAGATCAGGCTCAGTCGGGCACGACTATTTCTCCTCTGCCCAAAGTTCTTGTACAGAGCTGCAGTCTAGGCGCCGGGGGCTGGAGAACGCTGGACGTCCATCATGGAGATCAATGCAGAGACTCGTCTGTCACTGGGGTCTTTCAGGAATCAGTCTCATGCTCTTCACTCCTCCATGACTGCCACAGCATCTGCTCAGGGTACACAAAAAATCATAGTTATATTCATATCTTTGTTTTTTACAAAAGAATCTGTTCATATATAATTTGACTGATTGTATACAACATTTTATTCTACACAAAATGGAGTAAATGGTATTATTGTCATTATTATTATTATTATTATTATTATTATTATTATTATTATTATTAT
>CAIGQW010054109.1:14354001-14394418 GCA_903798125.1 Danio choprae
GTGTTCATGTATCAATGAAAAATAAAGGAGGTTTACAATGTAAAGTCATCACTCTATACAACAGGGGCATCAACAATGTTGATATCGTATGGGAATTGTAATTGCATCACTTTTGTCATCATAACAAACATTTGTTTGCATAAATGCATTTAAATTTGCAACTTCTGCTGAATTTTAGGACTTTCAATTCAGTAATTACATATATTTATTTATTTTAGGCAACAATTTCCACTTAATTTCCACTGTAAGAACTTTGTTTTGCCACCTACATTCTCCATTCACTTATTTTGTAATATTACTGTATTTAATTTTCATATATACTTTAGTAGAGGTTTCTAAAACCATCAAAATGTAACTGTACTTCACCAGCAAAACAATAGTGACACTCTGTGGCCAAAAAAGGCAAATGGAGACCTTCTGGGTCCAGAACCCAAATCCATCAGTAAATCTTGAAGACATTTGTCATTGCCTTCAAAAAAGCATCTGATAAAGCATGTCATTGCCTTGACTGCTTCTCTGCTCCAATAAATGTAAGCCATCTGCTACAGTGGTTGAAAAAGCAATGACATTTTACATCAAGGACGACGTGTCAAAATTTTATGTCTGAATATGGTTTACGGGCAAAATTAGCCTTGACGTGTCAGACTGTAGATTAATGATTGTTTTTTGTGGTTTTTGACAGCCTTGTTATAAAATAATAGTAAGAACCTTGTTCAACCACCTTGACGTTTGTCACTTCACGCACGCATAACGATGCAGTGCAGAAACATTAATAACTCAACCCCAAAACTATTATCAGCGATAAGTTGCATCACATATTTTGACGTAACCTTGCCGACTGATTTAATTATTCACGACCTACACATTATAATGCCATCAGAAAACTATTTTACTTTGATCCTTTCAACAATACTGCCAGATGCTATAGGCAGACAGACAGACAGATTTTACATTTTAATTGTTTTGATTTTTATTTTATATAACGTTTCAGAATGGATGTCTGCAGCACTTCATATACTGTACAATCAAAAATATTTTGTGAGGTTTAGCCTAAGCTGTGAGAAGAAGCCTTTCTTAATATCCATTAACGCATGTTTTATTAAATAAAAAAGTAAAAAATATTTCTCACAATTGATCATTTAAATGTTGGCGACATGGTGGCTCAGTGGTTAGCACTGTCGCCTCGCAGCAAGAAGGTTGCTGGTTCGAGCCCCAGCTGGGTCAGTTGGCATTTCTGTGTGGAGTTTGCATGTTCTTCCCATGTTCATGTGGGTTTCCTCCGGGTGCTCTGTTTTCCCCCACAGTCCAAAGACGTGCTAGGTGAATTGAATAAGCTAAATTGGCCGTAGCGTACAGTATCTGTGTGAATGCAAGAGTGCAAGAGTGCTTTCCCAGTGCTGGGCTGCGGCTGGATGGGCATTCGCTGAGTAAAACATATGCTGGATAAGTTGGCAGTTCATTCTGCTGTGGCAACCCTAGACTAAGCTGGGGACTAAGCCGAACTAGACTAAATAAAGGGACTAAGCCGAAAAGAGAATGAATTAATGAATGAATTTAAATGTTATACAAAATATGTGTTTTAAAGTGAATTCATTCATTCATTTATTTCCTTTTTGGCTTAGTCCCTTTATTAATCTGGGGTCGCCACAGCGGAATGAACCGCCAACTTATCAGCATATGTTTTATGCAGCGGATGCCCTTCCAGCTGCAACCCATCACTGGAAAACATACACACCCATTTACATTCATAAACTACGGACAATTTTAGCTTACCCAATTCACCTGTACCGCATGTCTTTGGACTTGTGGGGGAAACCGGAGCACCCGGAGAAAACCCACGCAAACATGGGGAGAACATGCAAACTCCACACAGAAACGCCAAATGACCCAGCCGGGGCTCGAACCAGCGACCTTCTTGCTGTGAAGCAATTGAGCTACCCACTGCGCCACCGTGCTGCCCCTAAAGTGACTTCTACAAATAAAAAAACATGAATGCAAATTCTAAACAAATACTTACTTGAATTTGAATACCAAAAACTTTGACATGCAATGTTAAACAGTGTCATATATCATAATCATATAAATGACAGAAAAGGAGGGGGGAATAAGTTGATTGGATAATCTCCTACCATATATTTAACTGTAGCTGTAATACATGCTTTATTACACCCTTTATAAAATATTCAAAATAGCTCTGCGTTTGTTAAGTGCAGACTTCTTTATCAATGACAAATAATCACACAACACTTACTTTGAAAAGTTTGAAAACAACATTTTTGAATGATTTTAGTTTTTTCTTGCTTATATTGATAGTTAAAAAAATGAAAATTCTATCATCATTTACTCATACTCCACTATTTCCAAACCTGTTTGAACACAAAAAAGGTATTCGTGTTGTCATTGACAGCCATTGGCATTCATTTCTTCCTACTATGGATGTCAATGGTTGCTGTTTTACTTGTTTTGTGTTCAACAGAAAAAAAGGAATTCATAAAAGTTAAGAACCACTTGAGTGTGAGTAATATTAAGGTCTTTGCAGGTATTTATTTCAATATCAGCAGGGGTTTTAAAACTATCTTTCATCTACATATTTATGAATTCAATAATGAATGCAGCTCTGTGTTACATTATCCTTGAAAAACAACTTTCAACAAATAAGTATATTCTCAAGTATGTCTATTTCATGTATGGTTTGTGCCCCATATTTCTGGGAAACTGTCGATATTACTATATTTCAGCTTAAACGGCTCATCTGTCAAATAGAGATTTATGCTCAGATTTGAAGGATTTAAACATTCAGAAACAGTTTATTTTACTGTTGACTCCCTGATCTCATCTGGACACCCACTGAGTGGACACACAGTTTTACTTTTCATATCCAACATCTGAAAATGGCATAATAGAGACTAACTGACTAGTCTTGAATCATTTGTAAATATGTAAAGTTAACATCAAAACTGTTCAATATTTTATTTTGAATAATTCATTTTGAATGAACACTAAAAACTGAGATGTAAAATGAACTTCTGCGAGAAATGCACATTTGCTGTGATTTAGTCAACTAATGAACGTTCAATGATATCTTTAAAAAAAAAACTATTTTGCACAATGTTTACTTTATATTTTGTTGATATGGCAACTAGTAATTATAATTCAGTGTTGGTATGCTAGCATGTGTGGAATTATTTAAACCATGTTTCTTATAATTATAACCACACAATAGTTTGTACCCATATTTCTTCCTCAAGCGGTTTCAACCATTTATGAGTTTCAAATAAGATATTTTGAAGAATGTTTGTAAACTGGTAACCATCCATAGTAGAAAAAACAGCTACTATGGCCGTCAATGGATGCTGGATGTCAGCATTCAAAATATCTTTTTTTGTGTTCAGCAGAAAAAAGCATCTCAAACAGGTTTGTGACTAATAAAGAGCAAGTAAATGATGACAGAATATTGGATGAACTATCCCTTTAAACTTATTTTGGCTTTAAGTTTGCCTTCAGCAAAAGTCTCACTGCTGTGTTTTTGCCTCAAGCTTCCCTCAGTCAGTGCTCTGAATCATCCTCAAAATGTTCAGGAGTCACTAAAAGTCCAGGCTCAAGCAAAACCTCTAGAATCGTTTATATCTGATATCGCTTTGAGTGAAGTTTGCCAAAGCGTTCTGCAGGAGGAGGTATGTCTTAACACCTTTCTATCACTTCAAAAGAAAGAGACTGCAAAGACTGCAGCAGCCTAAATAAAGCAGAAAAAAGGAACAGGGAAAGATGATTCCTTTTATCTGCCTTTAAAATAAAACTGTATAAAAAGTTCTCCCTCTTTGTCTTGTTGTCCTCCATAATCTACACAATTCTTCTTTCACCCCTTCTATTGACTGCACAATATCAGCCTAATTTTGACCCATTTCACTTGACATTTTTTATGGGGCAAAAAATATATTGTCTTTTTTTCTCATATATCTAGGATCCTTCACAACATTCCAATAAAAAGACTAGTGTGTCCCATCTGTGATGCTGACACGGTTTCAAATATAGCAAAAACAAAGGAGAGTAGATGGTATTTGGTGCTTAGTGTGTATTATGCTATAAAAGAAAGGTATGTGCACTTTTTCACAGTCTTTTTTAGTTTATGTTCATGTGTATTTTTCATTTATTTACACGTTCTAATTGCTTGATCTCTGCTGCATCAACTTTTGATGATGAAAAGTTTATCAAAGAGAATTTTACTGACATATTTAGTAGTTTGGAAAAAAAAAGATGTTTTTTTCTGTCTAGACTGGTTGTTTGTTTGCTCTTGTTTCAAGAAGTCATTTCAGTCAGTCTGATCCCACCAATCAATTTTGCTTTTAATAGATGTTTAATATGTCTTGGCTTAAACAAGGCTACATTTGGGCTGTGAGTAAAAATCTAATGGATATCTACAGTAACAATAGTCCAAAAATAGACTGGTCATCAAACAGACAGATTAGACAGACTTCAAATGGGTAGTTATTCATTCGTATTTGATAACTATTCTATTTTTGTACTATTGTTAGATTGTCTATTAGATTTTCACTGACAGCCTAAATGTAGAGTTTTCAAGATGTCGATGTTTAGATGTCAGTTAGAAGGGTAACACTTTACAATAAGGTTGTATTAGTTAATATGTTTAGTAACATGAACACACAATGAGCAATACATTTATTGCCATATTTATTCATCCTTGTTAACGTGATATTGGGAAAACAATGTTCATGTTAGCTCACAGTGCATTAACTTAAACAAGCATGCATTTAGATATTAATAATACACTATGATTAATAAATACTGTACAAGTATTGTTCATTATTAGTTTGTGCTAGTAAATCCCTTACCTAACATCAAATGAAACCTTATTGTAAAGTTTGACCAATAGACTTATATTAGCCACACACAAAAAAACCTTTGCTACACTGTAAAAACACATATTCAATTTGTGTTGGGACAACATGAAGGAATTAAGTTAACTGTCCCCCCAGTTCTTGTTTCAGTTCATTTTAAATAAGTAGTTTAAACGAACAGCAAACTTAATTTTTTGAGTGAAGAATGTGCCAAAGAAACAAGAATATTAATCTGACACAGTGACTATTGCAGAAAAAAAACTGTTCAGTCTGGCATTACATAAATTACTCAATTATTACACCCACTTCTCTCACACTCCAATATTTCACACACAAAATCTCCTTGTTTCTCCTCTGGAGAGCCATAAACATTTTTAAACCCATGCAGTAACACCTGTGCTCACTAATTAGCACATTCTACATCAAATCAGCCCTCTAAGGCTTGTTTTACATTCCAAAACAGCCCAGGAGAGGGTGAAAGACGAAGCAATGCGTGCTATTCTAATGTATGCTCTTTACTCTAGCAGTCTTGCATTTGCAAGCCACTTAGAACCTTTCATACATTACACTGACTACACTCACTACTGTACCTCACAAAATAAACATTTGTATTTGCACTGGGAGTTACAGAAAAGATGTTGTGCCAGAATATCACATCCTAGCGCTCCTAATAACATGAATTGTCAGGCTCAGTAAATGTATGAGTGTTCCATCTCCTCTAATCAAACATTTCAAAAGACGGACAACATCCTACCTTTAATAATACAAGAATGTTTAGAGTTTAAGTGAACTGGAGATGACATTTCTAAATCACAAATAAGAATAATACTCATTGGAAGTATATGCTGTGGATTGTGTGATGTGCATAACATTCATTCCTTTCCTTTTCGGCTTAGTCCCTTTATTAATCTGGGGTCGCCACAGCGGAATGAACCACCAACTTATGCAGCATATGTTTTACGCAGGCCTCACAGTGGCACAGTGGGTAGCACGATCGCCTTACAGCAAGAAGGTCGCTGGTTCGAGCCTCGGCTGGGTCAGTTGGCATTTCTGTGTGGAGTTTGCATGTTCTCCCTGTGTTGGCGTGGGTTTCCTCCAGGTGCTCCGGTTTCCCCCACAAGTCCAAAGACATGCGGTATAGGTGAATTGGGTAAGCTAAATTGTCCCTAGTGTATGTGTGTGTGGATGTTTCCCCAATGATGGGTTGCAGCTGGAAGGGCATCCACTGCGTAAAACATGTGCTGGATAAGTTGGCTGTTCATTCTGCTGTGGCGACCCCAGATTAATAAAGGGACTAAGTCGAAATGAAAATGAATGAATGAATGTTTTACACAGCGCAACCCATCACTGGGAAACATCCATACATACTCATTCACACACATACACTATGGACAATTTAGCTTGCCCAATTCACCTATACCACATGTCTTTGGACTTGTGGGAGAAACTGGAGCACTCGAAGGAAACCCACGTGAACATGGGGAGAACATGCAAACTCCACACAGAAACGCCAACTGACCCAGCCGAGGCTTGAACTAGCAGCCTTCTTGCTGTGAGACAATTGTGCTACCCACTGCGCCACCGCGTCGTCCGTGAATAACATTCATTTAGCATTATAAAAAATGAAGGAAATATCTGTATTTGGTATGGCAATAAGAAATAAATAAATAACTATTTGGCCTGAAGCACTACAAAATGTTCCTTAGAGCTTTCCTGTCTCAGATTTGGAGAGCGAGATACATCTGGAAACGCCCGGGAACATGCAATGCTTAAATTGGCTGAGATTTCAGGAAAGCAAGTCATGAACTAGAGTTAAGCAATTACATTACAATAATTCCCAAATAACAGTTATCAGATTAAAAGCACATTAAAGAGCATAACAGATATATGAGCAATATCACACAATATGCGAGTGCAATATGGCTGTAAATCGGCACTGGTGGAAGGCCTGCATTCGGCCAAGTGCCTTAGTGCCCCCCACCAGTGCCATGTATAATATGCTACTATATTGCATTGCTACGAAAGTGATATTGCGTTTATACAACAGTTTGACGGCATAATCGTGTGTATAAAAAAAGATATTAATTCGTCAGAACAGCAGAAACCGTTGCCAGTTCACAAACGTCACTTTAGAACTAGTATTTGAATAATTCCCTAGCGTAATGTCTAAAGTGATGACAAAAAAGGTAATTATTTATAAAGAGATTATAAGGCTGAACGGCATGAAATGCCATCAATATACAGAGATTTCCCAGTATTTCTCTGTTGTAATCAGGATATCACAATAATTAACCTGAAAAAGCCAAAGCAAAGCAAACACTACCAGTTTCTGTGGTATAAATACAGCACTACAAATAAATACAGCAATACAAAAGAGAGAGATCGACTTAGAATGTCACTTACCTGATTTATAATGATTTGTTCAGCTGTAGTTTGAAACTTACTTTGAGAAAACGCTGAGGTTTTTCTCCCTCTAAGGACTTATTATGTGGTCTCTGTCATCATCTTGTGGCAGAATGTCAACCATCACTTTCTTTGGTCTGCTCAGACAGGCTGATGGCGGCCAACGCACTGAGTCTCTGAAATTATAAATACTTTAAAATAGTACTATCCTTATAAATAAACTGTATAGTTGCAATCTAAACAAATACATTCTTGACTAAAAAAAGCCTCAAAAGTACATTATGTTGTCCAACAGCAACAATATTTGTCAAACTGTAGAGAGTGTCCCCTGCTTGTTGCTGTATGTGGGCGGAGTAATACACAAGGGATGAAGGGTGAAGAGGCTGTACGAGTGTTGTTGCTGAATATCGCACCGCTATCAGCCAATCAGATTCAAGAACCAGACAGAACTGTTGTATAAAACATCATATCAGTTCATTAATAACAACGAATACACCTACTGATGCTATACAACAATATCGATAAGCTGTTTATGTTTAAATGTCATTTTATTCTATTTTGTGTTAATTTTATTGCAATTGCTTTTCTAAACTCTCTAGCAATTATTTAACTGGTGAATCTGTAAGACTTTCATGTGTTTCTCTATTAGTTTTTTATTCTTGGTGTGTGGCTATTTGTAATTAGACCTTCCTAGATGTCCTAACTTGTCTATCAACGTTTGTAGACTGATTTATTATATATTTTAATGAAAATGATGTAACTTTGATCTATCGCGCATTAAACTAATGCTTAATGCTGAAAGAGCTCTACAGTAATATTGATGTACTGTATCACAAAAAAAAACAGATTAATTAAAATACTAAACTTATATTCAGATCTATAGTCAATGTTCTGACTATTCTATTTACAAAAAAAACACTATTTACTATATTTATTTGAAGATGAGTAGGGCAATGCGGTGATGGAGTGGGCACAATCACCTCACAGCAAGAAGGTCGCTGGTTCGAGCCTCGGCTGGGTCAGATGGCATTTCTGTGTGGAGTTTGCATGTTCTCCCCGTGTTCACGTGGGTTTCCTCCAGGTGCTCCGGCTTCCCCCACAAGTCCAAAGACATGCGGTATAGGTGAATTGGATAAACTAAATTGCCCATAGTGTATGTGTGTGCATGAGTGTGTCGGATGTTTCCCAGTGATGGGTTGCGGAAGGGCATCCGCTGCGTAAAACATATGCTGGATAAGTTGGCGGTTCATTCCGCTGTGGCAAACACTTGATTAATAAAGGGACTAAGCCGAAAAGAAAATGAATAAATGAATGAAGATGAGTACACTTTTTAAGCAAATATTTTAGAATATTTTTATTATTACATGAGCCACTGCATGGAAAAAAGAAAAAAAATGAATTAGTAGCATGATTATCATAAACAAACTGTGAAAAGCACTCCATTCAAAATAAGGACAGATGAAAGCACAATGAAACAGTTGGCCAATCAGAATAAAGAGCAGACTTTTTCAACAGCAGCCTTTCCAGACTTTTCAAGGTTACTGGACTGGCTTCATAAAATGGATTACTATTGGACCCAAGTTGGAACATTACCATTATTTACATTTCTTTTGCCATGTCTGCCCATCTGTTAGCAGTTGTTCAGTGTTTAGAGCTGACAGTGCCATTGGGGCACATAATGCATGGTTACTATCTGAAGGGCAACTTCTGTTACAATCCACCTGTGAGTTTGAGAACCACAAGAGATTCCAGTTCTACCACTTTAATTGCTAAATTCACACTGCATGTCTCAAAACCAAACTGTTGAAGAATGTTTACTCTTTTTCTTTTCTTAGTAAGAGCATATTGACAGTTTTGTTCCAAATTATTTAGGTTTGTTTGGGGCGAATTTTGGCCTCACGCTGGCGCAGTGGGTAGCACGTTCGCCTCACAGCAAGAAGGTCGCTGGTTCGAGCCTCGGCTGGGTCAGTTGGCGTTTCTGTGTGGAGTTTGCATGTTCTCCCCGTGTTGGCGTGGGTTTGCGATACATGCGAAGACATGCGATACAGGTGAATTGGGTAAGCTATTTCCCAGTGATGGGTTACAGCTGGAAGGGCATCCGCTGTGTAAAACATATGCTGGATAAGTTGGCGGTTCATTCCGCTGTGGCGACCCCAGATTGATAAAGGGACTAAGCCGAAATGAAAATGAATGAATGAATGAATGAATGGGGCAAATTTTTCCTTTAGAGGAGGCTTGCCATCTGTAATATTTAGATTTTGGAGATTCTATTCTATTAAATTTCTAACTATATTAATTTAATATTTGCTGGTAGTGTTTCATTTTTATGCATTAAAATTCTATCTTGCCACATTTCGGAAATAAAACTGAAACGTGTAATAATTTGATGTATGGGTCTACAAAAATGTCCATTAATACCTGTAGTGTTTTTGGTAAAAATATATACATAAGGATGTGAGGAGGGAGGAAAAGAGTTGTATTTACGTCAAAGGTATTTATGTGCTTCATAATGACAAGAAAATAGAAAGGCCATGTTATGGGTAAAAATACAAAAATGGCTTTGCTTGTAATGTACTCTGATTAGTGTTTCACATATAAAACTTACTATTTTCAGTAAACTTGATGGCATTCTCTTGTATTAAAAATATTTAAAAATAAAGCAAAAAATGTCCAAGAATTGGGCTGTCCATGTATTTACAGACTTGCAGTCTTTACACTTGACCACTTGTTTGTGGTCATGTTGTATTTCCTGTTAAACACATACATGTTTAAGTGGGCGTAAAGTGTTTACAGAAGTTTTTAGCAGTTGATGGGACATGCTTAAAGTGTTATAAAAAATGCAAGTGTTCACACGGCTTTATTTTGATTTGCAGCACTTAGTATTTAAAAAAAAACTGTTCAAATTTTCAGTAATATCTACAAAGGACAGCATAATTTAGTGATTTTAGTGCTTCTAATCAATATGGAAAGCATGCATATATTGATAAAAAGCAGTTGTAACTAATTTACAAAATATCTATTTTCACCCTTGAAGAAAAATCCCAACACATTGTGTTTTAATACCAAATTATTTGTAATTTCAAATTTAACATGGAGTGGAATATTTTCCTTTACATTTCATGATTTATGAAGAATGGATTTTTTAAATCAATATTTATAAATATGTAACCTATTAGTGTTCAAAATATGCAACCTAGCAATATGCCAAAGAACCCTCTATTACATTTTTAAACTATAACAAACCTTTTGTTCAATGTAAATGTTCAATTGAATGTTAAAGGTTCTTCATGGAACAATAAGCGCCAATAAAGGACCTTTATTTTAAAGAGTGAAATTTGTTTAGTTATTTTATTAATAGAATTAATTCATATATATGGTATCAGAGCACTCAAACAGAAATGTATATTTTTGAAAAGTGGTTAGCCTAAATGAACGAAAAAAATTAAAAGGGTTAGTTTGATCATGATATAGTCTAACATAAATTAGAAAACATTGAAGTTGAGGAGGGCGTCATTGTGGCGCAGTGAGTAGCACGATTGCATCACAGCAAGAAGTTAGCATTTCTGTGTGGAGTTTGCACGTTCTCCCCGTGTTCGCGTGGGTTTCCTTCGGGTGCTCCGGTTTCCCCACAAAAGTCTAAAGACATGTGGTATAGGTGAAATGGATAAGCTAAATTGTCCATAGTGTATGTGTGTGAATGAGTGCGTATGGATGTTTCCCAGTGATGGGTTGCAGCTGGAAGGGCATCTGCTGTGTAAAACATATGCTGGATAAGTTGGCGGTTCATTCCGCTGTGGCGACCCCAGATTAATAAAGGGACTAAGCCGAAAAGAAAATGAATGAATGAAGTTGAGGAAATAATAAAAGTTTGAAACAGGCAGTAATTAAACTGAACATTGTATTGTTTCTTTCTTTCTTTTCTTTTTTATTATTAAGATTGCAAAACATTAAAAATCCTGTAAACACAGAACACATAAAAAGCAATCAAACAGAAATGGAAATAACAGGAAGGTGTATAAACAATGATCAGAATAGACCTAATATTGATAGTAGTTAAATAGTGTATAGCGTTCATAGTCATAATAATGATAATACAAAATAATAAAAATAATATAAATAATAATGTTAATGTTAGTGTTACTACTATTACTAATAATAATAATAATAATAATAATAATAATAATAATAATGTAATAACAATAGTAATAATTAGTAATAAACTATTCTAGCTTCTGTATAAGTGAACATGTTTTTTTCCCTTTTGTCTTTTTCTTTCTTATCTATTCTTCCCTTCCTTAATCCTCTTCCCATTCATGTACATGTATAATAGTTTCTTTTAGATGAAACTTAATTCATGCAACTTTCAAATTACATTGTAGAAGTGGTAAAAACATTAAAATGAACTGCCAACTTGCCTCAGCTTGAATCTACAGTGTACCGTTCTCTGCCACTAGGTGCCACCCTCCGCTCTCCCTGCACGCCACTGTTGGGTGTTGAATGTTTGCGAGGTGTTTTTCTCCTCCTCCAAACCTGTGATGAAGCCGTGTTCCAATGAAAGCAGGTGGAATTCCCCCTTTCAGCCAATGGCGCTCTGCCCTCGCAACAATCCTTTCGAAAAGGATGTGTGGGCTCGGTTATGGCGCTGGCGTGAAGTTGTTGGGAACGGACAAGCCCAGGAAGCAGGATTTTGGCACTGCCACACCAGCTAAAGCTTAGGGCTGCCCTCTTGAATGGGAACGAGCGGGCAGATCGTTCACATTTGGTCCAACGCAACACCTAGTGGAATTCACTTCGGCGACGTCGGATTGAAAATAGTGATTTCTACAAAAGTTGCTCTGTCAAAAGCAAGCACGCCTGATAAATCAAGAGTGACCTCGGGCTAAAACAAGGCATGGATCGCAAGAGTTAGACTGAGTTCTGGATCCCCCCGAGCTGTTTGTGTTTTTTAACCGAGGAGTAAGACCTAAAACAGACACCATGCCTGCCAAAACAAAGTACAATTTAGTCGATGATGGACACGATTTGCGGATTCCTTTACATAACGAGGAAGCGTTCCAGCATGGGATTAATTTCGAAGCAAAGGTAAGTAATTTTTTTCAGCACTGCTTATTTACATCCTGCTGCATGCGCTGTTTTAGTAGCAGGATACATTTAAAGTTGTTTTGCTATTGTTGCTTCCACTTGTTTACAATCCGTATTGTCTGTCTGTTTGAGACACCTCAAGCTTTACTAAGCCAAACTTGTCGACAGGGGATTAATACATACCGTTTGCTTTGATTTCCAGTATATTGGTAGTCTGGATGTGGCTCGACCAAATAGCCGTGTGGAGATTGTTGCGGCCATGAGGCGAATAAGGGTGAGTTTTAATGTCACCAGTTTACTTTTAACGCTTTCCAAAGTCGAGTTTAGGAGACAAAGATGATAAATATCAGTATTTGTGTATATAGAAGTGGCTTTTTGGTAATAAAGCGTTGTGACTCATGCCTGTGTACCGCACGGGTGGTCTTCATGCCTCGAGCAACAATCAAAATACAAAAGCAGGACAGATCAATGAGCAAATTGCTTACAAAATAAAAAGGTGGGATACTGATAGCCTGTCAGAGTTGCTTTGATACACATACACTAGTTCTGCAAGTTACGTCGCCTTTGGCAACTGCAGTGTTTGTGGATTTTCATGTGTGTAAACAGGGAAGAGCACTTTGAAGTGGGGGTCTTAAAGGACTAAAGCACTTAAAGGGCCAGATTTGGCGCCCACCAACCATGCGCGGTGAAAATGCACTGGCTTCCTATATGGCTAAACCCCCATCATGATACTGTAGCTCGTTTTTGCTGTCATTTTGTTGTGTCATTGTGTTTAAACACAATTACCTGTTGGAAAGTAGTTAATAAGCTTGTAATAACAATGTAATAATTGTGTTGCAAATCACAGGATCTCTGTTTTTACAGTATTGTACATTGAGCAGGGGATATATGTAAAGCTAAATACTTCACAGTGAACAATTATTATTTTTTATTATATATTTTTTGGATTGTTCAGCAACTGCATCAGATTTCAAGCTGAAAAGATTGTGTTGCGTGCCTCAAAATTAGTAAATAAAATGTATGTTTTAATATTTTGGATAGTTAGTAATTAGTAAATAAAATGTCAACATATTGGTAAAGTAGTGTTTCATTGTAATTCAGTGTAACAGGTATATTTACACACAAAATAAACAATATACTTATTCTGCCCTGTGTGTATTAAATATGTAAAGTAAGTAATCATACAAAATGGTATTTTGTTCAAAACAAAAAATTGATAAATGTGTAGATAAATGTGCAACACCTAAATATTTGAAGGATAGTGGTGAATTATAAATAAGTAAATAAAACTGAAACCAAACCTTTCACATTATATGCATTAAAAAGTTTCAAGCTGTTTATTTTTTGTTTATTCCCCAGTTGATCTTTGAGGTTGTAATATTTTTTTGTAAATTTGGGTCCCACTCTATATTAAGTGGCTTTAATTACTATGTACTTAATTAGTACAATGTATTTATTGTGTTCATATAGCATTGCACGTTGAATACAGGTAATGTTAGGGACAGGTCTTGGGATATGGGTAGGTTAAAGGCTGGGTTAAGGTAAGGGATGATCAACAGTGTAATTACAAATGTAATTACAGAAATGAATTACAGGTGTAATTACATGCAAGTATTTAATCAATTATACGTACATTTTAAAAGCATGTTTTTCCACAATAAATACACTGTAACAAATTATTCATTTCAGTGTAATTACATATTAGTGGGAACTTTTTTCTGTGTATTTCTACTTTCCTTTTTTCACCTAATAGTATAATATATGCTCTGATGTTTGATAAACCATATTTTTAAAAAAGTATTTTATTCTCCTTGGTTACTTGCAAAAATAAAAATGTAAGACAAATAGCATGGAATTAATAACTTGCCATTCCCTCCCCCTGACTGGATTTACAGTTCTTAACATTCAGTGCTTTATTGCTGGAATGAGTTTTTATTTTTATTTTTTTATTTTACCTGTAGTAGATATGTACTTCCTTTTTTCTGCTATGTTTTGCAATTTAGGGCTATGACATTTACAGTACAACTTAATTCAGGGAAGTGTCTTGTAAGAGGTTAAAAGGCTTTTTTTCCTCTCAACATCCTGTTTTCCAGCCTGGCAGCAGACACCAGGTGCAAATGATCTTATTAACCTTTTCAATTTACTGGACCCCCTGCAATTATCTCCTGGCTAACGGGCAATCATGCATCTAGCCATGCAGAGAAATACAGCATGCTAAAACTTTTACGCAAATGTTACACAAAACCAGTCATCATGTAGTGGTTCGAACAGTGGCAGCATTGTTTGAGCTTGCACCAGACTGCCCTACGAAGACAAATTACAGTAACTATGACAACACTGAAACTGAGACTTTTTTTTGATTGACTTCATATCAGTTTTCACACATTTCTTTAAATATAAATGTCGCCAGTTAAAAGTTAAGACAGACCTTTTCTTCACCAAACATTTTTATTTTGTGTGTTATTAAGAATTAACAAGTTTGTATTTGTTTGTAGCCACTACATTGAATTGTGTACTGCAGAATTGTGTGAGTTGTTACTTTCTGAACCATATATTTTTAAAAAATCTATTTAGAATATATATGGATGTTAAAAAGCATGACTTTTAAGGAAAAGGGTCATGCCATAGTTTTGACAAAAGGTTTCAAGCCCTTTTTGCTGAAATGTATGTTTGGCAAGCAGCTTCTCTGTATTGTTACTGTCTATTGTTTATTTGCCCGCTGTTCATTGCTATTGTGGGCATTTTTTTGCAACATCATGACACATGATAATATGCTTCAAGATAAGACATTTCCATTAGTCCAAGGAATCATGCAACAGCTCCAGAATGCTGGTTTGCCATTTCCAAAACTGTGATTTTGATGCTAAAGCTCAATGCAAAGAGCAATAGTGCATGATGTTTCAAAATATAATTCAGGTTTCTGGTTTAAGATCGTACGATGTGGTGTCTGTAAATGAAAGCAGAACCTTTTCAATGGCTGTCTGAAGTCATTTATTTTTAATCTGCCTTTGATCTTAATTGCCATCACCCAGATAAAGGAATGTGGGATGAAGAGATCCGGTGATTTGTGACTACATTGGGTTTAACTTGAATCAGATAATGTAGAAGTGGAAATATTGAGAAGGGATCAGGTGTTTCGGATGCTTTGGTCAATGGTTATGTAAAAAGCAAAAAAGAGAAAAAAACAGGCACTCTAGTTGGCAGGAAGGGGTGATTAAGAGTCCATTGTGGAATTAAAAAGCTTGAAGCCTATAATCACTGGCAATTTTCACCACACCCAGATCCCATATAATGAGCCGGAGCCTGAAATGTTTGTAGCCTATTGCTATGTTTTCTTTGGTTGAAAGAATTAGGACTAATTAATCAAAGGTGACTTTATGTGCATTTTGTCAGTTAAGCCAGTTCTGTTAAATGTTCTACATGCTATGGCTGCATGATTAATCGAAATCAAGATTGCAATTCAGCAAAAGCTGCGATTCTCATGCATTTCTTGTCAGGGAAACATTGCTTCGTGATCACTAGTAAATCTGTTCTGAAGGCCAAGTTTGCCTAAATAAAATCTTGTGGGGGAGTGACTGAAAAATCAGTCCTGTGCAGGTCGAGAGCTCAAGGGTTTTAGGGCTTTCTATTTAAAATCATTCAGATGTTCCACCAGTAGTGGACACTTGTGTAGCAAAGTAATCATTGATGTACATGTGAGTGAACAAGAGGGAGGGAAGTTAGAGAGTGAATGGTATAAAAAATTGGACTGGAGTGCAGCGTTAGGCGCTGTTTACACTAATACGTTTTAGTTTTAAAACGCATAAGTTTTTCTGCGGTTACGCCGAAATCTGAGCTTTTTGAAAACGATGAAGAGGTCGTTTTCGTTTTAAAACGCTGCTGCTTCGTGTTAGTGTGGATGGGGAAAAACGGAGACATCTGAAAATGGAGGCATGGCTGCAGACATTCGCATCTGATTGGGTGCTTTTTCCTCAATATTAAGTAGCCTACACAAAGTTCAGTCTTGCATTCTTTCCTTGTTCACACTTCGCAAGATTGATATGGAAAACAAACTCCCGAGGACACGTCGGGTAAATCTTTAAAGGAAACAGTGTATATGTATATATATATATATATATATATGTATAACATCTTTCACATCACCCTGGCTACGTTGTTTCACTTTCTTAACAATAAAATGAAAACATGATATAAGGAACTGCCTATTTTCATTTTGATATTAGCAACTTAACAGACACCAAAAATGTTGAGGCGTCGTGTAGCTACATATTTATTTGACCGTCATCTTCACAGTATGCATATTTATAACAAAACTGAGCCTATAACATAACTGCCTCCTTTCATTTTCATTGAAAATATGAAACATACCCTCTCTTTTGCTGAATATCAGTTTTAATAATCAATAATGGCCATTATAAAAATATAGCGTACAATAAGTTTATACATTATATTAAATAAATGCAAGCAATCAGTCAAATGTGCAGAATCAGTGCACCCGGTTACATTAATTAATATATTAACCTATCGTTGCGCTCAGCCAAAACACTTTACCTGAGAACAAGTAATAGATTTTAAAAAACCAAAGTCGGGGAATATGTTGTTAGATATAAACAACAAGATGAATCAAATATCACGTTTAACAAATATAGTGAGATTAGATCCAGCGGTAGATCCTTGATGAACAGTCCGACGTGCACAGCTCTCATCTGGGTAGATGTGCTCAAAGCACCCTCTGACTGCCTCAGACTTACGCATACGCTGCAGTGCATGCCAGAGTGTTCAGCAGTATAGTGTGGACGGAAGAGCTATTCAGAAACGCTAGGTGAAACGCCAGTGTGGACGCAGATCGTTTTCATTCAAAAACGACGTTTTAAAACTAAAACGTATTAGTGTAAAAAGGGCCTTAGTTTCGTAGTGAGTATATGCTGCTGATTTCTAAGCTTCAGTTTTACCCCTCAAATAATCTTTTTAGTTAGCTGTTTCTTATTTATTATTATTATTATTATTATTATTACTATTATTATACTTGAGCTTAAAGATAAATGGCTTAATCCACTTAAGCCACAAGCCTTTCCTGACATTTTGAGCTTTTTCATTGTGAAGTATGGAAATTCATTTAGAGTAGCAGTATTGGTTTGTTTAATGCAGATGTGTGACAAGTGCTTTATTGATGACTAAATTATATAGGCCTACTTAAATATTTACTTTACAAGCAGACACATTGTAAGAAAGAAATTGATCGTGACGTTATCTTTGTAGAGATGATTATTATTGAGAGTAGTTGTTGTTGTCAGATTTGTAAAGAGCTAAATTTACAGTCCTCCAGTCCTCCAGTAAAAGCTTTTAGACTTGTTTGTGTAGCCCAACATACTTTGCTAATATTGCTGCACCCCTAATTTATTGCATTATATATTGTTAGCTTTAAGATGGTCAAACATAACTCTTTAGAAAAATGATGACTTGCACTTTAAAATGGCACCTTAGTTAACTGACTTATTAAGTGATGTTATGAATTAATTCCTTCATATTGCAAATCATATTGAAATCCATCCTCTGAAACTGTGAAAAATAAAAATGTTGACCTAATTTACAGTTGTGAATATTATTTTTAAGGCTTTTTTTAAAGTAAAGCTTATATTAGAGAAACTAACTGTGATTCAGTGTCTGGTGGATACCAGGCCCAGCTGGAAGTTGTCTGCAAAATAAATGACCTTCATACAGATATGAAGTCTACAGAACTTTATCAACTTTTATTCCTCATTGTGAACCATATTGTTCAGTATGTATGTGTGCTGAATAAATACAGTATTTTAACACAGAATCTGTGTGAAGGTTGACTGTATTTTCATTTTAAATGAATAGAGGAAACTCATTCATCGCAAATTCTATCATTCATCACAATCAAACCATCGCAGAACTTCTAGTGATTTCCTAAAACAGGTAGATTTTAATGGTTTGAGTGTTTAATATTTTGAGACACATTTAAATAGGATTTAATGGTTATCATGCCCACAATAGAAGGCAATAAATTTGTAGTAGAGACTCAACACAGTTTCTATTCAAATAATTCCTATTGTAAATGTTATGATCTTTTAATTAATTTATATCAGCAGTGACCAGTTCTTAAATCCCAAAATCATTCTTTTGTCAAAATCAATATTTTTGTGTATTTAGCAAAATAAAAAGAAAGCCATGTTGGTTTGGAACAATTTGAAGCTGAGTAAATGGGGGCTTTAACACTGGAGGAAACTTTTTCATAGTTCCTAGAACTACTGACAAAAGTAACCTTTTTTTGTACGTTTGCACTGCAGCAACCGGTAACTATTTTAGTTGTAGGAATGTCATTTTGGGGAAACTAGAATAGCTCCTACTTCAGAGCAGGGTCTAACCCAGCACAATAGGAACTATACAGCGACAAAACTGTACGTTAATCAGGTGAATGCTTGGCATGCCATACATTTCACTAGTACAGTAAAGCCCCTAACAATGAAAAAACTAGGGTTCGGTTCATATCACGGTTCTGTGGTCATTGTTCTGTTATCACGGTTTTTGGTTTTATTTGGTTTACATTGTTAAAAAAACAACAACAACACCAACTAACACTTAAATACCATTTAGAATTACCATAAATAAGCATACATTACATAGCTTTATAATCAAACTCTTAGGTATCCATGGGATATACACACATGCCAGTCAGATACATATACTCCAAACATTCACTTGCCGTTGAAATGATAAAAAAATAAATAAATAAATGTGAAGTTTATTACCAAACCATGACAAGAGAACTGAATGGTTCGTTGTTGTTGTTTTTTTTCATGAACCGTCCCATCCCTAGAAAGAACTTTACAAGTTTTTTGCATATCTCATTTAATAAGCTATTAATATGCTATTAATAGGTTCAATATATTGATTGAAGCATTAAATGAGATAGAAAGTGAAAGAAAATGAGGTGCTTCTTCTACTGGGTATGCTCTTCTGGTTTCACAAGATAGAGATTTCTACTTCAGAAGAGTTAGGAAAAGGGCTGAGAGCAACATTTTGGACATTGTCAATGAAAAGATGTTTTTTTTCTGTTCTTCTTTAGTTATCTGCGGTGAAAGGTCATGAATAGCGTTCCAATGACCCTCATTGATTTTCTCCTTTCTGTTCCTCTCCATTAAACACCTTTGTAGGGAAAAGTTGTAGTTTAGTTTTAAATGTGTCTCTGGTTAATGTGTAACGTTTTTTTGTTTGAGTTTCAAGCCAGTTTTCTTCTGTATAGTGATGTCTATTTGAAACTCATTGGAAGAGAAGGAAAGTGTTGAGATGGTTCTTTGGAATTGAGGTTTATTGGATTTTGAGAAACAGAAATTACATTTTAATTAAATATTTCAAGGTCAAAAAGTCAGCTGTTCAGTAACATCATGCATTTACAAAATTGCAAACATTTCATGCTCGCTCAAATTATTAATTTATTTCTGTAGCCATGTGTTTGCCTATTTTTTCTTTTCAGTTAAAGAAAAAAGTAAATGTCTATTTAAAACATTACGTTAATGCTGACTTAAATAATTAATTCATTTATTTATTTATTTAGACATGTATTTGCCTATTTTTTCTTCTTTCAGTTAAAGAGAAAAAATGGATGTCTATTTCAAACTTTTTTTCTAGCAGACTTAAATTATTTATTTCATTAGCCACATATTTAACCATTTTTTTCTTTAATTTAAAGAGAAATAAATGGATGTCTACTCTAATGTTCACTTTTGTTTGTCTTACTTGTTCAGAATGATATTTGACTCTGTCCTACAAGATCCATAAAAAAAACGTATTGGCCAGGATCCATTCTGTTGACATGCCTCATTTTGTCTTCAAGGGCCTCTTTGGATTTTGAAAAGCTCTCTATGCCCTCAAGAACTGAACATCCTCTGTGTAACATTGACTAGCATCCGAACGACAAAGCCATAGGATACTCGAGCCCATCCCATTCTTAACCATAGTAACGGAGAACAGTAAATTGACTCATAACTCTCTTCCTTTCTCCTTGGAGTGTCTTTGCCTTGCGATCTGTAAGACGGCTTGTTTTCTTCACCGTCAACCACACAGCCTGATTTCATCTTGAAAACGTGTTGGCTTTTTTATTTATGTTTTTAACTCCGCCTCCTTTTTTTATAAACCTTTCATTGTAACAAATGAATATTCTGGCCTAATTTGATCCTCCTTTTTAATTAACGTCTCCAGTGGCCCAGAGGTATAACTCATTCCTTGTGATTTTCCTTTTTTCTTTCTCTGAGGGTAAAAAAAACGTCATTAAGCATCTCCGAGATAAATCCAGCAACCAGATCCTGTTGCATATTGAATTCTTTTTTTTCTTCCAAGGACACTGTGATTAATTATGTCCTTGATGTTAAGAATTCACTTGATAAATTAAAAAAGGTTCAAGAAAACACCTCCACTTGATGCAGTTTATTTAGGTTTAATGGCCCCAGTGTAAAGCCTGCTGTAATCCATCAATAAACTCCACATCTATTGATCACTGGTTTTGTTTCCTTCTTTTTTTTTTACACCAGGCTCAGTTTTTACATTTTGCAGGGAAATTATCTTCAACATAAAATATGCACAGTGACCATTCTTCTTTTGGAGTGGTTCAGTCACTGTGAACGTCTTTGGACTGTGATTTAGAGCCGTGATACAACTCTCTCTGTCTCTTTTCTCTTTATAGCTCTCTTTCTAGTGTTGTGTTTAACCCACTTCAAACCCTGAGGTGATTGACTGCCTTGCTGTGTTTATAGCTTGGGTATGGTCTTTGATTTCTGATAAAAGATACATCACCTCATTGTAATGTTAAAGCTGCCATTTTAAGCTTGAGAAAAAATAAATCAGCAGCTGCATTTCCATAATTGTGAGATTTCAGTGTAAAATTAACATGTTCCTGGCCTTTTTAATGTTTTATTATGTACTCATTCTGAATACTTTTAACATTTTAAATGTGTTAAACATTAAACACTTTTAACATGTTAATTTGAAATAAATCAGAAGATTTTCATTTTATGCTTTAATAGTGTAATTATATTAGCCTTCATTTAGTATCATTGTAGAAAAGAATGCATTGTATATTAATATAACTGTAAATATGCATTGTTTCCATTAATAGTTTGAATCGTTTGTCTTATATTTACCATTTTGATTTAAGTTCATATTAGTTTATAATAATAATAAGATATATTTGGTAGAGGTGTGAACCTACTGAATACTGGTCTCACGATTCGGTTTGGCTACAATTATCATGCCATCGATTCGGTTCAGTTCGATATCTCCATACACAATTTTAAATTTTACTTCACAGCACAAGAAAAATATAAATATATTTATATTTATATATTATTTCTAATACAATTTTGTCCTTTAATACAAACAGTCAGAACTGAACTGAAACTCAAGTACATGCACAGAACAATGTAAGCATTTAAATCAAATAAACAAATATAAAAATCCCACTCGCATTATGAGCCCTGTCGAGCGAGTTCTTACAGAGAGAGAGAGAGAGAGAGAGAGAGAGAGAGAGAGACTTAAATTTTTTTAATCGCAGTGAAATAGGGGCTTCTGCTGTAACTCCAGTGTCAGTGAAAGACTGTCCAGCAAACACACGCAGTGAATTGTGCAGAGTTTCTGTGTTTTTAAGCAGTTGCAGTGTTTTAATTACGCAAGGTGGCCTCCCTCGCCATAGTAAGCTACCGCGACATAGTGCACATGAGATAAATGACGTCAGTACATAATAACCGATTATGATCTATTACGGAGCAGATACCGAATTGTCCGCGTCTGCATTGCGCTGCACCGAAGAAACAATTCATTTTGACACCCCTAATATTTGGTAAACTGCCTTAAAGTTACTTTCTCAAAACAGCAACAACAACAAAGTAAAACAATATACTTTAACAATAAATAAATCAAAAAATGTATCATAAAAATTGCAGCATAAAACAAACACATAGAAAATTTCAGCAACAGAAAGGGCAGCATTGGTCTTAACATGTCCTAACACATCTTGATATTTTTTTCCTAATTATTTTATTTATTAACTAAAACAATTTTTGGGTTCATGATTTTCATCTTAGTTACATCATAGTTCATCCTAGCCTATTATTACAGGTGTAAAATTACATGGCTAGAGATTTTTTTCCCTTGTGCCTAATTTCAGTTACTAATCTATTCATTAATGTCAGTGAAAATCCGGTGTCCACTTCTAATTATTGTAACTATAGTTATCTGTGAATGCTATTGGAGTCTGTTTGCTGCTGTTAAATTGGGTTGGCTGCTGTCTAGAATTTTAAATATTCCATATCCAAATCATTTTGCCAAGCAGTTTTGCCTTGTGAATTCTTGAGCAAATGGACAACTGTGGCATGAAGCGCTCATGCCAGCGAACGGTCAGTGGGCCAGTGGTTACAAATCAATGCTCACAGTGACATGTATTTTTTCAGCCTTTTTAAGCTGCTTTTTAAAAATAGAAAGCTAGAAAATAGCTGCTTTCAAAGACCTTGGCTTTAAATGCCTGTTTTGACCTCTTTCGTGAGGGGGAAAAACTTGCAAGTCGCACTGTATTACAAGTAGGCCTTATATGCAAAAGGCAAATTAATTGACTTGCTTCATTTAATAGATGTTAATTCATTAAACATCATCAGGATTTTGCCAAATCTGTGTGGATTTTTGCCAAGTCTTCAATTGTATCATTACACTTTCTTCTCCATTAAGTGCTGACATGCTGCCATTAAATCAGAGGAAACCCATCTTTATACTGCCACAGTAATGAGCCAGTCGTGAACATGTGAACATAATCATAACCATGCACACTGCCTTCTGTCTACAGTCTGGCATGTCAGATGTATTCTGTCTCTGGGGATATAAAGTATTTGTGCATGTTTTTAAATGCATCTATTAATGCATTTTTGCATTTCCGTTGCTCTGCTTTAAAGGTGACATTGGATGCCAGTTTTACACAGGTTAATATGAATCTTTAGGTTCTTAAGTCTATAACTTATACATTTCACAGTAAATAAACATCTAGTTTACTCTGTCAAAACAGCTCAGTCCAGAGTGAGCCATTATGCTTCATATCTCTTTAAATGCTAATGCTAAAACTCTCTCTGAGGCTGCAGTATGATGGTTGTGATTTAACCTAATCGTCCATTCCTGAGGAGCAGCTAAACCTGCACAGCACACACTCAACCAAACCTCAAGCTTTTGCTGACTTTTGTCTGTATGACTGACATGGAGTATTTGAAGCTTTTGTTTTCACATTATGATGACAAAATGTATAACCGTCACGTACAATTTATGATTGCTTGACATTGCGACCAGCCATTATCAATGTAAAGTGTATTCAAACAAACATCTATACCTATGAAAAGTGACACCTGTGCATTTAACAAATGCTCAGCTGTAGTTTCTAAGCCGATTAGTTAACCAACAACAGCATACTGATAAACACTGCTTTGCACATGAAAGGATGGTGATCTGGTTCTAAACATGAGTGAACTGAAGCTGCCGTTTGCTAATTTTAATCAAACAAAATAAGCTCAAATTATATGCAAATATTACTTATTTCTTTCAGACAAATATTAGATACAGTTACATCCTTTGACTGCAATTTTGATGCAAGTTTGATTTGAGGTGGCCATAAATGAAGAAGAAGCTGGTTACGTACATTTCAGACTGGTCAATTTATAGCACATATATATACACACTTTAATAAACAAGCTGCATTTTTTCTTTTTTTTAACTTGTCTGAGCTGGCAGACAACAGAAACCAAACTAAAGACAAAAAAAATCTATGGAAAAAATGAAAATTTAATCCAAGTCATTTTTAATAGTTAGCCTAATACATTAGTTTTTCCTATTTTTGCATCCTGCCTCTTGCATCTTGATTATTCACCTAACATACTTCTTCACATCTGATTTGCAGACACTATCATGACCTCATCAGCATCAGAAATTGCTTTCCCTTTGGTTAGAGTGCCACAATAAGTATCTACTAGCTAGCCTTTTCCCTCAGTTTATTGCATTTCTCACTATCTGTCATAGCGACCTGACATTTTGGATTCATGTTCTCCTTGTGCTCAGTTTTATATGAGGAGTCTGAAGCTTTTAAATGTGCAATGGTTTAACTGAGGCAATTGATTTGATGGTTTTTCATCATCTGAATAACGATGCCCATTACGGTTAATGCTGGGTAGTTTTGGAGTTGGGAATCATGTGCAGTTTACGCTGGAGTACAGTTATGGAGTAGGTTTGATTCCACCTTGAAACTTCTGATATTGTATTAAATCATCCTCTTTTTTTTCAAGAAAAAAAGGGTTTGTTTGCCAACAGAGACTACACATAGCTTAAATGAATTTAATTTATGAGGTTTAAATGTTTATTTGGTCGATTAAACTATGTATGCATTTATCTTGACCTCTGTGTGATATTTTAGTTATTTATTTTGTTTATGATTAATGCTATATTTCATTGTTTATTTCATATACTCTAAATCAGAATGTTTATGTTGTCTCACTTCTGTGCATGAAAGAAGACAGGAAGCTCCTAATTTTCTATTCACTAGAGTGCATGCTGGTGAATTGTAAAATGAACAGAAATAAATTATTTATTTTTTTACATGATTTATGTATAAGTGAATATGATTTATGAATGGTATTTCATTTATTTGTCGGAATGATATGCGAAATTATTTTGTGGAGTTGCTGGATAATGATCCAATCCTGGTAATATTAGGGGCAGGGTTCATTTATTCTTCTTTTTTGGCTTGGCAATCCTCCATACTTTGCTTCTCTTGTTGTCCTTCAACTGAAAATTACAACCAAAAGCCTCACAATGTAACATTGTATTTTCTGAATATTACTATGTTTGTTGTGTTGTTAAAAATAGCATCTTGTAGTGCCAGCTTGAATCATCTCACACTGATCATTTCGCCCAAATAGTTTAAAATGTCATACAAGTCTTAATACCTGAGATTCCTTTTTAAGATTGTGGCACTGGAAACCAAACCAATTTACAGTCGAAGTCAAAATTATTATTATTTTTTGTTTTCTTTCCCCCCTTTTTATTTCCCAATATTTCCCTAATGATGTTTAACAGAGCGAGGACATGTTCACAGTATTTCCTGTAATATTTTTTCTTCTTCTGGAGAACATCTTATTTGTTTTATTTTGGCTAAAAGCAGTTTTTAATAAAAACAACAACAACAACAACATTTTAAGGTCTATATCATTAGCCCCCTTAAGAAATATTTTTTTCAATTGGCTACAGAAAAAAAATTGTTAAACAATAACTTTCCTAATTACCCTAACTTGCCTAGTTAACCTAATTAACCGCGTTAAGCCTTTAAATTGCACTTTAAGCTGAATACTATAAAAATATCTAGTAAAATATTATTTACTGTCATCATGGCAAAAATGAAAGAAATCAGTTATTAGAAATGATTATTAAAACTATTATGTTTAGAAATGTGTTGAAAAAAAATCTTCTCTGTTTAACAGAAATTTAATAAGAATATAAAATATAAAAGAATTAAAATTTAACAGGAGGGCTAATAACTGTATATATTCAAAACTCACTGATAGTTTTCTCAAAATATCTTAAATTCTCAAAAAGAAAGTCATATATTTTTGAAAAGGGGTGAACTTTTCCTTTAAAAATGCGACATTAATGCAGTATATCACTTTAATTACCCAGTAATGCTAAACTTCGAATTCCATTGAAGCCAGAACAGTAGGATGAACACCCATTGTGTTTCAGCAGGTAATGACATAGGCAGATGCTCAGTGATTTATCACATACTAGTGGCATGAAAGAGTAACCAACCTCGATTCCTGCTGCCCAGCCCCCAAACCATATGCTCATACAGCACTGGTGGGTGACTGGAGTACATGAGCTATGGCAGGAAAGTTTGACGGGAGAAAGGAAGTTAAAGAACAATGCGACTGCCTGCCCTGAGATGAGGGATGGTGTGTACATGTACATATAACAGTGGCCTGGGATGGTTATCAGTGATTTGGCCCAAACAGCAGGCCTGTCAGGAAGGAAGGAAGGGGATCCATGGTTGGTCCACGCTTTGCTTTTATGGATACACCAACAATAGCAACATTTATATGAAAGACCACACCTGTATTAAATACCAGGCATGAGGACGTTTGTTTGGTATACCTGACATTATATTGTTGATTTATACCATGTAATTATTCATTCATTCATTTTCATTTCGGCTTAGTCCCTTTATTAATCTGGGGTTGCCACAGCGGAATGAACCGCCAACTTATCCAGCATATGTTTTACGCAGCGGATGCCCTTCCAGCTGCAACCCATCTCTGGGAAACATCCATACACACCCATTCACACTCATGCACTACGGACAATTTAGCTTACCCAATTCACCTATACCGCATGTCTTTGGACTTGTGGGGGAAACCGGAGCACCCGGAGGAAACCCACGCCAACACAGGGAGAACATGCAAACTCCACACAGAAAGGCCAACTGACCCAGCCGAGGCTCGAACCAGCGATCAGCGACCTTCTTGCTGTGAGGCGAACGTGCTACCCACTGCGCCACTGTGAGGCCACCATGTAATTATTGAGCAATATTA
Source organism: Danio choprae (assembly GCA_903798125.1). Lineage (NCBI taxonomy): Eukaryota > Metazoa > Chordata > Actinopteri > Cypriniformes > Danionidae > Danio > Danio choprae. Next base: position 14,380,967 of record CAIGQW010054109.1, read on the forward strand.
CTTGTTTGTTCCTGTTTACGCCATGTGTGAAGATGCATTTTCGTCAATCATAATTGTCTCTTTTATGCTCACTTTTCCCACTTTTCTGATGAGGGACAGTCAATGGACTTGTGAATGTATAGGCCTTTTCTGATCTTTTGATGTAATAATAATAAAAATTTTAAAAAGCTTGTGTATTTTACGTAGGTTAATATGAAGTAAAAAAAATCAACTCTGAAGTTTTTTTTGCAATTTAAAAAATTCTATAAATGGTAAATCAGTGAATACAATTAGATATGCATCATGAATTAAAAGTAAAAAATAGAAAGTAGTAAAAGAAATAGTTCCTAATACAGCATTTATACCATTTTACTATTGTGCGTTCTTGTCTACATTTAAACCAACATCGTAGAATATTTAGAATACCATTTAATGATATATTTCTTATTTCATTGTTTATTTCATATACTCTAAATCAGAATGTTTATGTTGTCTCACTTCTGTGCATGAAAGAAGACAGGGAGCTTCTAATTTTCTATTCACTAGATTGCATGCTGGTGAATTGTAAAATATATCGCCCATACATAAAAAACAATTCTAGCAGCATTTTGATTGTGCAACATCTCTATCTCTGTTGGAGGTGTCAGTGGCAGTATGGTCAAAAAACACTATAGTATTTACTATAAATTACTTTAGTATATTTTCATGTGGCTGCCTGACAACTGAAAATATATCTGGTAGCAGATATCACAGCCTTTTTGCTTATTTACCTTTTTTGTTAACATTTATTGTTATTTATTTAGGATATGCATTTTCACATTCTTTCCCAGAGATGGGTTGCAGCTGGAAGGGCATCCGCTGCGTAAAACATATGCTGGATAAGTTGGCGGTTCATTCCGCTGTGGCGACCCCAGATTATTAAAGGGACTAAGCCGAAATGAAAATGAATGAATGAATTTTCACATTCTGATTCCAATGCCTAATTATTAAATTGTTAAAAGGACTATAATAAATGAAATATTTTAAGAATAAGATATTATGTGTTCTTTGGAAGAGTGTACTTGCATTCTGACATTATATAATCAGTGGCATAAAATGGCCTTAAAATGACAATAATATCGTTCATCGCAATATATTTTGGTCCAATATATTGTACAACAATAGATATCATGAATCATGACAGGCCTAGATGATGTACAATGAAACTAAGAGCAGCAGCTTTCATTTCTGCTCTAATAGCCATAAAACTATATACCAAACACTGTGAGTTAAGACCCTGTTTACATCTACTTTTAGTGTTGTTCGCAAGTGAATGGATCAGCAAAAACACATCATAATACGCAGGGCCTCATATAACCTCTTTTTCTCTTTTACCTCTGCTGTATCCATAACCTGCATTCCAAGAATATCTAAAGGCTGTGTTTTTTTCTCCAGGTTTGTGCTGAGGCTCTACCAAATACAGTGCTCACTGAAGTTGAAACAATTTGCCCTCTCAGAGTAATTGGTTTAAATGAGGGATTACTGCCCTGCCAGAACTTCTAGCATGTCATCTGGAAAGGTAGACAGGTTTGCTGACCCTTTAGGGCATGTGTCTGCATTAAAGCATCTCAGTGGGCAGGGAAATTAAAGGCACCTCTGCCAGTTCAGGAAATAACGCGACCTATACATTTTAATGATGGAAAGCACCAGTTCTGTGAGACTCTCAGGCACAGTGGTTAGCCAGTAATTGGTTTCATTTGCATAGCTTTAAATATAAATCAGACAAAAATGTAACCATGAAAGTGATATAATCAGTTGGTTTAATCATATAATTCCAATTTATTTTCATTTTCTTTTGTGAAACCTAAAAAAGAGGTCTTAGGCAGGGAAACTGCTCATCTATGTAGGATGAAAGGAAAGTAGCCTTAATAAATATAATTCATTAAAAGTTTAAGAAATTTGGGATTTGTATTCAAATACTTTTTAAAGTCTGTGTTGCTGAGAAGGCTGCATTTGTTTGATAAATGCACGGGGGAAAAGTAATGTAGCAAAATAAAAAATGAAAACATGGAATCGAGGAATAAATATAAATAAATAAAACCTTGCAAATCTGAAATAAAGTCTTTTGAGGAAAAAACTTTAGATAATAATTTTGCAAAGAAGTCAGAATTAGAAAGTTGATGAAATGTAATTAGTGTTATTTATTTAATATAATTATTATGAAATATTTAGTATTATTTAATTTATATTATATTTTAAAGTATCCTTTGTCACTTTTGATCAGTTATATTCAATTTATCATTGCTTAAAAGAACTTCTTAAAAAAAAAGAAAAGATAAATTAGAAATCTTACTGACGTGAACATGTATTTGCAATTTGTGTAAGGTTCTCGACTGAACTAAAAACTCAAAGAAGTAGTTTATGACAGCATTACAAACTACAGCTTAAAAATCTGTTCCTAACACAAAAAGGGTATTTGTATATCTTCAGAAGACTTGACTTATGACGTTGGGAATAAAGCACACAAGATTACTTTTCTGGATGCCTTTATAGCAGCTTTTATAGCTTTTGTTAGAAAATATTAGCTTGGACATTCTGCCAAATATTTCTGTTTCTCTTTAAAAGAAGAACAAAATATAGTTAAAATGAGGATGATTTCATTTTTACAAACTATCGCTTGGATTATGTGTTAACTCAATTAGTCCATGTTTTTACTGGCATGAACAAGCAATGAATAGGTTTATTACAATATACAGTATATTAATCTTTGTTAATGTCAATTAAAAGGCTTTGGTCATTGTTAGTTATTGTTAACTCACAGTGCATTAACTAATGTTAACAAGCACAACTTTGTATTTTAATAGTGCATTAGTAAACGTTGAGCAAAATCACCAGTGTTAATTCAACTCTGAGAGAGTGAATTGTTAACACTTTACCGGTGTATATATAATCCACAGTGGCCAGAGTTAAATAAACATTTTCAAAAGTGTTAACAATTTATATATATTCACATACTTTATAAATGCAATACATACTGTTCTAGTCATGCATTATAAAACATTAAGACTTCATTATTGTTGGTTTAGAGCTAATTAGTTACATAATAAACCAATACAAATGAACAGTTTCACATTTCATTTTTAATCAATCACTGATTGCCATGCATGTATTAACATGTAAATTGTTAACCTTGTAGTCATACAGAAATGTTTATTTTTTTTTAAAGTAATTAAAACACTGCCTAAAACAGGAAAAGCATAAAAACATATATGATTAATAAATGCTGTACAAGTATTGTTCATTCTTAGTTCATGTTAGCAAATTACCTAATGGAAAAAGAGTGACTAATAATCTTGTACAATTCAGTAATCTGAAATGGGGGTCTTCTCATTTTTGCCATTGCTGTGTTTTTTTGTGACTCCAGCACGACTCCTTTATATTCCCCACATAAGCCAGCAGAGAAGGTCGTTTTTGCAGGCATTGTAAGTAAACAAACACGAGCTACATAGATTTTATATGGCCATGGCAGAGGCGGACTTGCACACACATTCTAGTGTCGCTCAAACAATAATTGATTATATGCACCACTGAAACTCTCTAAGCCACAATAACTCTTCAATGTATTCTCCTGCTGAGACCACAGTTATTGCAATGATGAGGCATGGCTCTACAGTGCAACCTCAATTGCAATTTTCACTGAAAATTATTGTGCAACTGTGAAAAAAAAGAATCAGTTGCGATGATGCGACTGATATAATCATAGCTCATGAGAGATTATAAATGCAAGCAGATTTAATAAGAAAATGTAAAAAATAAACAATTACCACCTATGTTATGTTGCAGTGTCGTATACAGTTTATAACTAGGTTTATAACTAGGGATGCACTGAAGTTTCAGACTGATGGTTGAAAATAGGATTGAATATGATTTAAAATTTTGGGTTTTCATCATGGAGAAAAATTATGGATAAAAGGCTTCACTGTACCAGTGCACCTCAATTCTCCCTCCAGCCGTAGACACTGTGTGGTGTGAAGCAGTTTTCACACCGGACGTGGAAAGCGCTGTGCTATTAAAAAATACACAAACGTCAAAAAATAAAATATTTTTTTAGTAAATGCCTAGGGATTAGACTTCTTGAATATTTTCCAATAATTTTGATTTATGTACATACAATACACATTTTTTTCAAATAAATATTAAAACAAAAACTGTATCATTCACTTAAAGGGAAAGTTCACTAAAAAATAAAGATCCTAAAGTAGTTCTAAGCTTGCGTTTAGATTCTTTTTTAGGTTTAGCACAAAAGAAGATATTTTGAAGAATGTTGGAAATCAGTTATCATTGACATCCATTGTTGGAAATCCAAATAGTATAGGAAGTCTGCTCTCAATATGTTTCTTTGTGAAGAGAGAAAGTCAAACAAGTCTGTAACAAGTGTAGAGAGAGTAAATCAGAGTTTTCATTTTTTTAGGTGAACTATCCCTATAATATGCTTTTGGTAGGTACACTATAATTTTAGGGGAAACAACTTATCTGTACTTGTAAATATTTGACATTGCTCTATTTAAAAATAATAATAGTACTAATAGTCCTAAAAAATCTTGCCATAGAGCACTATGAGCTTGGTGTTTAACATTGATCCTAAGTTAATTGATGAGAAAGGCAGTGTGACCTGTGGCTTTCAACATCATCGTGATTTATGCCTCTATATTATCCCACTGACGTGTGCTTTGTGCACTTAAAATTATTTACCCTTTCTTCATGCTTGATTTGAAATAATGATAAAATCCGTGAACCACATCTTAAGCCACACTGATGTTGATGCATATAAACAATTACGCTTGTTTCAAATTAAAAGGGCTGGAAGGTCTCTGACTAGATTTCAAAGTACGCAGTTAGTGTTGATAAATTGGAAATGAGTTTTAGGTTGGAGTACAGATATATTTTTTGTCTTGTTGAATTAAGTTGAACCCCCTCTCATGGTGGACTAAATGTTTCTTAGGAAACTCTGCTTTCTGGCTAACAAGTAAGAAAAAAAAGAAGCAGAGATCTGACTATGCAATCCCTGAAATCTCCTTGCTGTGGTTTCAACTTCTGCTTCCGCTGTCTTTGAACTTCCCTTCAGTTGAGATTTAGCTGCGTAGTTATTTTATTACAATCCTATTACATTCATTTTGTTTCTCAGAACTACACCGCATATCTTTTACCCAATTAAAGTTTTGTACTTCTGCACTTTTGATGAGGCTATAGATGTAATTAAACCAAGCGATTGTTTTGCTTCTCAATCTCTTTCTCCCTTTGTTCATATAGTATTGGTGCAGTGTATTTGAAAGGACATCGAAAAAAGAAGCCTGCTTTTGAACTTGGGCTGCTTTCATTGTTGATAAGAAATGCATTTAATTATTGAAAATTCATATACGTTTTACTCTATTTTAAAATATTTTTCTTTGTATGAGGATTTTAGTGTATAGATTGCAAGACTCATACTAGGGCTGCACAATATATTGTTTTAGCATTGATATCGCAATATGTGCATCCACAATAGTCACATCGCAGGATCTGCAATGTTAAATAGGGATTATAGTTGACAGGAGCTGCAGTTCAGAACATGAGATTTGTGGAGTCATTGAAGATTTTTACTATAAATAATGGAGCAAAAGTTTATCGTTTGCATGTGTTTTAAGGCCCGTGAATGACTGTATAAGCATATTGAGAGAGTTTAAAGCATTCAGGCAGTAAGGAATTGTACCATTTGTATGTTTAATAAACATGATTTTATTTAATTTTTGTACAATGAAAACTATGCAGTGCAATTTTACATTTGATTATTCACCTTCTGTACCTGAATTTTTACCAAATAGAGCTATTTAAGCCATCTGGTGAAATTGTATGCATATCTCTATATGTATTGCAGAAAAACAAAACTTTGCAATGTCAGTGCAGCCGTAACTTATATTTTGCTTGAATTATAACTAATTCTAACTAAATTACTGTGATTCACAGCCAATCACAGTAATTTCTGTTGAACGTGAACACAACAGCCAATCAGCTGTGTTTAAGAGTGTGCTCAGTGCTCCAATGTTAGTGGGAAATTAGCTTTTTTAAAAACTTGATGTCACTACACTGCAAAAATGACATTTAAAAAAAAAAAACTCAAACAGAGTTCAAATCGAGTCTGAATGAGTAAACATATTATCTCAATACTTCCAAAGTTAAAAATAACACTCCTAAGAGAGTTACTTGTACAACACTATAAATGAGTTATATTTACATTGTATCGAGTTAAAAAATAACTCTGGTCTACACTATAGGGGTGTCCAAATTTTTTTTTTTTTTTGATGCACCGCGATGCAGACGCGGACAATTCAGTATCGCTTCATTAATAGATCCTAACCGGTTATTATGTACTGACGTCATTTCTCATATGCGCTATGTGGTGGTAGAATACTATGATGACGGAGGCGAGTGCAAGTAATTAAAATGCAGAAACTCTGCACAATTCACTGCATGTGTTTGCTGGACAGTAATTCACTGACACTGAAGTTACAGCAGAAGCCCCTATTTCATTGCTATGGATAAAATGAAAGTAAACTTAATTTCTCTCTCACTGGGGACCTTTGACATGCTGGCATGATGTTTCCTCTCCTCTCAGCTGTTATAGCGATACTTGTGGATCTGATCTAGACACAAGCATGTCTGCAGAGTGCAGAGTTTCCACCCCCGCTTCTATCATGGTTCAGCTGTGATCGCCGCGTCCCTTTATTAGTGTCACTTATCGGTGAACAGCTGCAGAGCTTTAGAGCCAATCGCAGCCCTTTATGTTGAGTGTGTGACCAATCAGAGGTGTTTAACAACTCGCTCAACAACGCTCAAAAAGCAAGAGGGATAATATTTTCGTTTGTTTATTTGCTTTAAATGCTCATATTGTTTTGTGCATGTACTTGAGTTTTCTTTTGAATAGGTAAAATTAAAGGTACAGTTCATATATCTGACTTCTTGTGTTAAAGAACAAGATTGTATAACAAATACATATAAAATGTATTTAAAATTATATATTTGAATACAATAATTCTTATGGTGTGAAGTAAAATATAAAATTGTGTATAGAAAGCTTTGTTGATGCACTGAGATATCGAATTGAACCGAATCGATAGTATGATAATCGCAACCAAACCGAACCATGAGACCAGTGTAGGTTCACACCTCTACTACACTACTGGCAGTTGTTTCTTCCTTGACTCCAGTTTAAAGGGTGAAAATTCAACAGTTTAACATAGAGAATTTAACTGTAATTTTTTTTTCACTGTGTAAACATTGCAAAACTCCTGATACTATAATTCTCACTACATAAGATAATTCTCCAATTCAAAAGTCTCTCTCTCTCTCTCTAAAAACAGCATTACTCTGCATATCAGTGGCTCAAGTTCAGTTAAATTCAATTCAAGTTTATTTATATAGCGCTTTTTACAATGTAGATTGTGTAAAAGCAGCTTAACATAGTTCTAGTAAAGTCCAGTTTGGTTCAGTTCAGTTCAGTGTTGTTTAAATTTGACTGCTGAAAGTTCAAACACTGGAGAGCAAATCCACTGAAGCGCAGCTCCACAAGTCCCGATCCGAGCAAGCCAGTGGCAACAGTGGAAAGGAAAAGAAAACTTCACCAACTGACGAAGTGAAGGGGAAAAAAAACCTTGAGAGAAACCAGGCTCTGTTGGGCATGACCATTATTCTTCTGGACAAACTTCCTGTGTGGAGCTGCAGTCTAGGCATCAGAGGCGAGAAGCTGGACGTCCATCGTGGAGAAGCTGCAGGTGTGGGTAGGGCACCGGCGGGAGGTCAGGCTGCCCCACAGGATCAATGCGTGGACTCGTTTGTCACTGTGGCCTTGCCACAAGTCTCTTTTACAAACTCTTAACGTTTCGGAATTCGCAATGGAGGCTACTGTAGGTCGGTAGTGATTCCTTACATAAATCATTGGTTTGCCAGCTGTTCGCAGTACATCTATTGTCCATTAATAAACCTCCTCTAAAGATTTTTCTGTGGCACGATATTGTTTGTCTGCAGGGTTCAGGAGGTATTGAAATCTAGATGATTATAATAGGAAATGGGGAGTAACCATGGAAACCTCACAAAAAGTCTGTATAATAACAGTAGGAGTTATGGAGAACAGTGCGCGACAGCCCGAGCCTCCTTTGATTTACTCTCAAGGCTGAGGCACATCATACCTCTCGAGCCGAGCGTTTATTCAGTAAATCTGTATGGTTTCCACTGAAAGGGCTTTTATTCAGCCGTACATGAACTACTCTGACATTTCAGAGTCACGGCGGAGTCTCTTGATCTTGCGTTTTTGCATTATTAGGTTTCCAATTAAAGCTCTTCACGTGTTGCATGGTTTAGTATCTGTTTCATTGAAACTTAACATGTTGATTTTTGCTTTTTTGACATGGAGGCTTCACACATTTTTTTTTATATAATCGACTGTTTCATAGGGAACTGAGCTAAATGCTAAGCTTTACAGAAAATATGCTTGTATTTAACATTGAGATAGCCGTGGCTCTTAACACTGGCTCTGTGTCAAGAGAGCTGCTTCATCCGTTTGCAGCAGGGTAAATTCTGCCCGCTGACTTCTTTGATACATTTCATACTCACAGCGTCTGGGCTTTGAAAAGCGCTTCAATTACATGGCTTCCATTCAAAGGCTTGCATATCTTCATGCTTCGTCTGTTGTGCAGTGTCAGGGCTGCGTGGTGGGGAGAGGAAGGATTGAGGGAGAGCTGGATGACTGTGGAACGTCTCTGGCAACCGGTGGCATCTCAGAGGAGTTTATGGCTTCTGGTAGTTTGCCAGTAAACGATTGTCATTTTAAAATCAATACAACAACGTCTGTTTAAGTATGGTAGGCCATTTCCACTAAAGGATAAAAAATTCTGACTTTGTTGTCTTAAAATTCTGAGAAGAAAAGTGTGAATTGTTCTGAATTGTGAGTTATGTACACTCAGTTCTAATAAAATGTCAGAATTGCAAGGGAAAATTATACAAATTTTACCTACATCTACTTAATGTCAGAATTAAAAACAAATCTTATGTCTGAATAAACTAATATACCCAATGTCAGAGTTATAAGAATTTAGCAAGAGAACACATTTTGGTGTTCATATTTCAGAATCTGGAGAATCATATCTCAGAATCTAACAATTCAAAAATTCTATCTAGCAATTCTAACTTCTTTTCAGAATTATGACTGGTTGTTTCATTTGTGTCTTCCATTTTTCTCACATTTTTACCTTATTTCTTAAAACTTCAAAATGGAAACTTGTACAAGTTGTACTGTTATATACAGAATGTTGCTGAATTGTGAAATATAAACTCAAATTGTGAGATGGAAGCATATAAGAGGTAATACTTTACAATATACTATGAACTAATACTAATAATTGAGACTATATAAAGTACTACTGAAATGTGAAATTGTAAAACAGTTTATAATAATAATAATAATAATAATAATAATAATAATAATACATTTTATTTGTAATTTGCTTTTTTTAATGCTACAATATTACGATAAGAAGTGATCCATATAATAATGATAATAGTAATAATAATAATAATAATAATAATAATAATTACAACAATTACAACAATTACAAATGAAAAACCTTGCTAAAAAGATTGTTGTAAACAATCAGAAGAAGGAGCATTGATAATTGAACCAGGTAATGAATTCCATGCACGATAAATATCTCCATCTCATGGTTTTGAGTTTACAAATAGACTGATAAAGAGAAGGAGAGCCTGAAGTGAAGAGATTGATGGTTTAGTCAAATCAGAAACATGAACGCCTTAGTCAAAATAAGAATTTTACAATCAATGAATGATTGAACTGTGAGCCAGACCGTGTATCTGAACAAGCACAGGAGTAATGTGCAAGTCAATTTATGAAATTGAATCTTACATATTGCAGTCTTTTAATAAACTTTGCCGGTAGATCTGCAAAAAGTGAATTACAATAATCAAGCCTGACTACGCTTTTCTGCATCAGGCAGAGTCTATTACAGGCAATATTCAGGAGAGGAAAACTGTAGTAATAAGCTGTAGTAATATTATTTTTTTTAAGTATTTTTAACATTCACTTTCATTATCATTTGAAAGGCCACATAACACAGCATTCACAGATCAAAAAGTGCTGAAGTCTGTCTTCTCAAGAAAAATGATTGGACCAAAAGAATCTTAAAAACACTTTTTTAAGTCGTGACTTTATTATTTTTGTATAAACTAGTTTTTTATTTCCTTATTATTATACACATTAGCAGTGCATACAATTGCAACAACTGTTTGCCTTTTTAGTATTTGTTTATTATTATTCACTTAGTTATTACACATACTTTTACTATGCTGTGGTTTGCATATTATTCCTTTTACTTAAACCAGAATATTTGTATTGGGAACAAAGTTGCATTTTCCTGGTATTGTCCTGATAATTTCTAAGGTGACACAGTTTTTGATGTTTCCTTTTCTGCATGCATCCATACATAATGTAATCATCTGCATATTGGGGCACATAAATATATTTTTCTCATACTTTTTTTTTTTTTGCATTTATATGAGCAGCTGTATCTGACTGCAGTTTGAGTGATGGAAAGCTGAACTCCTCCTCAATTACAAACCAATTATCTTGACGGGGATTCTGATGAGGTTTTCACTCTGCTATTATTGACCTGCTATTACAAAACCAAGCCTTTTAATTGAGTTAAATGTGAAAATGAAGTGCACCAAGATAGAGAGATTAAACTGTTAGGGATAAATATTTATGAATATTTCTTTAAACACCAGCTGGGCACTGACTGTAATTCTCACATCCCAGTTGCACCCACCATGCAGCCTATTTACTAAAGTTATACTGCACATTTTTATATGCAAAGGATACATTTGAATCATTAGATTGCTGTGTGTGTGTGTGTGTGTGTGTGTGTGTGTGCATGCGTGCATGTGTGCATGAGTGCATGTACAGTATGTAACCAAGCCACATGATGATAGCACCTGAATGAGTAATCCTGTTTATATTTCATAGAAGTGAAACCCTTTATTTGACAGATGTCTGTTGCTGACTCTTTACTAAAATTTTTAACAAGGCTCTTTATCAAAAATCCCTCTCCATCTGTTCCATTTGACACCAGTTGTTGTCTGTTCACATAGCCAGTAGTGATTGAGCTAACAAATAAATTCAAAGTCACTTTGAATCATTTTCACCAAAAAACTAAACTGTTATTACATTGATATTATTTATTATTTTGATGTCTGGGAATTGTTAAATAATTAAATTATGTTCTGGGTATTTTTCAAACTTTAACCAAGGCCTTAAGAGGTACCAGCATAACATTCTAGCGCTAGCTGAAAAAATATGTTTTTTTTCTGAATTCTGTCAGCACCATCATTGAAAGTTAATAATAGGAAATCAAAAGGTACGTCTCAATCAGCACCTTAGCTCCTGAGGTCATTTATCAGTAGGTCATGCACAAGAATTTGGGCAGTGGTAAGGACACTGATATTGAGATGGTTTACTGGGACGCACTGAGTGTGATTTGAACGTCTTCATTGTACATCACCAAATTGAATTTTTTATAAACAAAAATTTATAAACAACAGCTAATATGTTCATATTAATTTTACTTTTAAGTTGTTAAAAGTACATTATAGCTAAATAATTTGATTGTTTTATATACAAGCAACATTTCAACAATTAATCAATTATAAAATTATCGGGGGCGGCACGGTGGCACAGTGGGTAGCACAATCGCCTCACAGCAAGAAGGTCGCTGGTTCGAGCCCCGGCTGGGTCAGTTGGCGTTTCTGTGTGGAGTTTGCATGTTCTCCCCGTGTTTGTGTGGGTTTCCTCCGGGTGCTCCTGTTTCCCCCACAAGTCCAAAGACATGCAGTATAGGTGAATTGGGTACGCTAAATTGTCCGTAGTGTATGAGTGTGAATGGGTATGTGTGGATGTTTCCCAGTGATTGGTTGCAGCTGGAAGGGCATCCGCTGCGTAAAACATATGCTGGATAAGTTGGCGGTTCATTCCGCTGTGGCGACCCCAGATTAATAAAGGCACTAAGCCGAAAAGAAAACGAATGAATGAATGAAAAAATTATTGGTACACTATAAAAAATATGTATAAATTAACAATTTTCCATATTTTATGACTCATGGTTTTTTATCATTATAATTTGTTATGCTTTTTAATTGCCTTTTGATTAAACAGTTTGAAAAAGTGACTTTTATTGACATTTGTAATATTTTGATGTGATGTATTGTCTTGTTGGTGTTGTAAATTACGATACAAAAACCTGGTAATAAACTGCATGACATAAACTGACTTAATTCTCTCTATATTGTTTCTTGTACAATATATTGTTTCAAACACCTAAAACTTTTACTGCACAGTTAAATCACTGCACTGCACTCACTGCACAGTTAAATTTTCCTCATCAAAAGTTGACAGAGCAGAGATCAACATCCCATAATATAATTCACAACCGTAAATAAAAAAAAAAGGTAAATGATGAAATATGGAATCTGTTAATAAACGGATATTTTTACAGTGTAGATATTTCCTAACCTATTTAGCTATGTTTGTTTATGTTAAAAGTAAATAGCGGATTGTTTTTAGAAAACCGTTTCTCATTTGTCATTATGTTTAATGATTTGGGTCCGGTGATTCATATTTCGCATTTCCAAACTTTCATTAAGTGCACATAGTGCCTATCAATGTGCCCTGATTTTCACGGTGCATTTATGGAATTTTCAGGACATGAATGTTTCAGTGCATTGGAAGAATATTGTTATTGAGTCAGCCCTTAAATGGCTTCCTGATCACTGCCCTGACTACTGAACAAGGGTGCAGATTGAATCGCACCCAGTTTGTAGACAAACCGTGGTATTTCGTTGTCTAATAGCTTGTTACTGTTTGATCAGTTGAATTTAAGAGCCAAACCCAAAGGCTTTTGTCCTGCCTTTATTGTGATTTCTTTGAGAACCTTTCGCCAAATCTGTTTTTAAGACCGATAAGCTTACGAGTGACTTCAGTAATAAAAGCGTCAGTTTCTCTGAACCCAGAGGGACGGAGAATGCTGCGGTCATCATTTTCTTTTCCACAGCAGATCCCTGTGGTTTTGGTGGTTTTGAGTGTTGGATTTGATTTCACAGCAGAAATGCGGCGCTGTATCATTGAACTTTATGAATCGCTGTAAGCAGATTGCCAATAGCCATCCAGACCCCAAGCTAATAATGGCAGTGTGTGTGGAGACACTCACAGCCTTTGTGCTGAAGAACAGATTCATTTGCTTTGCTTTTTAACACTTGGTGACATGGAATTGTAACTGCTGACATGGAATTGTAGTATTTTACAAAAACGCATTTAGGAAAACATTTACTTGCTTAAATGCTTAGAAAAATAATTATTATTATTATTATTATTATTATTATTATTATTATTATTATTAT
>CAIGQW010054109.1:14399199-14418939 GCA_903798125.1 Danio choprae
AGATAGATAGATAGATAGATAGATAGATAGATAGATAGATAGATAGAGAGAGTTTTATTTACTTTCTAACTGGTAAACTGGTTTTTCTGTTGCTGACATTGGGTGCATCACTAATAAAAATAGATATTTTAAAAAGCTAATCGTAAGTTTATGTTACTAGAATGTTTAAAAAAACTATACTCCTCACAATATATTATGTGTTAAAAAAGGATGCAAGATTAGTAGTTTGTCCAAATTAATGTTATTCAAAAACAGTAGGCAGGAAGTACCTGAAAAACTGATTCTGCTGCATCAATGGACACTTTACTATCCTATTAGGCCCTGAGAAATGATTAATGAATGGAAGTGACACAATTATGTCATGTGATAACGAGAGCATGGCAACATGGCAGAATATAGTATGTTAATATTATTCATGCTACTCTTAATTATACCATGTAGTACCAACTCAGGCACATCTATTGTGTTGTATGCTTGAGCATCTCACTGCAGCAACATTGTCTTGACCACTGGCAGACGACGGGTGGTAGTATTGAGGAAAACCATTTGAATATTATTTGCATCGTTTCATTTGGTAGGGCAGATTTCTCCTTTTCAGCCTCATATTGAAGTTCAGCTTTGTCAATTCCGGAATGCCAGCACAAGTACAATTTTAATGCTTAAAAACCTGCTGGGTTATTGCATGTTATTTTAGTAAACCTAATAGTAAGGCCAAATTGATTTCTTTGATTACATTTGGCACTTAGCTCTCGGGCAGCATTTTCAATCGTAGTTGTTTTGGATTACTTCTCAAATAACATTTGCTTAGCGTGATGAAATGGCCAAGATGAAACGAGAGAGAGGCAGTTGAAAAATGGTCTTAGGTTTGTAGGTCAGCTTGCCTTCGCTTCTGTAATGAAGCAAGCTTTTACCTGTAAGTTGCAGCTGTGACGTGAGACTCTGCTGTTTTTTTTTTCTATCTCAGCATCATCTTCACACATCTCTGACGGTGCTGAGAGAGAGAGAGAGGGAAAAGTATGAATGTGAAGAAGCTGTGTTCCCCAGTGGGCTTTTATACCGAGAGGCTCTTCTCAGTCAGTCTAATTATAATGTTCAGTGTTATTGTGCCCCTTCCCCCACTTTTCAGGGGAAAAAACAATCCAATGTTTTTCTTGTTTTTAAATCAGATAGTTTTTTTTTTCATGTTGGAATCAGAGTTACTGTGAAATAGCAATATAACTGTAATTTGTAGTTTTTGGTAAAAATGTTTACTGTATGCACTAGAGGTGTGAACCTACACTGGTCTCATGGTTCGGTTTACGATTATCAAGCCATCGATTCGATTCAATTCAATTCAATATCTCTGTGCATCATGGTGCATTGACGATGCTTTCCATACACAATTTTATACTTTACATCACAGCACAAGAATTCTTGTATTAAAATGTAATATAATCTTGTCCTTTAATACAAGCAGTCAGATATATAAATTGTACCTTTAATTTTACCTGCTCAAAGAAAACACTCTGCATCAAACAAAACTCAAGTACATGCACAGAACAACATTAGCATTTAATGCAAATAAACATAAATATTATCCTGCTTGCTTTTAAAGGGTTGTCAAGCAAGTTGTTAAACGCCTATGATTGCTCAACAGAAAGGGCTGCGATTGGCTCTAATGCTCAGGTGCTGTTCACTGATAAGTGACACTGATAAACGGACGCGGCGATCACAGCTGACCCATGACAGACGCGGTGGGGAAAATTCGCTCTGCAGACACGCTTGTGTCTGGATCCACAAGTATCGCTATAACAGCTGAGAGGAGAGGAAATGTCACGCCATCAGGTCAAATGGGCCACATTGATTGAGAGAGAGAAATGGAGTTTACTTTCATTTTCTCCACAGCAGTACGATAGGGGCTTCTGCTGTAACTTCAGTGTCAGTGAAAGACTGTCCAGCAAACCCACATGCAGCGAATTGAGTTTCTGAGTTTTAATTACTCTCGCTCGCCTCCTTCACAATAGTATAGTGCATATGAGATAAATGACGTCAGTAAATAATAACCAGTTAGGATCTATTATTTAACCGATACCGAATTGTCCACATCTGCATTGCGGTGCACCGAAGAAACAATTAATTTTGACACCCCTAGTATGCACACAGCCGATTTTTTTTAACCATACAAATGATGTATGAGCAGCTCACACATGCACTTTGAAAGTGAGTTTGTCCACAGTATGTCAGTGCAGAACAAACAATTGTTTGATTTACGGTCCGAAGAGAAATGAAGAAACAGGACAACAAGAATAGCATTTCTGAAGACAGTGATAACCTTAATTGCGATGAGCAAACAAGTGCATTTGTTCAGAGAACAATGGAAATCAGTTACTGCACTCTAAAATGAGTACAAAGACATTTTTAGTTATCATGACTTGCTTGAAAAAGTGCAGACACAGCAAGCTTAATTCATGACAGATTGTGACTTGAAGTCTGCATGAACCAGAAACTGTGACCATTTTTGTTTTCTGTATTGTGACGCACTTTCTAGAGAAACAAAATATTAAATGAAAAAAAAGGAGCAGTGGCTTGTTTATTCTACTGTGTGCTGATTGGATGTAAAGTAGACATTTAATTCAGAAAGATCGGTAAATTATTACAACCTAACAGACACCTCCTTCTCAACATTTCTGTTTGTTGTCATAGCGCTGTCAAAACACAGTTGGAGGGGCGTGGTTAAGTATGTTAGCCACGCCCAATACCTCAGACAGATGTAATCTGAGAATTTAACTAAAAACAAACAGGAACTGCATTTTCAGATTACAAAAGCAATTTTTTTTATGACATACACGGATGAATTGTTCACAAAACAAGCATTGTGAGCTAACAAAATCAGTATGGTTAGTTTTGATTTCATGTGTCCTTTAAGCCCTGTTCACACTGCCACAAATTTCAGCCACAATTTCGTCACCTGAGACAAATTTGGGAGATCCTAAAAGATTCATGATAACCTAGTCTAAAATCTGCAGACTTTGATCACTGGTTTAACATATTCACTAAAAGCCACTTAATGGCCGTTGTGATCAGATTTTCCTGCTGATGAAGTTCAGAAGATTTCAGACACTTTCCTGCAGTCTGACAATCTTGTTCTTGTCAATAAAAGAACCAATAGGAGCACCGAATCTGATGACGCAATTCGTGCGACAGCTTCAAGACACCACGGGGTAATGTCAAAACCCTGTGCACAGTGAAAAAAAATGCAGTGTGAGCCGGGCTTTAGGAGGTACAACGTTAACTTGTCAAAATGTAACATTTAGGGTGCTTTCACATTAGCACTTTTGGTCTGTACTCAGGTTCGTTTGACGCCAGAGTACGGTACGTTTAGCTAGTGTGAACGCGGTCTTCTGAACTTGGGTGCGTATCTTTGAACCGTACCCGAGTCCACTTGAAAGAGGTAGTCTGGGGTACGGTTCGTGCAAACTCGGCTACGGTTCAACTCTGATATGAATGCAATCGTACCAAATTACGGAAGTGAACTGCCAACTGTACAACAAACTTTAGTTTTCATAACATTCATTCGTGTGTATGTCTGTGTATTACCTACCTTGGCGACAAGCGGGACTGACCAAGTGCAAACAGTGATAATTTCTGCTTGTATCCACCAAAATTGACAATTGCAGACATTGCGTGATGTTCTGAACATTTTTAATATTTTTTTGCAGAAGATAAATGTAAGTGGCTCAACAAAACCAAAAGATTCAGTACAAGCAGAAGGAATGTGATATGCCTACGTCACCATTTTTGGCTTGATTACGCAAACGTACCAGGGCTCAGAAGGAAAAAAGACTGTGAACACAAACCAGCTGGCAAGGTGGCAAGGGGAGACAATCGAACTTGGGTTCAGTCCAAGCAATTGAATCAAGTGTGAAAGCACCCTTATAGTGAAATGTATTGTACACTCTATTGTTTTAAATGATCTTGTTGTGACAGGGCATGACATGCAGTACTTAGTAAATGAGTTAGTTTCTTCAGAAAAGATAAATATGTGCATTTTATTGAATCATGTAAATTATATTTGTTCTACGTTTACTTATATTTTAATGTTTATGTATACTTTAAACTTTTAATATATTGTTCAACTTAAAAATGGTCTTTAATAAAAAGCAGTTCTTTAACACCATCCAGCAGTCAGACCAGAGTTCATTTTAATCAAAGCAAGCCTGCCACGTGTGAGCACACCCATAGAGACTGCTGAATTCTTTTGATTTGGGCCACCTACCAATTATTTGTAATATCCTAGCAGCCACCCAGATCCACTTAGCAACCACGACACGTCATTAACAACATCAAGGTGTAGCAGCAACTTTCTTGTGCTTTGGAAAAAGTAGATTGAGTAACGCTTATTCTGAAGAACTTCAGTGCATCGCTTTCTGCTTTTCATTTTGCTTGGACGTTATTATCTTTTCATTTCAGTGCATAATGAAATCAGTTCCTTTATGACTATTTTTTTCAAAGCCATGATACTTGGTTTACCCCACACAGATGGAATAAACTAATTTGGATTCCCATTTCTCAATGGAGGTTGATGTCAGACTAAAGGTTGGTTACTCTGGAATAATATTTCATGATGATTTGCCAGTCATTTTATCAGAGCTCATCCATTCATCAATTTATTTCACCAATTTGCCTGTCCTTCTGGGCGTCCTGTGGGTATCTTTATTGGTTGCCATGGGAACGCCATCCTTGATAGTGTCTTCTGTAGCAAATCTAAATGTTGTTTCCGAGTGTGTTTGTTACTTTTGGGTATCAGGAAAAAAGGCCTGTTGACAAAATCTGTTTTTCCTCAGACGAGGCAGTGGAATGTTGATGTCGTATATCATCTAGATATTGATTTTAGATTAGATTTATGACAGATCTTCAGTTTCTTTTCCCTCTCTGTTGCCTGCGTAAACTTTCAAACCAAATGTGCTTTTCTCCAGCATGATTTGTCTGTTCTGAGACCTTTTTCTGCTCTCTTGAGTCTGGACTTTTTGATAAGCCGCAGACATAGTCATCCAGATCCACCATGTCTGATGATTAATGTTGACACGTTGTCTGTCCCATTGTGTTGCTGGAGGACTGTAGATACGAACTGCCCTGTGACTCACTCGAATCTCTCTAGAATGCAAAACTCTATCAAAAGAGGTGTGGTAAAAGCCATGAGACGGAACTCTGTGACTTCTGTTAGCCTGGAAAGTACAGAGTGCATTGATTTCTGCTCTTTGCTTCCAGGAACTGTCAGATTGCCCTGCTGAAAATGCTGTAATTTAGCTTACTCTCTGAATAAGTCTTTACCTCACATAATATCTTTGTTAAGGCATCTATTACATTCTTGATCATATTATTATACTGATTTTATAAAAGGTCTGAACATAAATATATATTTTATAGTATAATTCTCAACCGTGTATAATGTATGATATATACACTGATTTTTTTTCAGTGTATTCATTTATTCATTCATTCATTCATTTATTCATTCATTCATTCATTTATTTTCCTTTAGCTTAGGCCCCTATTTATCAGGGGTTGCCACACCCAAACAAACCGCCAACTATTCCATCATATGTTTTACGCAGCGGATGCCCTTCCAGCCGCAACCCAGCACTGAGAAACACCCATACATTCTCACATTTACACACAGACACTCATTTACTACGGCCAATTTAGTTTCTCCAATTCACCTATAGCGCATGTCTTTGGACTGTGGGGGAAACCGGAGCACCCAGAGGAAACCCATGCAAATACAGGGAGAACATGCAAACTCCACTCAGAAATGTCAACTGGACCAGCTGGGACTCAAACCAGTGACCTTCTTGCTGTGAAGCGACAGTGCTACCCATTGAATCTAAACTGTAATGTTAAAATTTTTTTTTAACTTATGACTGATTAAAAGGCAGTAAGAATATTATACTGAACTTGCTTGCTTCATGTTATGACAGACATCACAGAAACTGGAAGGATTCATCGGGCCAATTCAAACTAAAGCAAAATAAGTTATCCATCTTTCAACATAAAAAGCTGAATCTTGTATAATGATTCATAGGATTTATAGTGTCCCAGAATAATTGTGACAAACAGTATTAGCAGTATTGGAATTTTAAGATAAGATTGTGTCACTGGTAAATGATAAGTACCCTTTCAAAAGGTGGAAATGTATGTCTTTTTTTCATTAGTTTGTTAACATTAAAACTAATAAAACATTCACTGTGGAGAACAAATGCAATCACAAACATGTAAATCTTAATTTTAAATCTAATGGAAAAACTTCCTGACACGTTTACCTATATGAAAATGGGAAATTATCAACTGATGCAATCTGCTTTTTTCCCATGTTATTTTAAAGCCAACCTATTATGCAAAAATCTATTTAATATGGGGTTTAAACAGTTGTGGCAACAGTCTGTGAATATAACGGTAAAAATGTAACGGTCTCTAATGGTAAAAATGTATTCATTTTATTTTTTATAATCACACTGCAGTATAAGAAACACTGCAGAAACACTTTGATTGACATTCTCTCTTTGTTCATGTCATCAGAGGGGGAAAGCCGCGCCCACTAGTGACGATCTCTCACTCATTAGCATAGGACTTTAGTCTTGTTTTTGAATCTGCCGCTATGCTGACACACAGGCATTTGTAGCTCCGCCCTCTTTTGAAAAAGAGCATCTCATTTGAATTTAATGTGACAGTCACCAAAACTGCACAATTAGGATCACAGCCAGAAAAAGTTTCAAAGAGTTATTTACATTATCTGTGGGTTGTTTTGAGCTGAAACCTCACATACACACTCTAGGGACATCAGAGACTTATTCTGTATCTTATTCTGTAAAAAGGGCCATAATAGGTCACTTTTAATGTGAAAAGTGTTTGATGTGAACAGTTTTGGCTATAAAAGAAGTTTAAAAGCAAGTTTTTCTATGGAGCAACTGTTATCCTTTGCTGTAAAGTTGTAGTTTTTGTTGTTGTATTTTTTATGTAAACACAATGACCACAAACACCAAAAATGACTGAGGTTATGTCTTTGAGTGCCAGCCTATTGACAGCACACACAATCATATCATTATGTACCTAAACTTTTATTTCATACCTCTATAAGGATTTATCCATAGGCTGAGCAACTGCCATTGAGAAAGTCAATGAAGAACTTTTTTCCATTCACAACGCAAACAGCTAGCTAATCGATTATGAAATTCATTATCGATTTGGCCCATGATCACATTTCATTGATTAGGCCTAGCTAATGCAGCCTTATTGTCATTCTCACCCAAATGCATGATCAGACTTTCAAGTTTCCAGTGCATGTAATCCGGTCTGGAAACAAGAAAATGAAAGTGCTGCCCATAGTGGAAGATGTCATTATGATGGATCACTCCACCTCTCAGGGCGGTTTGATACTCATCTCATAATCTCACATGTTATGAATGTCTTAGGTTTAGTAGTATACCAGAAGTACATCATTGCTACAGCCTGTGTACGTACATGTAACTGTCACAAGTCAGCCAGCTTTTTCGATTTGTGGATTTCTGTCATAGAGCAATGAAACCCACTGAATCTCACTGATCCCAGGAGGGTTACTAAAATCCTAATCTAGCCTCAACAGCGTGTGAATGTCACTTTGTTGAAGGATGCCATTTCTCAAAGGCAAGCAACGTAGGGTATTGCGAATGCCATTGCAATGAGCAAAATGAGCCTGACATTTTTAAAGGTGTGCTGTAGATCAAATTAATGGCTTCTGCTCTGTTAGTTGGGCATTATTTTCAGAACCCCACAGCTGAGTCCTTGCGGGCTATGAAGTTTATAATAGGTAATAGCAATTATGGTCTCCTAATTTTTATATTGTAGTAGAGTCAACAAAACTTTACTGAGGAATTGGTTGATAGTGTATGTCGTGTTATGTGTATGTGGCTGTTGTTAGACAAATGGGGTGCTTGCTAGTCAAACGTTGTTGTTTTTTTAGTACAGACGAAGCTAACCATACAGTACATTCTTTTGAACATTAGCCACTTTAGTCGCACTGTCAGAGAAGATAAAGTGTTCTTGAAGGATTATCAAGTGTTATACAGATACACCATTTTGGAGATATACTCAGAAAGTTTTTTTTGTGTCGCATTACATACTCTGAAGCAGTGCGGGATTCATATGCTTTTCAAGTCAGCTTGCTATTGCTAGCTTAACTGAAATTGATTATTCTAGCTTAAATATTTTATTTATATCTTGATTCAGAATCTGGTTTAACAGATCATTCATTCATTCATTCATTTTCATTTCGGCTTAGCCCCTTTATTAATCTGGGGTCGCCACAGTGGAATGAACCGCCAACTTATCCAGCATATGTTTTACGCAGCGGATGCCCTTCCAGCTGCAACCCATCTCTGGGAAACATCCATACACACCCATTCACACTCATATACTACGGACAATTTAGCTTACCCAATTCACCTATAGCGCATGTCTTTGGACTTGTGGGGGAAACCGGAGCACCCGGAGGAAACCCACGCCAACACGGGGAGAACATGCAAACTCCACACAGAAATGCCAACTGATCCAGCCGAGGCTTGAACCAGCGACCTTCTTGCTGTGAGGCGAACGTGCTATCCACTGCGCCACCATGAGGCCCGGTTTAACAGATCAGTAAGGTATAATTAAAACTTTAAAATTCTACTATTGTCATAAAAATATCCCAAACCTTTGAATGCAGTGTACACTGTAAATTAGCAGGGTTTTATTTTTGTATTTTGTGATTTATTTTTTTATTTGAGCTTTTGAGTTGTATTATGGGACCTTGATCCTGCCTTTAAAAACTTTTGCTGTCTAAATGTTTAACAAATGACATTTTTAATAGTTTGAAATTAGAAATGATGCTGTAAATTACAGCACAAAAAAATAAACTGACAGAATTGTTTTGTATTTCTTTATAGGCTTATTTATATACAATATTTGTTATACAATATATTGTTTCAAACTACTAAAATGTCAGGAAAACTCCTGACTCCTGAATTTTCAACATTAAAAGTTGACAGAGCAAAGATCAAGATCCCATAATGTAATTCATAACTGTAAATAAAAGGAAACCTATGAATCCCAAAACATGTAAACTGTTAACAGATATTTTTTTACATGTACATGCACAGTATATCAGGGTTTCTACATTCATGGAAAAGTAAAATATTAGGGAATTATGACTTGTAATAATTATGAATGATAAATAATGAAGTATTGTTGTTTAATTCCTAAGTGAATTATTCTTTAGAGTCCGTTCTTTTAATCAGATAATTTAGTTAAGTTTGTTTGCTCTCTGAATGATTATTTAATGAACAATTCTTAAATGAGAATCATAATACATTTGAAAGCTGTATCAGTATTTGGAACCGATACTCCATGTTGAGATTTGAACAAATTGCTTTATTATGAGATGGCCTGATAAGTGCTAACTTGCAATTCAATGTAGAGCTTGAAGTGAAATATCAATTTCATAAGTTGTTTGTTAAGGAATGCTTGTTTTTGTGTATATCTCTGAAACTGTCACAATTATTTGTCATGATTTTTTGTGCATAATCCCATTGTCTGATCTGATACATTTTGTATAATGCACATTGGGTAAAATCTGATTTACTATAATGTAATTAAATCAATTTATTTTCCACTGCACTGTAAAGAATCTCTGTTGATTAAAAGTTTCCGTATTGTTTTTGTTTTTTGTCCATATTTATTTATGGTTGTGAATTGCAATATGGGACCCTGACCTCTGCTCTGTCGACTTTTGATGTAAAAAAATTTAACTCTACAGTTTACTTTAAAGTGACCTTTATTGACATTATAATAGTTTAAAATAATATAATGTATAGGAAATAATATACAGAGAAACAAGTCTGTAAAACAGAAAATGTACTGCAATTTATTACAGGATTTTTGTACCATAATATACAACAGAAAACAATAACTCAGAAAACATATCAGTTTAAACTATTCATTCATTCATTCATTTTCTTTTCGGCTTAGTCCCTTTATTAATCTGGGTTGCCACAGCGGAATGAACCGCCAACTTATCCAGCATATGTTTTACACAGCGGATGCCCTTCCAGCTGCAACCCATCTCTGGGAAACATCCACACACTCATTCACACACATACACTACGGACAATTTAGCCTACCCAATTCACCTGTACCGCATCTCTTTGGACTTGTAGGGGAAACCGGAGCACCCGGAGAAAACCCACGCAAACACGGGGAGAACATGCAAACTCCACACAGAAATGCCAACTGACCCAGCCGAGCCTCGAACCAGTGACCTTCTTGCTGTGAGGCGATCGTGCTACTCACTGTGCCACCGTGCAGCCAGTTTAAACTATTAAAAATGTTAATAAAAGTCACTTTTTACACCTTTTCAAGGTTAACAGTTGTTGGAAGAAAGATCAAGGTCCCATAATGCAATCCACAATCATAAATAAATGTGGAAAAATAAAAACATGAATCAAAAAATACAGAAAATGTACTGATATTTTTTACAGTGTGCAATAGCATTAATCGCTGTTCAGTGCAGGAATTGCAGCCATGTAGCGTCCCATTATGTATGCAATAGATTGTTTTTCCAGTTTACCTTGTAAAACATTTAGGTTTGGCTCAGGAATCAATCTGAAAGCATAGGTAGTTTTCTGGTCTGGTTGTTTGAACTCTGCTTTGACCTTGCAGGTTCAGCTCAGAGAGGAATTCAAGATAAGCTCAATGCTCCTCTTTGTTTGACTTGAGTATACAGGGCTCAACTTTGTTCGGATTTCAAGCTTTGCCAGGCCTGTAATGCACATCTTGGTTCCTGAGCAAATCAAATGTTGCTGTTCCCGTATACCTTTCCTTATTATTTAATATGCAAAATAATTTTTATGTTAACATTACAGATTTAAACCCTCCAGTGTCATTTCTATATGAGAGTTGAATCACTTTTGTGAAAAGGTTTTATCTCTGGGTTTAATCTTTAATTCATTGGTCTCTCACAGACCGCGGTGTCTGTATCTTTTTTGCCCCCAGTGTGTCAATACTAGATGAAATTCCACTCAGCACCTGCTGAGAGACTAGAAATGGGGACCAGGTGGATGAAAGAAACTCAATTAAAAAGAGGCAAACAGGAAGGCATTACTGCAGAGAACGGTTGGAAATGGAAAACTGCGGTAAACACGTGCCGTGGTTAGCATGTGCTCATGGCATCCTTCAGCGCTTGCTTATAATCGATTTGGTTTTAGTTTTTGTGAAATGTTTTGATGAATTTAGAGAGTTGAATACAATTATATTGAATTATTATTGACAGTCCTATAATAAAGATCACAGAGGAAGCGAAAAAGTTTAGTTTTTTATTTATTGACAGATGTTCCCATTAAGAACATTACATCAGTTTAACATCCCTGGAACCTTTTCGTTCCACAAAACAGTTGTTCATAGTGGAAAAAGACCATTAAATATTCCACATAAGAACTGTTTAATAAATGTTTTTTTTATCGTTATTATATTTGAATGGAGAAAAAAAACACTTAAATGAAACCTGCTGAACACCAGCCCTCAGCATCTACTGGTTAGCTAATGTTTTTCCCTTTTTCTTGTTTCATGTTTTTATTATATATTATATATATAAGTAATATTTATTATGATTACATTATATTTTGAATTAATATAATCTATGAATTATCTTGTTACTGATAGTTATATTTATTTTGCATTTTATTTTATTTAATCAGCACTCTAAATGTCACGATGATTAAGACTGTGGCTATATGATATATAGTATTGAAGCACTTAGGCAAGGATATTTTTCATAGCATCTGTCATTTTAAGTCAGTATTAGCATAAATGCTGGTAGAGAACTTTGATTCACTTCATGCTACTGGTTTCAGGGATTCTTTCTGATTCCAATCTTATTTGCATAACTCTTCACACATCACTAGCTAAAGGTTATGATGTGCACAAAAAATTGGGATGCTTAAACGTAAGTTTACGGTATGTCAAATAGTCTGTGCATGCATTGATATAAATGAGAGTATTGTGCTTAATGTGCTGTAAAAACATCCTCTTTTCAACATACTACGATTTGGGACATACTAATTCTATTTTCGAATACTATTTAGGATGGATAGTATGCGAATTGGGACAGAGCTATAGTCAAACTGTCAAATGCTCAGTCAGGGTTCAAATATAGATGAGTAAAAAAGTACAGTATTTATGACAACCCTTCACTTGTTCCAAATCTGTTTAATCTTCTTTAATCTGTTGAACACAAAATAAGATATTTTGACAAAAGCTGAAAACCTGTAACCATTCACTTCCATTGTAGGAAAAATGGATACTATGAAAGTCAATGGTTACAGGTTTTTAGCTTTCTTTAAAATATTTATTTTTGTGTTCAACAGAAGAAAGAAACACGATCAGGTTTGCACCAGGTGAAGGGTGACTATGATGACAGAATTTTCAGTTTTGGGTGAACTATCCCTAAGTGTCATTATAAATGTGTTTCAGGGGTCATTAGCCCCTTAACTGGTTAAAATCTTTTTTAATGTGCATATATTACCCATAATTTCTAAGTGTAAATTTCAAATTTGGGGTTGAGAGTTAAGGGATTAAAGACAGTTGTTTCACAGACATTCTTGGCAGATTAAGACAAGTTTAAATTTGCAGTCTCACACAACATTTGTAATACCTATCTACTGCAGAAAACTTTGAGATTCTCTGAGAAATCTAATTCAGGTAGAATCAAGTATTGCAGAGATCTGTGCCCCTATTTAGTTTTCATATACTTTTAATTGAACTCAACAAAAATGGTTTGTTCAAAAATTTTATATAAAATGAGCTTAAAATGAGCTTTTTTTTCTGTATTCTGTCATTTTTATACAATTTGTTTTATGTTCAATCCACTTAACTAAAGTTAACTTAATGCTTTTGTTTTGATACAACATGATAATGAAAGAATTGTGTTAGTGTCACTACCTGGGTGATGAATGTGTAGTTCTCAGCATGCTTTGCGTTGGAATTAATTAATTAATGTTGACATTAAAAGTAATCTTAGGTGTTTAAAAAAAAAGTTGAATGATGACATTATGGGTGAACCAACCTAAACTACCTTTATTTAAAACAATATTGCAGTCTATCCATATAAACTTGCATGCCGTTCATGCGTAGGAATGATAAATGAGGACACGCTGCTCTTCATTCTGTCCCTGCGGAGACTCTTGTTTACTTGTGTAAGAGTGTTTGCTCACAGTTGTTTGTACCAGCAGCTACATCCATACATCTCTAAGCAGTCTAATGCCTCTCTGAATAGCAAAAAAAAAATCTCAAAGTTAACTTTTTGGAGCTGTAGAGAAACCCATTTACTGGAGAACTTCCATTTTACCCGGATGCACTTCAAGGGCTTTGCTGTTCTCTTTCCGATTTCCACAGAGTTGATAAGCTCTTGGCTCGTTTAAAAGCCCCGATCTTGCATTTCGAGTTGTGGAAACGTTAATGGCATTTGAGCTCGTTCTCTGCAAGGCCATGAATGCCAATAAAACGGGGGTGAAGTTATTGATGTTTGCAGAGGACGGAGCGTGTGATTTCAGTTTAAACAGGGTGTCGGATTGAATTTAATTAATAGAAATATCCTTGAGTGTTCTGGAAGGGTGAAGAAATAATTGCTGCATATTGATATTTCCTCCTGTAAGGATCTCTTATCTTTTCTCTTGTTTTTACAGTATGAATTTAAGGTGAAGAATATCAAGAAGAAGAAAGTCAACATCATTGTGTCTGTGGATGGGGTAAAAGTGGCCCTGCGGAAAAAGAAAAAGGTAAAGTTCTCTTCATTTGTTAATTCTTGTTTTAATTAGCGTGATTTCTTCATTTACACATTAAAGCCATAGTTATTTGTTTATTGATTCCTATGTTTACTGAATCCTTTATCTATTTATATTTTCATTTGTTGTTTCTTTTTTTTACTCATTCTTTTTTTATCTATTTGTTTAATTGTGTGTTATGTATTTTTGTATATTATTTCTATATATTTTATTTGTCCATTTATGTGTATGTTTATTTTTTCTTTTATTCGCATTCATAGATTTTCATTTGTTCATACTTTTTTTTATTTTACATCTTTTTATTAATATATTTTTTCATGTTTTTCCATTTAATTAATTTCAGATATTTGTAAGTTATAATATATATTACATATTTGTTTCAGCTATATCTTTGTTCATCATGTATTTATCTATTTTGTTTTTATTTGTTCATTCATTTAAATGTTTAAACATTATTTATTTATTTATTTATTTATTTATTTATTTATTTATTTATTAATTTAAGTATTAAGTATTTTTATTTAAGTATTGTCTTTATTTATACAGTAATTTATTTTTATATTGTTTGCATTAAGTTGTATATTTATTTATTTTGATTTAATTGTTATTTTAATTCTTTTAGTAAGTAAATAGTTTCTTTTCATTTGTTGATTTATTTTAATATTTTTAAATTATTTGGATAGTTTCATTTTTGTTTATTATTTTTTTCATAATTTGTTTTTTCATTTATTCATAGTTTTTCTGTTTTTGATATTTGTTTATATACTATAAGTATTTTCTGTACTCATTTATTTTATAATTTTTCATTAATTTATTTACTGTATTATTGTTTAATAATTAATACAGTAAAATGTTTAAGTTAAAACTTATCTGGCTCAGTAACACAAACTATTTCAAATGTGTAACTCATAGATTGTGTGGGTGTGCATGGGTGGAATGCTTAAAAATAATAATAATGATTATGCTTCTTATTATTATGTAATTTTAAATACACAAAGCCCCATGAAATGCAACATGAACTCAACATTTTCTTTTTTTAGGCACCAGTGAGTCTTTTTTAAAGATCTCTAATTGGCTTTAATGAATGAATATTCTCTGCTATAAATTGTCGCGCTGTAAATTGATTCAGTGTAAGTGTTAATTTCCAGTATGAATGTATTTTGTAACATCTCTAGAGGAAACTTGAATCAGTGTCAGTTTGCTATTGGTGAACAGCGTAGATTCTGCCTCGTTTTTAGTAACAATAGCTCCAGGTTACTATTTTAATGGGGATCATGATAGCCAGCGTCAAGCTTGAAGTCTGAAGGTTTGAACATGGTGTTTTAGAGTTCAGATGAGAATAAACCGTGTTCACCCTTTGGCAAGACACCTTTCCTTAAGCTGGTTTTCAGGATCCTTTTGTCCTTTAGCAAGACGCTTGGCTCAAAGTTAATGGGTACAGTCAGTCCCCACAATTTCTGCATCTTAAGTTACCCTGTGCTGTTCATTTAAACATAAATTATTGATTTACACAGGTGCTTTATCTCTTGGTTTAATTTGGAGCTGGAACTTAAATGAGAAAATTGATAGAGAGAGCTTCTGCCTGGGATATATTATCATATATTAAAGCCTGGCTTGTCGTGAACTGAAATGATCACTTTCATTTCCTGCAGAAAAAAGAATGGACCTGGGATGAAAGCAAGATGATGGTGATGCAAGACCCAATATACAGGTGAAGAGCTTCATGAAATATCTCTTTATTTTAAGTGAAAGAGTTATGGCTGTGTGTTCTGAGAGTGAATGAGTAATGCTGTGTGTCAGTGCTCGACATTTGGTGGACAAGGAGAGTAAAGTGATTGTCTTGTTTACCCCTTAACTATGTACCTGAATATATCATCTTTACAAGTGTTTGGATGATCAGTAACTGAAGAGTGAAGATTGACTGTCATTTTACTGGCAGTTGTAACTCATAGGTCATCTGGTATGATCAAGTTACAGTATGTCTGAATGAATGGGAAACTGGAGTCAATCTCTTTTAACTTTAAAGGGGAATTATTATGCAAAAATCACTATAGGTTATAGGTTATTGACATTCTCGCTTTGTTGATGTCAAAAAAAGCCCCACCCATTAGTAATGGTGATTAGGGATCTCTCCCTCATTGGCGTAGGAAGTTGGTCTTGTTTTTAGAATCAGCCACTATGCTGACACATAGGCATTTGAAGCTCCACCCCTGAATTAACCAGTGCCACCTTGAGCCTTGTTCATTCATTCATTCATTTTCTTTTCGGCTTAGTCCCTTTATTAATCTGGGGTCGCCACAGCGGAATGAACTGCCAACTTATCCAGCATATGTTTTACGCAGCGGATGCCCTTCCAGCTGCAACCCATCACTGGGAAACATCCATACACACCCATTCGCACTCATACACTACGGACAATTTAGCTTACCCAATTCACCTATACTGCATGTCTTTGGACTTGTGGGGGAAACCCACGCAAACACAGGAAGAACATGCAAACTCCACACAGAAACGCCAACTGACCCAGCCAGGGCTCGAACCAGCGACCTTCTTGCTGTGAGGCGATTGTACTACCCACTGCGCCACCGTGCTGCCCCCTTGAGCCTTGTATCCTTGCCTATTCTGTGACAATTTACAACAGTATTTTCTTTAATTTCATAGCCTGACAGAGTTTACTGTCCTGAATCTAGACAGAATGAAGAAAATAACCCATCAAGCTACTTAACAAATGTCATTCTCTTTCTTGACTTGTCTGTGTAAATATAATTGTTTTAACGGTACAGGTAGAACAGAAAACCTATTTTCCTGCTGTGTAAATGTAGACAGATTTGAGTTTTGTTTTCAGTATCTAATTCTCCACTGAAATCCAACTGGATTGCAGAAACCTCAGTCAAATTGCATCTTCTTGTTATCTCCATTATTCCTCCACATGACATGATGAGACCTGTTGTAGATTTTGCACAATTGTTTTTTTTAGTACTATTGGCATAACTTCCCTACTTTTTGGCTTGTTCACACTGCAGGAACTGCTAAGAATTTTTGCCATTTTTTCGGCATGGCTCTGCTTACCTCGGTTTGATTTTTGCTCTTTTGTTTTGCAATTACACTGCAGTTTAGTACGGCTTAAAGTGGGTGTGATTATTTCTATACTTGCGCCAACTCTATTGCTGTGAAAACGTTTCTTCCTGAAAACGTTTTAATTTCGGGTCTTTTCATCTAGATCTCAATGGATCCGCTACCAACAAGAAGAACACCTGGACCTATTTTATTGACCATGATGCTGCCACTTTACATGTCTTTTTCTTTTGGTGGTATAAAAAAGGTTTAGTCGTGTGTGACCATGATGCTGGTAGTGACGATTCTCTCTGAGCAATTAATGATTAGCAGTATGTATATGTAAAGTTTTGGTAAAGGAACCTTACCCAATGTGGTGCTAAAAAGGTATCAGGTACCCAAAAAGCAAATCAAACTTCTACTCAATAGGGTTATTAGATTAAGGAACTTGTGGCTGGGACTATACGTTGATGCTTTGCAAAACAAAAAAAAGTATTTTGCATCGATTCAGAAATTTTCTGAATGCATTGCAAATTTAGTTTTATTTCCTTGAATCGATTCTTACAGTCACATTCTGCCAATCCTTACACATACCACTTGAACATAAAACAGTCATTAATAAAGTAAAAGTTTAAGTGAATTAAAAGTGTTCATGGTGAACTGTTTAAACAAATCCAGCGGAATAAAATCCTGTACATTTGACCACTTGCAATACATAAACGAAAACAGAGTTGATCTTCTCTGTGCTCCCTAGGAATGTAAAAACCAGCCTATAGAGTGCCATCTGCTGTTAAAAACTTGATTCCAGAGGGAATCACGATCCATTTCAAAAATCTAGAATCGATCCATGAATCACAAAACATCAATGTATCGTCCATGTACTTAAAAAACTATAGTGACATACCGTAAGTGTACCTTATTGGACAAATGCATGTTGTCATAGCAAAAAAATGACACAGTGTTTTAAAGTGTAACAAGACATACACATTCAGAAAGCTAATCTTGGCAGCATTTACTGTTGCCTTTTTCTTCATGTTGAATTCCCCAATAATACCTTCAATAATATGTAGCACTACATAGATTATCATAAGTGATTTAGTCCTACTTTTTTCTGTTTTACTGTAACACTCAAAAGTTTTAAGTTTGTTGAAGGCAGTGCTTGATTCGATTTGTTGGCCAGCTTGTGACACTTTAGAGTTCCTTGTTGACTGTATGAATGCAGTAAGCAAAATAAACCAAAAATAGTTAATTTTTTTGGAGAAACAACGGAGTGGTGGCAAGTTCCTATGACTGAGTTCTTGTAACTACCAACTGTGAAAGCCGCCACACATGATTATCCATTGTGCAACACTTCAGGTGAAGCTAAAAAAAAGTCAAAGACATGCATGGTTAGATCGACATACGTTATGTAATTCTGCTTCATAAAATCGAGCAAACCCTCCAGTCACTAAACAGAACAATTGAATAAATGAGAGAGAGATTTAATTGCACTCCATTTCATTTAAGTAATTAGACAGTGGAAGGCTCAATTAACACTGAGACTAGTCTTTTGATTATGCAGATTAGGGCATCCAGTGTTTTTTTTCCTTTTTTCTTTTTTCGATTGGAAAATCTATGTACATTGTACAATCTGCTCTCTGTATTGCAGCATATTAAATGCAGCTTTATAATAATATATTCTGGAGCATTTCAAGGAGAATAGAAGTGAATTTTGTATTTTTTGTTCTCTGTGTTTGATGACTCTGTCTGTCAAACCCTGTATAATGAGAGGTTGTGGTTAGAGTCCAAATGTCAGGATTAGCTAAAAAAAAAAGGCAGTGGTCTGAACCCTTGTGGTGACTGTCATGCAGCTGAGATTGCAGACAAGGTCATTCTTACCTCCCAGTCGTTTGAAACACAGCCGCCGACTGTGTTCCTCTCTAAGCTTTTCTAAGGAGGATGCAGGACCCAATTTACCACTCGCTGACAGACTTAATGAAAAATGAGAGTACTAGCGCACTATGTCATCAGTATTAATCTTCTCTTGCACTTATGGCTGGTACTAAGCATCAGGGTGATCCAGAGCTGGCAGGGAACAACTGCATTGTCACTAAAACTACTAGCAATGCCAACCACAGGACTGTCTGTTGAGACTTAAAGTAAAAGGATGACAGGCACCATGTTATAAAGCTCTAAATGGCTTCATGGCCATGACCTGATGGCTGCGATACAGTGTTTGCTTGTGTCCACAATCCCCCAGCCACCTGGAATACTGGTATTTTATCTCGGATTCAGTTGATCTCTGAGGCTCAAGGGCATTCAGTGAACCACGGTCGGTTTGTGTGTGTGAAAAAAAGGACATACAGAGTCGTGAGAGCAGTTGACAAAATAATGATTTGTCTTCTTTTATAGCTGCTTGTTAATGATCAAAGCTATTAATATAACACTGTATGAATTCTGAACTTTTGCATTTGTTGCAGTTTAGGGTTTTATGTTTAATCAGTAAATGTTTTAGCATTTAGCAATAAAGCATTTTAACTAAATAAATACATATATTATTTTTTATACATATATTATTGTTCATTTTACCAAACACATGTAGTTTGAGTAAAAGTATAAGTGTGAACATTGTATACAATGCACGTTTATGAATTGTGTCAATCACTGTGCGCGAGAGAGAGAGAGAGAGACAGAGAGAGAGAGAGACAGAGAGAGAGAGACAGAGAGAGAGAGAGAGAGAGCAGGCTACGAGTCAGCGCACAGCTCATTAATATTAATGAACATTCCAAATATGGTCAATATGGACCTTCTGATTCTAGGAATATTTTATGGGAAATAAATAAGCATATAAAACCATTTCAGGAGATTTTATGAACTTACC
>CAIGQW010054109.1:14419339-14434839 GCA_903798125.1 Danio choprae
TCCCTACACGAATATATATATATTACATTGGAATTTTGGTCTAGCACTTAGAATCTTAGTTTCAAAACTCTACTTTTTTATTTTTATTTTTTTTACTGTTCCAGTCATTGATTTTGATGCTCAAACCAAGCCAGAAGTACATCTGTTTGTAATCACTGAATATTGTTGTACTAAACGAATATTAAAATTCAGCCTTGAATATTAAGGCATGCAATAATTCTGCTATAAATCAACACTTCATCTTTCCTGAACCACAGTGTTGGGATTGCTCCAAAGCAGTAGCCAACATCTAAATCAACACTGCTCCCCAGATTGCTTCATCTCACAGGAAACATGAGAGCACCGCGTCCCCCTTACAATATGAAAGCTTTCTCCATCATCCCTGCTCAAGGGTATACATGTGAGCACGTGTGCGCTTGTTCGTGTTTGTTTGTGCATTGAGGAGAGACTAGCCATTAGTGGTGTTTTATGAATACACTCCCATTAGTCCTGGAGAATCCAGAGAATACATGACTCCATGATTAAATTAACCCCAACATGATGGATACCTCAGATACGTACTGGTGTCTTCATGTTTATGCAAGTTTTTCAAAATTGGCAGGCATGTGGTCTCATACTGCAGATTGCTGTCATATAGTGTAAAAACTTTGGGCCCTATCATACAGCTGGTGCAATGTGGCGCCAGGTACGATGCAAGTTTTTTTTTTTTATTGCTAGTTTCAGTCTGGCGCAGGTATCATTTTCATGTTTTACGCCATTTTGTTTAAATAGCAAATGCATTTGCAATTATTTCTGCATCCATGTGAGTTCTGGTCTGAGAAGCAGGTGTGTTAAGGCGCATTGTTAGCACGATGCTGTTTTGAGGCATTTGAAATGGACCAACTAAAAGCTTGTCTAAAGTCAGTGGCACAGGTTTTATATTTGTTATTTAAAGAGCATGTCAGTGTTTTGCTCCTATGATAGTCCAAAACACTTGTACTCGTTGTTTAATACACACATAGGGATGTACAGCAGTACACAAATACCTTTAGATATGAAAAATGAAAGACATATGAAAGACAAATGTAAAAAAAAGAAATGATTGTCTACATAAATATAAACCCGCTACCTCCTCATGTGCCTTCTTTACCGAAGGCACAGGAGCATTTGCATTTGGTTAATGTTTGTATTTGTATTAGTATTCATTATATGCATATTTATATCTGATTTTATAATTTTTTTTTCTTTTTCTTTAGATTTGTCCACCTGTTGGTTTTTAGAGACGTCCTCATAACCAATTGGTGGAAGTGTGCTTGGATATAACTCAGTTTTTTGACCACACTTTGTTGTTATTGTTACAAATCTTTGCACTTAACAAACAAAATTAAATATGTAAGGGATATCTTAAGTGAAGTACATCCACCATCGTTTCTCGAATCTATGCTCGAATGGAAGAGGCTTGTTCTGTAGATTGTCTTTAACCATTTTCTCGCTAGTGAAGCGTTCACTTTTTCCACTTACAAAGTCAGCCATGTTATTGGTGAATGTGCCAAGGCGTGACGCAACTGACTCTTAAAGGGAATGGGAGATCCTGATTGTTTTAATGGATGTTGTGTCCAAACACACCTATAACTAATTAGGAGAACAAGGGGAACTCTTTTAGACCATGCGCCCAGCACACATACCATTTTAGTCCTTAAAATAGCAAAGATGTATTCGGACATGCCTTTAGTGCTTTTGCACCATCTGCTTTAGACTCTGCACATAGATCATTAAAATAGAGCCCATGGTGTGTTTGATCACCGTGTGTATGATCATGATCCTCACATTTCCTTCTGTGAAATCTACAATAGCCAATTCCATATTCATAACCATGCCAAATACTTTGAGACTTAATTGGTTAGTTTTGTAGTTCAGACATACAAATATTAATTTGGGCTACTACATGCTACAGTGTTGATTAAATATTCTGTGACTATTTGTAGGGCTGTTGTACATTAACACTGTACAATAAGGCTCCAACATAGTTAACATTAGTTAATTTAGCTAAATTCACCATGAAAGCTACAAAACCATTTATCTCTAATAACGTAGTTAACAACTAATGAAGCATTAACATTGTAGCCTTAATCTGATTACACATCACTATCTTTTTTATTTTTTTGAGTTAATAACAAATGTTAACTAATGTTAACATAGTAACAAATAAATCAGTTTTTTTTCTTCTCACTGTTGGTTTTAATCCATTAACTATATATACTAATAAGTCTTTAATGTAAAGTGATTGTAGTTTATAATCCTTTTGCGGTTTAATTTGGTTGAAACATTTATTTACTTTTACTACAGCTTAGGTGTGATAATACAGTATACCGTGATAGCATAGCTAATGAAATACTTCTGTCATTGCAAGAGGAGGAATACATTACAATATATACTAAGCGAAAAGCACGCAATCTCAAGATAATAAATAATGAGGGCTGGTTTTGTGCCTACAGGCTCTGATCAATGTGTTTATGAGTCTCCTGCCTTGAAACGTTCACTTAATCTATATACATATAGTGTGTGTCTGATTGCTCTCTGAAAGAAGAGACAAGCATTTGAATCAGGCCACACATCTTA
This sequence comes from Danio choprae, assembly GCA_903798125.1. Lineage (NCBI taxonomy): Eukaryota > Metazoa > Chordata > Actinopteri > Cypriniformes > Danionidae > Danio > Danio choprae. The sequence goes on from CAIGQW010054109.1 coordinate 14,421,938, forward strand.
ATTGTAAATAAGCCTTTGAATCTGGCTCATCTGAACTACATTCGCTGTTTGAATAACAAACACTGCAAGCCTGCACGGACTGTCGAATGGCAGGTTTATAATTCTGGGTGTGTTGGAGAGTTGGATTAAAAAGCATCTTTCAGTGCAGCATAACAGGACTTTATTTGTTGTCGAGTCTTATTGTCGTGTGTGTATTCCTTGGGAGTGTTTGTTGTGAGATGAGAATTTCATATATTGCTTTGTGTACAATTTACCCAGCCCTGAGTATAATTTAGGTCTCAATTCACAGCAAACATAAACCATTGTTTGCTTACTGCTCGTCTGTTAGAAATACTTGTTATTATTTGGTTGTAATTTAATAAATGTGGAAAATGTCACCCTAACATATATTATATCCTCTGTTATATAAGCTAAGTATAAAATGATGTTATTTAGGGAATACAGATATTCATTGCTTGTTGATGTTACTTCACAGTGCGTTTGCTGATGTTAATAAAACCAGTATAATGTTTTGCTATTTATTGGAAATTACGGAAATGTATATTTATTATGTATATATGTATATTTTTTTTCAGCACGGGCTCATTTGCGTGCTTCAGCTTACATTTTTGTGAAACCACAAAAAACATACTCCAACTTGTGTTCCTTTTCACACTAATGGTATTTACACATTGAGGCACATTAAATCAGTGTTTCTCAACCACGTTTCTGGAGTATCACCAACACTGCATGTTTTGGATGTCTCCTTTGTCTGTCACAACCATTACAAGTCTTTCAGTCTCTGCTAATGATCTGTATCTGGTGTGTTTGGTTAAGGAGACAAGGAAAATGTGCAGAGCTGGTGGTCCTCCATAAACGTGGTTGAGAAACACTGCATTAAATGACTAATAAAGGATTATTTTGTGCAGTTCTTTGCAAAATACCAAATAAATACCACAAAACAGAGTCAAACATATCTTAAAGAGCCCTATTTTGCATTATAAAAGGTCATATTTTGGTTTTGGGGGTCTCCAACAACAGACTGATATGCATGCAAGGTCAAAAAACACTTTCATTGTCTTATAATATGCATTTATTTTTACCTAATTATCCCAGTGACTCCCATATGATTCGTTCAGCAATTCATTTGTTCCCAAACCCCTCCTTACCATGAAGCTAATCTGCGCTGATTGGACCGATGACCCAGTCTGTTGTGTTTGGTCGACTGCGTTCAGCGCGAGATGGAGAGAAATGCCCACCATGGCTATGAAGTAGCACACAGAGTATGTGAGAGCCCAATGCAGCAATGCAATAAAGCAAGGCAGTTAAACACCAGCATATTACTCTACTCTTAAAACTAACCCCACGTGATAACAACGACACACATTCAGTATTAATCCATTCAGTTTTGCAAACTACACCAAACGAGGCAACAATTGTAATTACACTTACATGTTATGATCCGAGGAAGAAGAAACTGGTCCATATGAACTGTAAAAGTAACTGACAAAGTCCCTGTCAAAGTCCCATACTTAATAGTCTCTGCTGCTCCTTCCTTCAGTAGCAAACGGCCGGTGAGTCTTGCGTAGGTTATTGTATCAAAAATCAGAAAAAAGACAGGAACAAACACAGCACACAGTTGGCTGTACTGTGGTGTTGTTGTGAAAATGAACTTTAACCCTTTATTCCCCGCAGCCGAATCTCCATCTGTCAGTGATCGTCATCTTCGTGTCATGATCAGTCCCGTGATCCCCTGCACTCCGCTAGTGTCTGAAGGGAAAGCGCGTTTACATTTTACCGGAACCAGTACTACATATTTGATTCGATTCATTCATTTGACTATTTCGTTAAAGAATCAATAGTTTTAAACATGGCGCACTTTCAGATTTAAACCTCAGCTGGATGTTTTCATTCACTTAGTGCTGTGTTACACACTGCATGGAAGGTACATTTCAAAAACCCATAATAGGGGCTCTTTAAGTGGCGTAACTGTCGCTTTTTGTCAGCTTTTCAAAGTGTAATATTTATTACTGAAGTACATTACAGATTGTAAGTATAATGTTTAAGTATTTTATTATTATATTAATCTAATTTATATGAAACAGTACACTGTCAAAAAAATCAGTCAACACAACACACATTTTAATACTTAAATAATTTTATTTATTTTTTGTATGTTTGCTTAACTTTTTGTGAATAAAGCAGTTCTGTTGACTTAAAAGAAGTTGTTAGTTATGCAATAAATGTTTAGTTGAGTCAACTTCTGATCATTTTCTGGAGGTGCAATATTTCTATAGCAAATCTTTTTTAAGTTTTGCCAATTCAAAAAAAAATTGCTTGTAAAATTGAAATATCAAAAGTTGAGTGAAAAAAAAAAGTTAAAGGGAAGTTGTACTAATAAATAGTCATACCAACCTATAAACTGCAATAACAGTAAAAAAAAAGGTAAACATCGAGTCAATTCCAACAAAACATTTATTCCAAAGAGCAATTTTAAGCAAATACATAAAATAACCATCATCATGGCAATAACTTTTTTCTTAAAAGTGTAATTCACAAAAAAATTACAATTCTTCAATTGTTTATTCCTTTTTGTCTCACATTCACATAGTTTTCTTTGTTCTTTGAAGTCTTGAAAGTATGTGTACTCCTGTGGAATAATCCAATTTTTCTAGCACACACTTATCGCAATGTCAAAATTTTTCTTGCACACACTAGCCACAGATAGCTGAGGCACATCCCGCACAGTCCCGAAATCCTGCGTCTGCATTCACAGCCCACTGAGGCCTGCGTTGGGCTGATTCTTTAAAAGAGCCGTTTCAGTATGCAGACCACCAAAGTAGCTTATTCCTCAGATTCACTCACTGTAGCGTCGGCTAAAATGAAGCATGAAAATTCAAAAGAGCTCATTCTAAATGCCATCTCCATGCCTTCATAATACCTGCTTTATTAGCTTCTCATTCTCATGCTGAAGCCGTGGACCATAATTGGACGTTCGAGAAAATCTTATCATGTAAGCCATATTTCTACTGGCTGAACGTTATACTGTTATAAAGGAGAGACTGTTCCTTTTCTTAATTTAATGAGTCTTACTATAGTGGTGCTGTTTCACTTCATTGTTTGCTTAATTTAATGCCACCCACGCATTAACCTGATTAGCCAGTATTTCAGTGTTTTTCTTCTGCTCAGAGTTGGTGATTGAAGGTCAAATAGACGGTCGTTTACACTTGATTTTGATATGGATCCCAAATGCATTTGCTTGTGATCATTTTTCGAGAAGTAATTGGCTGCTGAGCAAGTGATTATGCCTGATATTTAGGGTAGTTTTGAATGAATGCGTCAAATTTGAAGTGATGCACTCAAAAAATGACTTTTGCTGCTTGTTCAAATTACTTATTTAAAATGAGTTGCAACAACACAATTCTTTTGGGACAACTTAATTTTTTATGTTCAATCCACTTCATTTTTTAAAAACAAATAGGTTAACTTAATCGATTTGTTTTGGGACAACATGAAGGATTTGTGTGTGGAACCCAGCATTTTTTACAGTGTATGTCATATACAGTACATTTCGTACATGTATATGTGACCCTTGACCAAAAAACAGTTACAAGCTGAGATTTATACAGCATCTAAAAGATTAATAAATAAGCTTTTTATTGGTGTGTGATGTAGGACAGGACAAAAAATTGGCTGAGATGCAACTAATTGAAAATCTGGAATCTGAGGGTTTTAAATAGGGCTGCAGAATATATCGTTGAGGTCGCAATGTGTGTTTCCGCAATAGTTACATCACAGGATATCAATTGTTGAGTTCATAGCTTATATTTGATAGAGATTATAGTTGATCAGCACAACAGTTAAGAATACATGAGATTTGTGATGAGTCTTTGCAAAGTATAACCATAACAGAGTAAAACTTTATCATTTGCATCTGTTTTAAAGGCATTTTTAGAGAGTTTAAAGCGTTTGGTTTCTTTTCAGCTTAGTCCTTTTATTAATCTGGGGTTGCCACAGCGGAATGAACCGCCAACTTATCCAGCACATGTTTTACGCAGCGGATGCCCTTCCAGCTGCAACCCATCACTGGGAAACATCCACACACACTCATTTACACACATACACTACGGACAATTTAGCTTACCCAATTCACCTGTACCGCATGTCTTTGGACTTGTGGGGGAAACCGGAGCACCCGGAGGAAACCCACGCGAACACGGGGAGAACATGCAAACTCCACACAGAAATGCCAACTGACCCAGCCGAGGCTCGAACCAGCGACCTTCTTGCTGTGAGGCGATTGTGCTACCCACTGCGCCACCGCGTTGCCTGAATTAATACAATGAAGACTATAAAGTGTTATTTTACATTTCTGTACCTGAATTCTGTTTGATTACAGAAAACCATAAAGCACTGTTTATTTTACTCTATTGCACAGTTGTCAAGCTCAGTTCCTGGAGGGCCGCAGCTCTGCACAGTTTAGTTCCAACCCTAATTAAACACACCTTATTGAGTCCTTCAGGCTTGTTTGAAACCTACAGGTAAGTGTGTTAAAGCAGGTTTGGAACTAAACTGTGCAGTGCTGCGGCCCTCCAGGAACTGGGTTTGACACCCCTGCTCTATTGTATTACTCTTGTTTGCAATTGGTTTATTTTTTTTTTATACATGATTCATACCCTTACAAAATCATCCCAGTCAGTCTAAATAAATTATCTGTTGAAATTGTATTCATATCACAATATATAAAGCAGAAAATCAAAATATCGCAATGCCAGATTTTTCCAATATCGTGCAGCCCTAAATAAAACAAAATCTAAATTTGAGAAAATGGCCTTGAAAGTTGTTCAAATTAAGTTCTTAGCAGTGCATTTTACTAATCAAAAATTAAGTATTGATATTTGCATTAGTAACTTTACAAAATAACTTAATGGAACATGATCTTAACTTAATATTCTAATGATATTCTAAAATCTATAATTTTGTAATAAAGGCCATTTGTCAAAGGGCTCCTGTTAAGTGTGAATCTCCAGGGAAAGGGATTGAAGACCAGGTTATGGGGGGTGGATTTTAGCATAAGTGCAGTAATTAAGCAATAGTTAATGTCACTCTTTTGTGTGTGCTAGTGGATGTTATGTTATTTCCCATTCAGAGCACATGGCATTACTGTGAAGTGTTGCTTTAAGCGCACCCTGATAAGTTCAATTATCCAAATTGTTTCCTGCACTGTACAGCCTCTGAAAGCTTTGATCACTGACACTGAAGTTTAAATCAAGGCAAATGTAGAACTTCAGTTCCCGGCTGGGTCAGTTGGCATTTCTGTGTGGAGTTTGCATGTTCTCCCTGTGTTTGCGTGGGTTTCCTCTGGGTCCTCCGGTTTTCCCCACAATTCCAAAGACATGCGGTACAGATGAATTGGGTAAGCTAAATTGTCCGTAGTGTATGAGTGTGAATGAGTGTGTATGGATGTTTCCCAGTGATGGGTTGCAGATGGAAGGCCATCCGCTGCGTAAAACATATGCTGGATAAGTTGGCGGTTCATTCCGCTGTGGTGACCCCAGATTAATAAAAGGACTAAGCCGAAAAGAAAATGAATGAAAATAGAGAGAGAGTATGTACAGTTGAAAAAAATCCAAAGTGATGTTTAACAGAGAGTTAAACACAATTTGGTAACACTTTACAATAAGGTTGTATTAGTTAATGTTAGTTAATGCATTTACTAACATGAACTAACAGTGTACAATACATTTATTGCAGTATTTGTTCATGTTTGTTAACGTTAGTTAATAAAAAATACAGTTGTTTATTGTTAGTTCATGTTAACTCATGGTGCGTTAACTAATGTTAACTAGTATGAATTTGGATGTTAATAATGCATTAGTAAATGCTGAACTATGATTATTAAATGCTGTACACGTATTGTTCATAATTAGTTCATGTTAGTAAATTCATTAACTAATGAAACCTTATTGTACAGTCTGACCTACAGTTTTAAACATAATAGTTTTAATAACACATTTCTAATAACTACTTTCTTTTGACTTAGCCATGATGGCAGTACATAACATTTTACTAATTATTTTATTATAATAGTATTGAGTTTAAAGTACATTTTGAATGCTTTATTAGTCAAGTTAGGTTAATTAAGCAAGTCATTGGCCAATTATGGTTTGTTCAGTAGCAAATTGAAAATAATAATTTTTCCAATAATATTGACCTCAGCAGCTTTTAATTTATATGTATGTGCTATAATGCTATACTGCAGTTGTTGTTCCTGGAAAAATACAATGCAGTTTGTTAAGTGACTTATTTCTTTAATAACCTCCTACAACTGCTGATTTATGGATTTAATTTCTGAGTCTGTTGGCGACTTGTCATTTTAAAAGCTCTTTCTATAATTCTGCTTTGTGGTTTTTGTATTGTATAAGTTGTACAGATGTAAATGTCTGCTCACAGTAAGTGTACATAAAGTACAGAGCAGGAGCTTTGTGTTTAAGGATGCATAACCCAGCATGAGCTGTTGGAAAAGTCAGTGGTGTCACATTTCCCAAAAGCTATCTTTTATTTAGTTCACTTTCCCCAGATTCTTCTCCTAAATCCCGCTACCCTTTTTACAGTTAAGTGCACAGGAAAGATCGTAAGCCCCTCTGGGAAATCTTTTCCATACTGACTCAAGAGTCTAGTTGTCTGCGTCTTATTAAACTTCTGACTTGTTTCCATCTACATGTTGATCATTTAATCATTTCCTTCAGTGATCCCATGCCTCTTCACAAACTTTTGCTTAATAGAAAAGATTTTTTCTTCAAGTAACTTTAGTTTGCCTTTTGCTTTTTAATTACTTGCATGCTTTTCATATGGGATAATGGTAATTTGCTGCAGTAATGACATGCATTCAGGTTTATTAAAGGTTTTGAGTGGATTGCAAATTTAGTAGTTCATTAAAAGACAAATACTACATTGACTTTCTTTCAAAACTTCTATTGCAGTCACTAACAGTGTTTTTCCCATGTTGAACACAGATTTACTCAAAGGCATTATTAATTACTTATTAATTAAACCAGTTATTTATTAAATTTTTGTTTGCTTTAATTCGAACATACATTTTTAATTGGTCTTAAAATTAACTTTGGATAATGTATAATTAAAATAACTTTCCCTTTCTCTTCAAAAGCATCTCTTCTCTTCATTGATAACAACTCAAATTAAATCCATCATTAGCAAACTGTAAGCATCCAATTATCAAATCAATTCTCAAATCAAGTCCAACTCTACAATTACTTTTTTACAGGCTGGATACAAATAACAATGTAGTGCAAAAAAGTCAATTTCTTGCCTAATATACGAGTAAGACTGAATATAAAAAAAAAAAAAGAAAAATGTTAGCCTGTCTGTAATTATGTATATAAAAGCATGCATTTAACGAACCACAAAGATAATTATGTGTTTCATTAAAAACACTGTGAATGAAATCATTGTAAATGTAGGTTTGGATGTGAAATGTCTGTTACTCTTTGACCTTGGTGCTTTCTAAAACTCCAAACTCAATCAGCAGACATTTTCATCAGCAGATTGGATGAGGGAAAGCCAACTGGAAAACTGCTGACACACCGGCTGATTGGAATTGATACTGGATGGCATATTTTGTGCCATGCAATGCTTCTCGCACCACTCATACCAGTGACCTGGTGTTAGCAGCACTACATATTGGCAAAAATTAATGCAAATAAAAATTCAGTTTCATCTAAGGAGAAACACTGCAGGCAAAATCTGTTTTTCATGCACCGCTCAGTTTTAAGATTCAGAGCTTTTATTTTGGACTTTTTCCAAATTATCCAATAGAAAAAGAATACATATACAGTGAAGTGTTTCTTTTGTGTCTTGTAGATTTCAATTACAGCACATAATTCTAAAGGTTGTTTTCTCAAAATGAGTTTTTTTCTCCTGCGCTGAGTCTCCACTTGAGCAGCACTTACAGTTAATTCTAGACAATTTAGCAATTTTTTTTCTGCCTGTTCATAGTATTTTTGGAATTATGGAGTGATAAAAAGATAAACCCACAATCTCCTAAAACCTTTGACTCTAACATTTCCAAAAGAAGAGAGCTTCAATTCTCACTATTAACAAACCACTAACTTATTATCTTAATAAACTCCTAATAAACAATGCTTAATAGTTAAAGTTGTACTGTAGTTGGGTTTTTGTAATAGGTAGGATCAGGGATGTACAATAAGATCGTGCAGAATAACTTTATTTGTATACTAAAAAAATATGCCAATATGTTAATAATATGCATGGTAATAAGCAACTAGTCAATGGTGAGAATCAGTCCCTATACTAAAGTGTTACCAAAAATCCATAACAAGCATTCTAAACCTTCATCCAAAGTGCTAGAAATGTACAGTTTACACGTCACATTAATGTCCCATTATTAATGTTAATGTATTTACTAATGTGAACTAAGAATGAAAAATTCTGTATAGCATTTATTAATAGTACTTTAACATTTAGAAACATTTAGAAACGCATTTTGTAAATCCAAAATTGTGCTTGTTGACATTAGTTAACAATGAACAACTTTATTTGAATTAACTAACGTTAACAAAGATAAATACACACTGTAATAAATGTATTGTTCGTTGTTTATGTTAAAAAGTACATTAGATAACGTTAATGAATGGAACGACAGTGTAAAGTGTTAGCAGTGTATGCAAATGAGCACATTAACTTAAATAACGTCTCAGTTGCATATAACTTGCAATAAATTGCTATCCAATTTTTGTTGAAATATCTTTTTTACCTTCAATTAACACTGCCCTTCAGAAATAACAGAAAATACTTGGATTCATCCCGGAACACAAATGAAGTGCAATTTACCTTGATCTTCAGATTCTAAACATCCCCCCGCTCCCCTTAATGCTTTTAATGCCCTTAATGCCTTGTGTATCCTTCTGGAGCATCAGTGAGGGTTAAACCTTTTTACACAACCAACAGTTGTGTTTGTGTCCCTCAGTCATCCTCAATGTGATAAGATGGATCCCACAATCATAGTCACTGCTGGAAAGGGTTTAAATCTGCAGAAAATGCTGGAAAACTGAAGAATCTGCAGAAGATTGAGGATTTTTCTGAAGGACGTCAGTCAGTGTAACTGTTCAGAACAAACAAGAGACTCATAAACATTCATCACAAAGCAGAACAAGCACTCTTAGATCATCAGAAAACCACACACAGTATTGAAAACCAAGGGTATGTAAACTTTTGCAGGAGGTTATTTTAATAATTTCAGCTATGTTTATGTCAACATATTTTGTCAAAATCTTACTCGGGACAGTACTAAATAAAAAATAACATGCGTTTTGTATGATCTCTCTTATTTTGTTCAAATTATTAGCATTTAAGCAAATTCTTCCAAGGGTATGTAAACTTGTGAGGACAACTTTATATATAAACCAAAACAATTTATGAAACATTATAAAAACATGTTAGCTAGTCTTAATGTAATTAATCAAATATGGAAGTTTAGTGAGTGATACATATTAATATTCCCACCCCCTCATTCACCTGCAGTTCTTTATTGCCGTGAGGTCACACACCATCTTTTCATAATGTGTTATTTCTCCATTATAAATCCCACAGTCTAATCGTCTGAGAAGAGTCCTGATGGGCTGTTGTTGTTGTGTGTGTTTCTTGTGGAAAGTCACAGATGAATGCTATCAATTTATGTGGCAGACGGCACTGTATCTGCACTCCCATTTGCGTAAACCTCACCGCACAGCACATTCAGCTTGTAGCGCTGCATCCCATATTCATGAATACATAAAAGGTCCAGCACATTGGTCTTCTAAATGAGCCACCGGAGGCCGTGAGGTGTGTGGCTAATGAAATGTGCCCATCACATCCTCTGTTTGTGTGTGATTACTGTCGGGCTGCTCTGAATGGCTGTTGATAAAAAAGAAACTGGGGGAGGTTTTGCCCTCAGCAAGGCTTATTGCATAGACAGAGGGTTGTTTTTTTATTATTCTTTTAGGTGTTAAACTCAATTTTTGGAGGCTTGGAAAGTCATAAAATATAGAGTTGTTGGAGAAAGCATCCTGGAGAACCCACTGTTCACCTACAGGACATGCATATTATATGTAAGACTGGACTAACCCTATGGATATACATCAAATTTTCCAGTATTGCACATAGTTTGATCTTTAGCCAACCTTGAAGAAGTTAGACCACAGTACGCTGTCTTAAATGAAATTGAATGAAAGTCATTTCAGCTTAAAATATTGATCTCATGTCATTTTAAATATAGTTAATGTATTTTTAATAATGTAAAGTAGCATAAAAACATGCTCTCATGACTTATTTGTTTATTCATTTATGTCTTCCTTCATTCTTTTGTTGATTTGTTAATCCATGTATTTGTTAAAGTAGTGATTTAAATTATTATGGAAATATTTAAAGTTGTGCATTATTATTTTTTTGACTGCCTCTCCATCCATCCATCCATATTTTAAACAGAAAATATTGAAATATTTAAGGTGCACTATAACCTTTAATATTATTTAAAACAGAAAATTGTATTTTATTTAAACAAATTAAATAGTTAATTAAAAGTTTTTTTTAATACAAATTAAAGCATAATCAGGGCAGCACGGTGGTGCAGAGGATAGCGCTCTCGCCTCACAGCAAGAAGGTCGCTGGTTCGAGCCCCGGCTGGGTCAGTTGGCATTTCTGTGTGGAGTTTGCATGTTCTCCCCGTGTTTGCGTGGGTTTCCTTTGGGTGCTCCGGTTTCCCCCACAGTGTAAAGACATGCGCTATAGGTGAATTGGGTAAGCAGAATTGTCCATAGTGTATGTGTGTGAATGGGTGTGCATGGGTGTTCCCCAGTGATGGGTTGCAGCTGGAAGGGCATCCGCTTCGTAAAACATATGCTGGATAAGTTGGCGGTTCATTCCGCTGTGGCGACCCCAGATTAATAAAGGGAATACGCCGAAAAGAAAATGAATGAATGAATGAATGAATAAAGCATAATCATGACATTTAGAATTTAATATTATTTTCAAATTTGTATTTTGATTTTTTTAAACAAGTGTTATTGAAATAAAAAATGAGTTTATTTATATATATATATATGAACAAATGTAACAAAGTCGTGACTTGACATGATACAGAAGCATTCATTATTCTGCACTATTGTTATATAACTTTAACAGGTTTTCTTCATTATTCATATGAATTTCTTTATATAATCAGATAGTTTAGCATTTTTCAATCCAGGATCTCACCTAAATATATCTTTTATTTACATAAAATCGCACAAATTGCAGATATTTTACTATGCTAGTAAAATGCTATAGCGTTTGGACCCCCCCCCCCCACCCCCTCCACCCCCATTTTCTCCCCATTCTCTGAAATCTCTTTGTGTCAAAAGGGTATTTGCGTTTTCCTTTGTTTCCACCAAGAAGCTTGAAACGGGTGACAGCATTTGTCTGAGGGAATAGACAGTTGTGTGAGCTTGCAGGTTTGCAGGAGCAGATCGAGGTCTCATTAGACGCTCAGAGGAATAGACGGATGGCTCTTAATTATTGACCTGCTTGGCAGCTTGACGACACTGAGATTGAGATTCCTCTCGCCTTCCTCTCTCTTTACTGCCCCGTCACCGCATAGCAGACACATCCATTCACAGGCCGTCAGAGTCGCTGAAAGAAATACAAAAGTCATTATTGTACAAACTCTAATGATACTCGTAAAGAATGGACATTTAAAGGTGATGGGTGTTTGTCCTACACTAAATTTGTCTGCATTTTTTTTTTTTGACTTATCATCTTATAATTATCCTTCTCAAGTCATCTTGGGTATATTGGTAACACTTTAAAATAATGGTCCATTAGTTAATGTTAGTTTATGTATTTACTATAATGAACAAATTATTAGTAGTACATTTATTACTGTATTTATTCATCTTTGTTCATGTTAATGTTATTTAAATTAAATAACATTAGTTCATATTAACTCATTGTGCATTAACTAATGTTAACAAGCACAACTTTGGATTTTAATAATGCATTAGTTAATGTTGAACTATGATTAATAAATGCTTTACAAGATTATTGATACTTGTAAGTAAATACATTAACTAACATTAACTAATGGACCAGTATTCTGAAGTGTTACTGGTATTTTTACTTTTTTTCTTTCAGACAAACACAATCAGAATGAAATCAAATAGTTTCCTAGATCATCACAATTTGATCTCATGTAGACATATTATCATTGCTGTCCAGTTTCAATTATATTTAAATATATAGAAATATGGATATATTTTTACTTTTGTTCATAATTCTACTGACGTCTTTGTCAGTTTCCAGGTACTTTAATGTTGAAATAATTGTTCATGGTGGTTCATTCCACTGTGGCGACCCCAGATTGATAAAGGGACTAAGCCGAAAAGAAAATGAATGAATGAATAATGGTTCATTAAGAAAATTATGTCCAAAAAGGACTAAACTTGAAAAAGAAGGGAAAAAAACATGAAAAATTACCATTTCTATAGTTTATTGTTACTTTATTAGTACTTTAAATAATACAGTGTGCAAATATTTACACCTGTTGCTTCCTCGATCTAATTGCAGATATTTAAATGCCTGTGACCTGACAAATCAAATGATCTAATAGCACCTTAAAGCAAATATTCATATTCAATTGATTAAAAAGAATTAAAAAATAGTCTGACATGTTCAGGATTACAGTATTAGCTAATGTTTATAGGTTTAACTCATCCGGTCTGGCTGAAATGGCTGATTTGTTGACAGCAGATTGAAAGTCAGGTCATCCGCTGTGTCGAGGCACATGCTGCACACGTCTCTGACCTGTCCTGATGTTTTATCATGGCCATCTGCTCACGCTTTTCTCTCCCAGTTTCACATGTGCGTCTTTG
>CAIGQW010054109.1:14434939-14462290 GCA_903798125.1 Danio choprae
GTGTGTGTGTGTGTGTGTGTGTGTGTGTGTGTGTGTGTGTGTGTTTTAGTTAGAGAGATTGCAGAAAGAGAAAAGGAAATGTTGACATGAATAGTGGGAATCAGGAAATGACGCAAATCAAACCTGAACTCCAGTTTCCTCTGTGGGGATGTATCAGAATTTGGTATAATCTTTTAAAGGGATAGTTCACCAAGGTTGTTGCAAACCTAAATCAGATGTTTTGAGAAATGTTGTTAACCAAACATACTTTTTTATTTTATTTTATTTTATTTTATTTGAGAAGTCAGTTACTGTCTTATGGTTACTTAATTTGGTGAACTGCCCCTTTAAGATTTTCAAGTCATTGAGTTTAAAGCTGTGTGCTGGAAAGGCTTGTGCTGTTGTTATGCTTTACTAATGAAAAGTTTAAATGGCTGTGTCAGCGCAAGACCTCTGTCCCTCCTTCACGGTCAAGAACGTATTTCTCCCTTTCATTGTTTTACTTTCTGCCATGTTTCTGCAGGAACTGCCAAGTCAGAAAATGTTGTCTTGTCCTAAATTCTTTCACTGTCTAGCACTTTTAAAAAGCAATGTTTGAAAATAAAAAAAATTGCCAATAGTACATTGATGAGCTAAACTCTTTAAAATAAAGCTTCCAAAAGAGTATTTGCATAGAACATTTCTGGTGAATGGGTTTTAAACCATATTTTTGTTGGTGTAAGTAACATTGTGTTAATCTAAAAATATATTTTCCACTTTGAAGAAATATAGAAAAGATATGAAAAGAAAGATAGAGTTGAAGACAAAATTATTAGCCCTCCTTTTAAATTCTTTTTCAAATATTTCCCTAGTGATAACAGAGAATTTTCCAACATTCTCATTCTGAAAACGTATCCCTATATACATTTCTGGAGATCGCAAATTATGCAGCCAGAGGTACGTATATAGCCTTTAAAACGAACACTACGGGGCCGCTTCCTTTTAGCGCTTACCAGCTGACCGCTTAACTCCGTGTGGATGGCTTTTCTGCTGTTACCAGTTTGTTTTCTTTTTTGTGGATTGCTTTTAAAAACACTGTCGGTTGGGTTCAGGGAAGTGGGTGGAAGGGTCAATCTGTGTTTTTAAAAACACTACAGTCAGTCAGTCAGTCAGTCAGTTGACAGCGGCCTCTGGTGGATTTATGCGAGAAGAACAGGCGCGAATGGCACTCGTGAGCGAAAATTGAGATCTCAAAAAGCGTACACAGTGGCCTCTGGTAGATTCGCGTAAACAAATACTCCAAAAAAAATTATCTCCTGGGAAGTATTTAGCACTCTCCAGAAATGTATATAGGGGTATATTTTCAGAATAAGTCTATGTTGGAATTTTCACAGTATTTATATATATATATTATTTTTTTTGGGAGAAAGTCTCATTTCTTTTAGTTTGGCTCGAATAAAAGTATATTTTTAAACTATTTTTAATGTCAAAATGATTAGCCTCTTTAGGAAATGTTTCTTTTTGATTGTCCATATGACTAATTAACCCAACTTGTTTAGTTAGCCAAACAACCTAGTTAGGCATTTAAACTGCACTTAAAGCTGAATACTGCAAAATAACTAGAAAAAGATTAGTGTCATCATGACAAAGACAAACCAAATTAGCAATCAATTAGTTAAATAGAAAACTATTATGCTTAACTTGTTAAACAGAGCACTTAGGAAATATTTCAAAAGTATAAACTTTTGACAGGATGGCTTTCATTTTTACTTTAGCAGTATGTCAAAGGGTCTTCATGGAACATTTGATGCCAATAAAAAAAAAACCATTTACTTGTAACCTGTATTATTTAGTAATGAACAGTTGTTGCTTAAATATTGTACCTAATTTTTGATTTTTGAAATTGAATATAGGAGGTGCATTCCAGGGATTCACATGTGCAAAATTCCAGAGATATGCTGATGTTAAACGCTTTCATCTTCTTCCGCTTCTACATTTCTTGCAATTTTATTCCTGTCACTGCCATTTTATCTGCTCGTTCATCTTTTTTGTCTACAAAATGTGTAAGAGAGGTGTGCTACATCTGAGTCTGGTGGGACCCAACGTTTCAGAATTTTATTTGAGGTCATGCTGTTAAGTTCAAGTTTGTAATTTAAAGTAAAGTAGATGTATAATTATTGTACACCAAATTCTAAAGCGCTCAAAACAAAAATGCTAATAAAAATGTATTAGTAAAATTATGGAATATTAGTAAATATTCTTCTGTCTTAATGACAGCTGAATTTCCATTATGATTACTCCAGTTTTCAGTGTCACGACATCCTTCAGAAATCATTTAAAGTGATTGACCTAACATAAAGCACAGTCGTAAAGTATTCATACTTTCCTGCTGTACGTCGAAACAGATGGATTATGACACTTTTGTCTTGTAGATTGATTACTACTATTTTTTTTTTACCACCATAAATGTTGAAATGTCTCAAGATACAGCTGGACTAATTAATTTCAGAAGGATTTATGATCTATATTCATAGCATGTAGTAAAGTAATGGATAATTTAAGAGATTACTGCTTTTTAAAATGTAAGTGTTCTAATTAATAATGCCAAATTGCAGTTTTATATTCATAAGCTACTTTTATGTAATCAGAAGAATTAGGAATTACACCCAACATGCACTTTGTATTTGCGTGAACATGGTGATGTTTCACTTAGAGATAATAGCAAGAGCATATCTTCATGTTAGCAGGAGATAAGCAAATAAATCAATTTGTATGTACTTTGGGTTGTTTAAAGTGTGTCAATTATGCATTTTCAGATAAAATCGTCTTTGTCATGCGTACTGTAGTATAGCTGTTTATTAATGCAAAGTTGCTCTCAAAAGAACTTGTTCTGAACAGCCTGAAACGAGCGATCAGTAATTCCACTCTATTTCACTCTATTACTCATTTCTTGCTCAAACCTACTTCATTTTTTAATGAATTTGCATAATGCAAATTTACAATTTGGTTGCTTAAGGATAACCTGTTTTAACCAAGTGGTCACCTCCTGGTCTCTACAGAAGTGACTAAAACTGCAGTTCATTGACTGCCACTTGAAGCTGGCTCCAAAAGGAAGTCAATCTCACAGACTCACCATGTTAAAATGCTTAACTTTTACAGCCGGAAAAAATGCTTACAGCCTGGTACAAAAGAAAAATGTGTATTGTTGTATATAGCTAATATTCCGATATAGCTAATTTTCATAACTCTTCCGCTTAGTTTATATTAAGCCTTACAATTCAGCATAATTAAGGTCATGGCCACTTGAGTGGTGGGCATCTGATGCTCGCAGTCACCTCAGTTGATAAATTTGGCATGCTTGTTGTATTTGGCATAATCTTGCAATAAGATGGCATGTTGTGCAGTTATTGTGGTCACAGACCATTCAAATCTGGCCTCCATTTATCCAGAGAGTGTTATTCGTATATATATATTTATTTATAAATGTATTTGTTTTATTGAGAATAATTTTTTTTATTAACTCAATTCAATTCAAGTTTATTTATATAGCGCTTTTTACAATATAGATTGTGTCAAAGCAGCTTAACAAGTTCAAGTAAAGTCCAGGTTTTGGAGTTTAGTTCAGTTCAGTTCAGTTCAGTGTGGCTTAAGTTTCACTGCTGAAAGTTCAAACACTGAAGAGCAATTCCACTGAAGCGCAGCTCCACAAGTCCCGATCCGAGCAGGCCAGTGGCAACAGTAGCGAGGAAAAAACTTCACTAGTTGACGGAGTGAAGGAAAAAAAACCTCGAGAGAAACCAGGCTATGTTAGGCACGGTCATTTTCTTCTGGCCAAGCTTCCTATGTGGAGCTGCAGTCTAGGCGCCGGCTGGAGAAGCTAGACATCCATCGTGTAAGTTGCAGGTGAGGGTAGGGCACCAGCGGGAGGTAAGGCTGGCCCACAGGATCAAAGGTAGACTCGTTCGTCACTGTAGCCTTTCAGGAATCAGTCTCATGCACTCCATTACTCCATGGCCACCACGGTATCAGCTCGGGATACGGCCTGGTCCAGGACACCTTCAGATAATCTCTTCACAGGTCTAGGATCGCATCGATGGCGCTGCAAATCTGTAGGGACCTCGGGATGAGTATCCCCAGGTGGAAATAGAAAATAAAGAAAATATTTAGCGTAGCTGCTGTTCATAGTGTATTTAAACCAGAAAGAAAAGTGATTGTTATAGATGAAAATAGCAGCTAAATAACAAATATGTAAAGCATATGAGAGTTTCTAACACAATGGCTGGTGTATTAAGACAGTAGTACACTAATACACCATACCGTTATGCGACGCATTGAGTGTATGCTTTACTAAAAAGATAAGTCTTTAATCTAGTTTTAAATTGAGAGAGTGTGTCTGAGCCTCGGACATTATCAGGAAGGCTATTCCAGAGTTTAGGAGCCATAAATGAGAAAGCTCGACCTCCTTTACTCGACTTTGCTATTCTAGGTATTACCAGAAGCCCTGCATTTTGAGATCTTAAAGAGCGGGTTGGATTGTAGCGAGACAGAAGGTTAGTTAGATAAACAGGAGCTCCATTATTTAAAGCTTTATAGGTAAGAAGTAATATTTTGTAATCAATACGGAACTTAACAGGCAGCCAGTGTAAGGAGGATAAAATTGGGGTGATATGATCATATTTTCTAGACCTGGTAAGAACTCTGGCAGCTGCATTTTGTACTAGCTGAAGTTTATTAATAGAAGATGCTGGGCAACCAGCGAACAGAGCATTACAGTAATCCAGCCTAGAGGTCATAAAAGCATGAACTAGCTTTTCTGCATCCGAGATGGATAGCATATTTCTTAACTTAGCGATATTTCTCAGATGAAAGAAGGCGGTTTTTGTGACATGGGAGATATGATTTTCAAAAGATAGATTGCTGTCTAATATAATGCCCAGATCTTTTACAGTAGAGCTAATGCTAACTTTGCATCCCTCTAATTGCAGGTCAAGTTGTGAGATCAGCTGTGTACAGGATTTAGGCCCAATAAGTAATAATTCTGTTTTGTCTGAGTTTAAGAGAAGAAAATTGTTGGTCATCCAGTCTTTAATATCTTTAATACATTGAGTTAGTTTAGACAGTTCAGATGTCTCATCAGGTTTTGTTGAAATATATAATTGGGTATCATCTGCATAGCAGTGGAAGCTGATCCCATGTCTTCTAATAATGTCTCCCAGGGGTAGCATGTATATTGTAAACAGCAAAGGGCCTAGAACTGACCCTTGAGGCACCCCATACTTTACTGGCCTGGTTTGTGAGGGCTGTCCATTTATATTGACAAACTGGTAACGGTCAGTTAAGTATGACTTAAACCATTGTAGAGCCTGTCCCTGGACACCTGTAGAGTTTAAGCGATCTATAAGGATATTGTGGTCAATGGTGTCAAATGCAGCACTAAGATCAAGTAAAACTAATAACGAGATGCAGCCTTGGTCAGCAGCTAAGAGTAGATCATTGGTTATTTTCACTAATGCGGTTTCTGTACTGTGATGAGGCCTGAAACCTGACTGAAACACTTCAAAAACGTTGTTCATCTGTAGAAAGGAGCATAATTGGGCAGAGACAACTTTCTCTAGTATTTTAGACATAAATGGAAGATTTGAAATAGGCCTATAATTTTATTATTATTTATAATTTTATTTAGAGCTTTAATGCACTTCAGAATCTGACAGATTGATTAGCTGTAGGCTAGGGCTAAACAATGAATTGTTTAAGCATCGATATCGCAATGTGTGTCACATCTGCAATAGTCACATCGCATGATTATATTATTTATTAAAGATCAAAAGATAAAATGATTATATATTATTATTTTTAATTATATATACCATGATGACCATGTTATTTTACGTTTAATTGTTCAATTTCTGTACTTGAATACTGTTAGACACTCCAGAAACCTATAAAGCATTATTTATTTATTTATTTATGTTTGCTTGTAATTTATTATAATTTATGCAGATGCACTGCATAGTAAAAGACTCACTCATTCCTGCCAGTCTAAATTACTAAATCATTTACAAATAGAGATAGTAAAGTCATCTGGTGAAATTATATTCATATCGCAATATATATTGCGGCAAAACAAAATATTGCAATGTCCAATTTTTCCAATATCGTGCAACCCTACTGTAGGCTGTAAAACAGTCATCTAAAACATCCTGCAATGCTATGTCTGGATTTCAAAAATAGCCTAAATCATTTACTAACACAGACTATGTTTAAAGTAATTGGAAGTACCTGCCATTTTCATTGGTTTGATTCTGTAAAATGAAGGGCAGTTACTGTTCATAATCCATTCTTTACAAGTGCTAAGGAAGCCTCCGATGCTGAATTTCAGATATGGTAATTGGCATTTAGTTTTTGATTCGTGCTGTAAGCAGCAGACCAATCTTGACCAATCAGAGCAGAGGAGGCTCTCAGAAAGGAGGTGTTTACAGAGACTGCATTCTTAAATGGACCATTACAGACACTAAACAAAAGAGACGAGAAATAAGAAAATTAAAAGGATGCTGTAGACCTATTGCAGGTTAAGAATTTTTTTTTTAAGAAACCTCTAAAAAAGCATAACCAGGGCAATTTAATATCATAGATCAGCATGTGGTCAAAAGACAACCAGCCTGTTGTTGTCAAAATGAAATGAAGCACTTCACACATTGTTCAGCACTTAACATTTCTGTACCTCTAGAGAAAATGCAAATAGCGTATGGAAATTAGAGTGACAGCCAATAACTAGAAGAAACTTTTGCAAAGGCTTTTAGCAACCCAGTTGTTTCTTATATAACCACTGCTGGTGGTAACTGTGTAAATGTGCAGTTTAAAACCCTGTGTGCAAATGCCGAATCGCATGAAAGCCCAATCAAAACACATTAATCATCTTCACTAAAATTTGCTGGTTAAACTTGATAACATGCCCGTGAAATCCCCTGACTCATTGGATGAGGCAGCTGACACATCAGGGAAATATTTATTTTTATCTGGAAGCCATGAAGCCAGTAAATAAGTACCACTGGTCCACTTGAATGGGGGTATTTCTTTTTAAAACATTTTGAGCTTTTTGAGGACAACGGACAGACAAAGAGTCACATCCTCAATCATCCCCATGCCGAAAAACACTTGAGTTCGACTATAATTTAAGTGATTGCAATGATTTTGCTCTCCAAATGCCTGCTAAACACAAAGCGGCATCCCCCCAGGAGGCATTTGACAGCTTCTGTGAGTGTGTTTGATTGCGAGCTGAAGAGACTGAATCATGTGTGTATGGGGACTCTCTGAGGATGATGGGATTGAGGCCATGTCAGCTCTGAAGGTGCGAGAATGCCTGCTGTTGCCCCGATTCAGAGGAGCTGTGGTGACATTTGCGAGTCTTTATTGTCACCCAGAGCACAAACTTGGCAGGGAGCAGGGAGAACTGGCCTGATGTTATTAACAGGAATATAATAAGAGGCATCAATAATTCATTTCTCTCATTTGTAGTAAAGTGCAGAGGAAATCATGGATCATATATACGGTTCTCATGACTGCGCTTGCCTGTATGGAAACATATTGAGAAATTCACCAGAGGGGCAGGGGGAGTTATAATAATGCTATAGAGCAACAGTATGTGACTTGAATGCATGCCAATGGAGTGACATTTTAACATGTGACTTATCATACCAAGCTCCAAGAACACTTTAATGTTGCATGTAAAAACAACTTTGTTCACCTCTCTAGCCACATCAGATTGTTTTGCATTTTTACTGACTATACAGTGCTTGTGTGTTGTACTGCTGACTCTAATGGCAATATGTTGTATTGCCCATTGTGAACATGCATCCTTATGACACACAAAACGTACATATTTTGGCAGTGTTTTTGGTTCCTTTTGTTGACTTTGAACATCTTAGAACCATTGCTGTCTGTGGAGGATCAGAGAGCTCTCAGATTTTATCTAAAATATCTTAATTTGTGTTGCAAAGATGAACAAATTAATTAATAACAGAATTGTAATTTGTTTTTTCGGCAAACTTAATATTTAATGTCCTATAATTCAGTTTGAAAGCATAAACTACAGCCATGAATCACAAACTACAAAAAAACTGTCAATTAACAGATGTTTAGGTGCATGTAAGCGTTTGTTTTAGTTAAATTTAAATAAACCTCGCATTGCATATTTTGGAAACGCAAGCGCAGAATGTGGGAGCAAGAGCAAGTGGGGAAAAGACCGTAAGCAGTTTGATTTACCCTCATTATCTTTTGGTACATGAGTTTGTTGTTTCTTATTCTGCGTTTAGTTTTCACTTTTGCACGTTATGATTTTACACGCAATGTCAATATTTTGATGTACGTGCATTATTTTTCTATCTGCGACCGCAATACTTTAGGCGGAAATTTGATCCCATATTGGTCACTATTGATTTTTTTATAGAATCAGGATAAAAGCTTGAGAGATTATAATGCTAATGTATCATCACTTCAGCCTTTTCTGCCACTGTGTTAAATGACTGTGCTTGTCTAGAATATAGAAATGATGCTACTTTGGCATGATTGCCATCACAGGTACGAAAAGCAGCACTTTTCTTTCTAGTAAAAGAATGATATGGTAATTATATTCTTAATCGGATGTTTCTCAAGCAGACCTACCAAATATTTCTCAAATAATGTTTAACATAGTAAGGAATTTTTCACAGTATTTCCGATAATATTTTTTCTTCTGTAGAAAGTCTTATTTGTTTTATTTCAGCTAGAATAAAAGCAATTTTAAATTTTTCGTTATGCAATGATTTGCCTAATTATCCTAACTCACCTAGTTAACCTAATTAACCTAGTTAGGCCTTAAAATCGCACTTTAAGCTGAATATTAGTATCTTGAAAGATATTATGTACTGTCATCATGACAAAGATAAAAGAAATTAGTTATTAAAACTATTATGTTTAGAAATGTGTTGAAAAAATCTACTTTCCGGTAAACAGAAGTTGGGGGAAAAAATATACAGGGGGGCTAATAATTCAGAAGGGCTAATAATTCTGATTTCAACTGTACTCATCAAATATTTCAACTTCTCGTTTTGCTTTCAGACTTGATAAATTAAAATGGCGTGGGGAAAGGATCTTAAACAGTACGTGTCATCTGTGCAAATCGCTGATGCGGCATGCCTCCCTAACGTGTCAACACCAAAGAGGAAAATTCAATTAATGACTTTCTCTTCTCCCATTTGTCCAAGACTTTGTGTACAAATTCACTCATGGGCAGACTGGAGGGTTTAGATGCTCTTGACGATTGTTGTCTAGTACATTTTTCCTACAGGCTTTATTCAATCCCTTTGGACTGCAATCTTGTTTCGGCAAGTTCTGACATGTAACTTGCTGACGTTTCTCAGTGGCATGAGGTCTGGATCCATATGCAATATGCACAGGTCCAGATGAAGACTGTAGTGATAGTAAATAGATGATTCCTAAGCTAATGCACCAGTGATATAGGACATTTGTGAGCTTTAGAAAGAAATCTCCTCAAAGTCAGGCTTTTATCACAAGGTCAATTTGCTCTTGCTCTGTAGTGGTGAGATCAATATAGTATCTGTTTTGTAATGTCTCTGTTAATTGGTGGTTTGTGATGTATTTCTGGTATATTATTCACAGAGAAATGGGCTTTTTCCACTTGTGGCTGGCCTTGCATTGTAATGCTAAAATATTGTGTTTGTGGTTGTTATAAACACAATCAAAAAATATTTAGACCTAACAAATAAGATGTATGTATTCTGATTCCATATAAAATGTCCATCCATTTGGATTACATACTTTTAACATAATTTAACTAATAAACCTAATGTGATCGATATTTGTAGTTCAACATAAATAATACATTCATTCATTCATTCATTTTCAATTCGGCTTAGTCCCTTTATTAATCTGGGGTCGCCACAGCGGAATGAACCACCAACTTATCCAGCATATGTTTTACGCAGCGGATGCCCTTCCAGCTGCAACCCATCTCTGGGAAACATCCATACACACCTATTCACACTCATACACTACGGACAATTTAGCTTACTCAATTCACCTATAGCGCATGTCTTTGGACTTGTGGGGGAAACCGGAGCACCCGGAGGAATCCCACGCCAACACAGGGAGAACATGCAAACTCCACACAGAAACGCCAATTGACCCAGCCGAGGCTCGAACCAGCGACCTTCTTGCTGTGAGGCGAACGTGCTACCCACTGCGCCACTGTGGAGTATAGAGCTGCATCAGTTTTGCCCCCTGATTATTAAGGAAACCTTAATAATCTCAAAGAATTTAACTAACTGGATCTGGCCTTTTCTACACCTATATATTTAGACCATATTCATTTCTTTTAACTGATTAAATATAATAGTAGCTGATTTTAACTGATTATAAGGAATCTGACAACATACATAAAAAAAATGACAAATTAAATAAAATCAAGTTTGCAAACAGTTAATGATAAACTTAATTGTGATTCATTTTAAGTGCAGTATCATTTTCTATGAGTACAATTTACCATTTTTAAAAGGCACAGTAATTACTACCACTAGAGGGTGTGCATTTACAACAAACAAAGTCATAGTTTGAGTGTGGAATCATGGGAGTTGTCTTCATTGCATTCTACGGGACTCCTGCAGATATCATTTAATTTAAAAAACTGTACATGTTGTGGCTTTAATTCATTGATAAACAAAAAAAACAACAAATAACCACTTCTGTTTGACTTGGGGACTTTCTGTGTTATTGGGTTCTGTCTGCAGAACTATGTACACAAGTGTCTGGTGAATGTTTTTGGCCGCTCTGTCACACATCTGTGATTTTTATCACCTTGGTAAGAACTGTTTTTAAGATGAAGTGTCAGGATTAAATACTTAAAATATTTTCTCTTCAGTTTAGCTGTTGAGCTGTTGAAAAATAATTGGGAAAAAAATACACCTAGAGATTGCTTTTAAATCTAACAAACAGTTATAAAGAGACACATACGTAACATTGAATTAAACACTCACCACCAGCCATTTTATTTCATTACACAAGGCCTGGTTGGATCCTTTTTGCAATCCGATCTACCTTATTTGTTTCTTGGCATAGACTCAACAAGGTGCTGGAAACATTCATCAGAGATTTTGTTTCATATTGATATTACACAGTTTTGCTGCAGATTTGTTTGCTGCCCAATCTCCAATACTAGCACACCCTAGTGGTGCTCGATTGAATTGAGATCTGGTGGGTGTGAAGGCCATTTGAGTTTAGTGAACTCACTGTCATGTTCAAGAAATCAGTTAAGGTTGATTTGAGCTTTGTGATGTGGCGTGTAATTCTACTGGAAGAAGCCATCAGGAGATGGACACACTGCAATCAAAAAGGCTTTGGAGATGCGCAGCAACAATACTCAGGTTGTCCTCTATTGTCCAATTTTGGTGAGCTTATGTGAATTGTAGCTATCTTCTTGTAATAAGCTGACCTGAGTGGCAGTTGCATGATCTTCAAGGTTGAATCTTTTGATTGTAACAAGTGGTTATTTGAGTTACTGTTGTCTTTTTTATCAGATCAATACAGTCGGTATCATCAAGTAGTTTTCACTCGCTTAACTGCCACTTACTCTATGTTTCTATTTTTCTAATCATTTTCTGTAACCATATAGATGTTTATTCATTCCTTGTTAAATGACAATCTTTTCAGCTGAAGTGGGAGAGAGCATTTTTTTTTAGGTAGAAGGAGTGAGTGAGATATATTTATGCCACTAGAAAAACCTAGTTTTCTTTCTCAGTCTGATGCTTGGTTTGAAATTCAGCAGATTCTCTTGACCACAAATTGCTACCACGTGATTGTCTTATTAAATATTTATGATAAGCAGCTGAACAATTGTACCTAATAAATTGGCCGGTGAGTCAAAGCTGGGACGTTTTGACTATATAATGTTTCCTTGTAGATGGAGAGACTGAGGATTCTATGGTGAGTTTTATCTTTCTTTCAAGTCCATAGTGTGATGATTTGAAAAGCCATTTAGTAATTTCTGCATCTTTCTCTGATTTATTTACTCTGTGACAAACCATCTAAGGTTGTTATTTTGTTATTTTTTTAGGTGTTCTTGGTCTGTCAGGGTTTAGTGAATAGCAAAGTAAAGAAAAGTACCGCACCAATTCATCACGCACCAAACCAGCTTGTCTTTTTTTGGTGAATGTGTCATGTTGTCTAGCAATCTAGCTATTTGTCTATCATTTCTTTGGCTATTTTACTTTTTGTGAAGCTCTCTGTGGAGGAGTGTGAAAGACGTTGCAGTTGACATCGATGTGTTTTATTCATCTGCAGTGAGGCATTCAGAGATTAAGTGCAGGGTTTTCCTCAATGCCTTGTGGCAGCTGTATTGTCCTCTACTCTCTCGAAAAGGAAACTGATCCGGATTTGCTTGTTAATTATTTATCTTTTTGTTTATGTAGTATTTTACACTCTGATTTGCGTTGCTGCTTGTTCACTTTCTGTTTGCTCTGTGGTAAATGTACTCACAGAGTGTCATTATAGAACTTAATATTATTGTGACTCATATTGTTGCCACTTTGTTTGCTGCACTACAAGCAACATTCTTGTTTTGACGCCCTACCAAAATATACAGCCAAAGGTCATTTTTAAATGTCCTTTCCACACAACATTAATGGATTCTTGGTAAAAGGGTGCACTGGTGAACCAATTTATAACAAAAACATGCAGGAATAAAAGCTTTTAGCTGTCGGAAATGTTACTGTTAATACTTTCTCCATTAAAACCCTTTTAAAATTCATTTTCTTTATTTATTTTTATATAATTCCACTGAATCTATCATCTGTTTTGTCTGGAGAAACATTTAGAAAGTTAGACTGTAAAAAAGGTGAATTTTTAACCTTTAAATTAAGGTTTAAATTAGTTGTTTTATACAAGGTAAGAAAATGAAAAAATATCAACAAAAAGGATAATGCTATACCTAATAGTTTTATATACTATTTTTTTCTTCAGTAGAAAATGTATTGAAGTTCATTTGTTTTTGTTTTTTTGTTGGAATACTTGATATAAAAAAATAAAATAATTACCTGTGGTTCTTGATCATGCTTAGAGGTCTTATGAAGTGGACTGTGCAAGAAACTAGAAAATTATTTACAGCACCATTTATTGTATTTCTTCATTCTTATTCATTTACAGGATATTCTATGTATCGCACGACTCCCAAGATTTGAAGATCTTCAGTTACATAGCGAGAGATGGCCAGAGCAATGTGTTTCGTTGTAACGTCTTCAAATCGAAGAAAAAGGTAAGCATCTCTTGAGTATGTTTTCTAGCAAGGACATCGAGTGCTGATGGTTTTTCTATGACAAAAGAATGCCGTCATTGAAGCTCTAAGAAAATGAAGGCTACTGACAGTTCCTTCGCTCCTCGCGCACTTCTTTCATTTTACTTCAGGGCAGAGAGTTGAGAAAACCCATCAGAAAAAAGGGAACAGCAGCCCTCGGCCATGAAACTGAAGAACACTTTTCAGAATAGCTATATTTTTCTTCTCAGTCGGTCTAGCATGCAAAGCAGCACAATGATTCAGCGGCGGCACATGTAAATGATAAACTGACATCGTGTGCTTTTAGTTCTTAAAGCTGTCGAATTCTGATCCCTTTCAAGCCGCTGCATTGGATTTAAATCAGAGGCGAATTTAAAAGCTAAATAACTGTATAAAAACGCCCACCACCTCTGTGAAGAATTTGATGTGAATCAGTTTTTCACTGCTTGACTGGTTTAAACATTTGTTTTTAATATTGCCAATTAATTTCTGATGTAACGAGAATCAAAATAAGAGGGAAAACAAGTATTTTCTTTTCTCTCCAGTGAAGAAAAAACTGGAGCCTACACAGTCTATAAATATAGAGGATTTCATGCTCGGCTCTAGTTGTCACAATGACACATCACATCACATTATCACACGAGTTTGTATACACAAGGAACTGGGGCTTCGAGAACAGACTGTACTAAAAGTGTATGAAAAAAAAACAGGACTTGAAATAAAGTGTATACATCTAACAGCCAAATACAGTATGACTGTATGCAAGTAATTAATTAATGTAATTAATAAAAATAATAATAAAAGCAGTGTAAAAGGTATTGGTCATCTATTTATTTTTTAAAAATGTCAAATGCTCATATAGATGCACAGAGACACAATACCATCAAGATTGAACAATATACTGTATGGGTTCATGTTGTTGTATCAGTAATTGGGATAGTTTGATACCTTTTTAATTTTTTTCTTTATTGTTCTTGCTAATTACATAATTTAAAAAAATCATTCAACAAAATCCTGTGACATTTTTCATTATACAGCTAATTTTATATATATGATTAGATTCTCTCCATGTATGGGCGTCTGAGAATTATTTTAATGTTATACACCATAGATAAAATCATCATTTTATTTCCGTCTAGTAACAATAACATAGCATAGAAGAATCAACATTAAATATCACATATAATTATATATAATAAAATGAAGTGTAAAATTGGGACAGCACGGTGGCACGGTAGCACAATCGCCTCACAGCAAGAAGGTCACTGGTTCGAGCCTCGGCTGGGTCAGAACATATGCTGGATAAGTTGGCGGTTCATTCCGCTGTGGCGACCCCAGATTAATAAAGGGACTAAGCCGAAAAGGAAGTGAATGAATGAATGAACAGTAAAATTGCACTTCCAATGTTAAACCATCGGGTTTTCACCTTATATAGAAAGGAAACGGTAAAGGGTAGACCTAACTACAAATTAAGATTGTTTTTTCCTCACTGAAACTAAAATGTGCATTGTTTATTTTGCAAGTCTGAGCAGGTTTTTCACATCAAACATTTTCAAGAGACATCACAAACACTAACTAATTTGAATACAACTTTGCAGTCATCTTCAAACAACTTTGTTTCTTTCCTCAGTCTTTGAATGTAAAAATGCAAACAGCATAGAGAATGAGCACACTGTAATGACATACTAAAACAAAGTAACACTGAAGCCTATGAAAGCTCGACATACAGTATGAACTCTAACAATGAACACTTTTAAATTGTGGCAAAAGAAGTATTCTTGTTTTAACAAAGATTCTGTAGGGGGAAAAAAGTTGCTCGTTTGAGTTGAAAGCTTGTCTGGCCCATTTCTCTCCAGCATCTCTATTCATTATAGAGCCGCTCTGAGTTATTGCACATCAGCTGCTCAAGTATGTCAGACTATGCTCAAGTATGCTCAAGATCTGCGTTGATAATTTTCCTTTTATTGTCATAACTATACTGGGTTCCACACAATTCCTTCATAATTAAGTTAACTTAATTGTTTTTGCAAATATAAGCGGATTGAACATAAAACAATGCCCCCTACACCCCTACATATTTTGAGTTTATATTAGCATCCGTCATTGTCCAATATTAAGCAGTTTGTTATTAATGCAGTTTTGGTATTTGCTGTTCTAAATATATAGACAAGACAAGACTTTTTTTTTTATAAAACTGAAATTACATAAGAAAATTTCATCAGTTTTATTGTTTATTCCTCTAGGCCTTTTTTATTCTATTGTTACTCTCTTGCATTTGGGGGAAACTATGAAATGTGAAGTCACTTAATGCACACGTATTTAGAGCATCTCTAGTTATTAATGAAATATTTTAATTGTATGGTTGGCAGCATTCCTGCTTTTTGCATTTGCTGGCAATCAGCACAGCGCGAATTAAAGTGTGGGAAGGGAATCAAAAGATGTCATGATTAATCAAATGAGCAGGTATGAGTCATATCACAGAATCTCTCTTTTGTTTGAGTCCCTTTGTTTGGTTCTCAGAGTCTACTTCAGAGCTTTTTACCCTGTTTATGACCTTTCCAGTCATCTTCAAAACAACTTTTTCTTTCTTTCCTCATGCTTCTTTTGATGTGAAATTTTTGTGATATTGAACATTTTTATGAGCTCGAGTTTACGAGTTTGAGTTTTTGTCAGACTTTGACTGTAACTTTCAGTTGCTAAAAATATCTCTCCATCCATCCGTTCATTCATTCATTCATTCACTTTCAACTACAATTTAGCCTACCCAATTCACCTATACTGCATGTCATTGGACTTGTGGGGGAATCCGGAGCACCCGGAGGAAACCCACGCCAACATGGGGAGAATATGCGAACTCCACACAGAAATGCCAACTGACCCAGTCGAGGCTCAAACCAGCGACCTTCATGCTGTGAGGCGAACGTGCTACCCACTGCGCCACCGTGAGGCCCATTTGCGTTTTTTTTAAGATATTTAAATGTAAATCCATATATGAAAGTAATAGAATTTTCTCACGTTTCCAAAAGCAATTACTTTCATTTATTAGAAGAATATGTATAACTCGTTCATCAGTCAAGGCATATTGATACTTCAGGCACACTTTGATCGATTGATTTGATTTGATTTGATTTGATTTGATTTGATTTGACTGATTGATTGAACAAGCAAAAAGAGAATTGTTAACATGAACAAGAAAAATCTCATACATTTGATGCATTTAAAAGTACACATATAATAATTTCTTTTTCTGGAGTATTTTGTCAAATAATACTAGTAGAGTTGGCAAAAAAAAATCTTTTCCAAATATGAAAACCCCAATTTTGTCACATGCTATTTAACGGAGTTAATCAAATGAATCTTTCACTTTTGCCTCAGTTTTTCATTCATTTTTGATTCAGATATGAACTCCGATTTCAGTCCATTAGCGATCCTAACCTCTCCCTCATTTTTCTGTAGAGCCAAGCCATGCGGATAGTGCGGACGGTGGGTCAGGCCTTTGAGGTCTGTCATAAACTTAGCCTTCAGCACACACAGCAAAACGCAGACGGCCAAGAGGACGGCGATGCTGACAAGACATGCACAGACTCTGGAGTAGCAGGTACGGTACTATATCCTCTGTTTTTTCCACTTCAATGTTAGTCAGTGTCTTTCACAGCAAGTGTCGTCGTCTTTCAAATCCGATTATTATACTTCAAACTCCTCCTAATTGATTGTCTATTTGAGCCCCTTGAACCCGGTGTTACAAGATTACGATGAGTGATGTTACTTGCCGCTGATCTCTGACACGCTTTGATTTAGCAAAGGGAAAATCCATGCCGTTGTTCTAGGTATTTGGTGCGAGTGAGTTAAAGGAAGTATCTGTGGCAGGGCTTTGATAGGCAGCAGGGAACAGCAACCTCTGATTGCTTGTGCCCGAAGGTGCAGCTCTGGTGGTGCTCGGGCCTTGAGTTCTGGCTGATCATCCTCCCACAGCTCCCTCTGGACAGGTTTTCCTTTTAAATGCAGATGAGTTTCCATTCACCCACACACTGCTTCTAATCCGTGCAGGATTCCCTGTAGCACCAACACACTGCAGTGTCACGTGGATTGTGCTCAAGGTTTAACAACTACACTGTCATTGTGTTAGGACAGAGAAACCTTAATAATCACTTTTTTCCACACAGGAGGAATAGCAAACTGGTCTCAAAACTGACATAGTTCATTGTTCTATGTAAATTGTATGAGTGTAGCCACATTAGTACATTAGCTGCAACTAGTACTAAGTTGGCTCCACTTTTGCCTTCAGAACTGCTTTAGTCCTAAGTGGCATATACAGTACACTAGGCATAGGCCGGTATAAGATTCTGAAGCTATGATAACCTTGGATAAAAATATCACGTTTTCACTGTATTGTGATTACTGCTCCAAAATATGTTCTTATTAAATGTCTTAACACACATGTATTTTATTTTAAGAAGCATTTAAAATACTGGATGAGAGCTTTTAATGAGAATGGTCCTTGTTGCTGGAGATAGTGTTATCCTAAAAAAAAGTCTGACAACATGTAACAAGAATAAAAACGTATATACTGCAGTGAGTGAGTAAACCCGTACCCCTAAAAGCTTTAAGTTGACTTGAAACTAAGATAAATTACTTTATAATTCTGCATGTATTTAGTTTATTTAATATTTTTAAGGCAATTGTTTTACTCACTGTTTTAAAAAGAGTAAAAGTAAAGTTAACTTTTTTAATTAAAGTAATGTTTTGCAGTGTAATCTCATCATGGCATGGATGTTTTTTTAAGAATCAGCCTTTCTACATTTTCTAGCCCCTGCTTATGACTTGTCCCCCTTTCCCATCTCACCCACCAAAAATATATATGGGATGCAGCTTTGCATTAGATAGGCTACAAAGAACATTCTTTATTTATAGTTCTATAAGTCCTTTACAAACTTGTGAAATGCTCATTAAAAGTGAGTGAGAGATGGAGAGAGGCAGAGAAAGACAGAGTGAGAGCAAAAACCTGAGAACAAGTTAGCTAAATGTTCAAATTGCTTTCCATTGTTCTCAACTTTCAGCTTTTTATTACTTGTCATTACTTGTTTATCTTTACTGTCATCAATTTAATAATATGATTGAAATGGTAATTGAATTGGCTCCACAAATGGGAGAGATCATGCATGCATCTCCACTTCACTTAAGATGGAGCTTTTTCAATATCAACAACCACACTCTTCGTCGCTTTAAGCTATCTGCAACAATTTGTTCAGCATTATTGCACGTTAAGCGAGTTTGGAGTAAACACAATGGTCCTTGCTGTTCAAAACATGTATCGTGATTCATTTAACATCCCAACCGATTTGAATAGTCACATATTTGAATCGATTTGCAACCAGCTTATTTTGCATTGTTGCATCCCTAGTCGGCTACACATGCATAATGTGAATCTCGCCATTCCAGCACATTCCAGAAGTGTTTTTGGTGGGATTTGAGTATAGTAAAATTATTGTCATTTTCAAAATACCCATTTAAGATGATTTTAGCTTTGTTACATATACTGTTTTTTTCCTGCTGGATGATAAGATGAACACTGTGGTCAGCAAACAGTGCTCAGTTGGTACAATGGGACCCGAAGTGTGCATGTTCATCGTTTAGATTGGGAGTGATCTTGTTTTGTTTTCTGTTTTGTTTTTTTGTGGAAATGCCAGTGAAGGTCTGTGAAGTACTGTCTCCCAATACATGTAGTTCAGTGTGGGGTAAATGACTCTGACCTCCAGTCTTTCCTTTTTTAACTCTCGTGTTATGTACAGTAACACAATACACAGTTTATGATCTGGGTCAAATTGTCACCCTAAAATAGCCATAATTCAGTAATCCAAATTGTATTTTAATGTAATGATAGGACAGTTGTATGGTTTATTTATATTTAATTTCAGCATGTAAATATTTATCAGATCAATCATATGTATATTGATCTATCTATCTATCTGTCTGTGTGTCTAATGTCTAGATGTCTGTCTATCCATATGTCTGTCTGTTTTTCGCCCGGTTTTATTTTTCTGTCTTTTTAAAATCATCTCTCATTTGTCTTATTTATCTTTTTTGTATGGTGCAAATACATTTAGATTAATTTAAAGACTATAAATTTGTCATTTAGTGCCTTGACAATGTCATAAATTCAATGTGTAAAATATATTTATACAGGAATGTTGTTCAGGATGGTTTTAGATGTAGTATAGCATGTCACACCACAGGACATGGCTGTCACAGCTTGACGTGACATGTCAAACACCCATATCCAGAAATACAGATCTGCAGTACAGACCAACTGAAGGTGTGGTTGAAACATTCATGGGGCCCCATACAGTATCAGTAACACCATCCGTCCCACAGGGGATCCACTCTGTACATGGGAAACATCAGTGGGTAGTCAGAAACCGCATGGATGAAGGCATTTTGAGGGGGGAAAAAAAAAACAGATTTTACTTGTGGAAAAACACTCTGTAGTTCTCATGTTCCAATAGCAAAATCAAACATATCATAAACTATGGCTGGATAATTTTATTTATTGATGGAGTTTTTTTATTTTTAAGGTATGTTTGAGATTTTTTCTTTTAAATCAAGGTTTTAAATAAAGGTTACATTTCATAATTTTATTCATTAGAAATATTAATTAATAATGTTAATTTAATATTTTCTGGACATTTTTTCTGATCTTGAGTTCTTCACATTAAAATATGTATACAATTGGGATGAATGATGTTGTTTTTTTATGCTGATATCCAGTATACAATTTTTGTTTTTTTAAGCACTGAAACAGATACCAATTCCTTTTGTTTGCTTTTTTTGAGGAAAAATGTTATGTGGGACTGAGGTATCTCAAAAGTCATTTTGTATAAACATTCTCAATTTCAAAGTGCCAGTTGTGCAAAAAAAGTGAAACTTGAACTCAACAATCAAGCACACGTTTACATTGAAAAAGGAAAAATTACACAGTAAAAACGTGTTACTTTCTTTCTTATAGGATTTGTTTAAAATGTTTTACATTGTTGATCCCATAGTGGAAAATGAAATATTTATAATCACAATTCACAAATGATCACAATGTATCTGGACTAAGTAAAAGACAAGTAAGAGATGAATAAAAAAAATAGATATGCACATTATGCATGGATATAGACTGAATCATTACAAAGCTTCGCTATCATTTAATGTGTTTGAAGTGATTATGGCTGTTTTAGGCTGTCAATTTGATTTAGATCATAAACTGTTTTTGGAGTGTCATGGCTGAGTTACTGTTGATTTTGTGCATTTATTTATTTATTTAGTCATTCATTCATTCATTCATTCGTTTATTCCCCTCCAGTGAATGTCATCTCATTGGCCGGTGCAATATTTACATTTAAAGCCATTATTGGCCGATTTATTGATTCTTCCAAAAATGTCCCTAGTCTATAGGCTTTATTGACAACTTTGATTTTGGAAGAATGTCTTTAAGTTTTATTGATGAAAATAGGGTTCTGCCAATGTCATGGTTTGTCATTTTGGGTTGGTTTCTAAAACTATAGTTTCTATATATGAACTATATTTTCTAATTGTAGATATATAGGATTAGAACAGTTGAATTATAAAGCCTGGCTGCTTATTATCTCGGGAAAATAGGGAATGGGTTTATTACACTATTTTTCAATGTATGGAAAATTTTATTGTTAACAATCACAGAACTACTAGTCATAACTTGTCATTTTGAGTTGACTTTTAAAAGATCATTTGCCTGAGAACTTTGGTTATATATAGGGTTTTTAAATGTTATTTTCCTTCATGTTTCATGAATCTTTTCTGAAAAAAAGATATTTAGCAAGTTTATTTGTTTTACATTGGAATTACTGACCCCAAATTAGTGGAAAAACTGAACATTTCTGTATGTTTATTTGTATTTATTTATGAAGATGCTGTTGTTTGAATCTTATTTTAGTTTTCTTTTTAAGCTTACTGGTTAAATATTTTGAAAAAGAAGACAAGAAAAAAAAAAGTATGTTTAATCTGTCAAGCAATCGACAATAAAATAAAAAATTAAAAAATCACATCACCCTGCCCCCTTCATAAACTTCCCAAGTTAATTAAGTTAACGATGACCGATTTATTTTCAGCAAACTTCTCCTTTAATCCCGGTCCCAATCTTTTCCGGCTCCAAAATAAATATATTTAGCATGATGAACTGTTTTTCTCTTAAGGGCGGGAGCTCACGGGGGCCGAAAAGCCTGCTGCAGATGAGACTGACATTGATGCAGAGGAGCTTCCCCTCCCCGACAGCACAATGGACGAGTTCAGCCGCGGAGTCACTGACCTGGATGCGGCCAAGAAAGACGAAGACGTCAGCAAGGACAAAAAGGTATCCAGCTGCAGCTCGCCTGCCCACTTTATTATTCGATCAATAATTCACCACAATCTTCTACAATACCAACCTCTCAAAGTAGTTTGCTAAAGTGTTGTGCATTAGCACTTACTAGCATCCCTTGCACCGAATCTTCCAATTAACCCTAGCAATCGAGGGAAGGTTATTCAGTGCATATTCATTGTTTTTTGCAGATTAGGTTTGTTTTATGCTCAAGGCTGCATTCAGCCTGTGGTCCAAATGCAGCTATAAGCTCATTAGCATAATCTTGTAGTGTGAAAACCGCTGTGCTGCAAAGGATTATGTAATGATAGTGTGACCCTGACTAGCTGAGACATTCTTCAAGACAATCATT
This sequence comes from Danio choprae, assembly GCA_903798125.1. Classification (NCBI taxonomy): domain Eukaryota; kingdom Metazoa; phylum Chordata; class Actinopteri; order Cypriniformes; family Danionidae; genus Danio; species Danio choprae. The sequence goes on from CAIGQW010054109.1 coordinate 14,456,948, forward strand.
ATGGTAATGACAGTTTAGCGTTGGGGAGAGCGACGTAACAAACAAGGTACTGGAGAATTGCTACACCGGGATCGTCTCCATCGATGTGTTTCGCCATCTGGATCATTGAAATGACAAGCAGTCTAATAGAGTTGAGGATTGAGTGAGTCTAAAAATAGCACTCGTCATGTTGAATGCAGGCTCTCTGTTGGCCATATTGGCTATTTGTTGTACCTCGCCGTAGCCCTGTTTATGTTTCCACTCAGGCATAATTTTGTGGGGGGGTTTTTACATCAGCGTCTGTGGCGGTGAGGTTGGAGTCATGTCTGAGGCTGATAAGACACTCCTCTCCTCAGGAAATTACAATGTCAGAAATGTTTGGGTTGTCTCAGATGATTGTTCCATGATTTATAAGCCAGACTGAAAGTTTCACTTACTGTGCAAGAGAAAGCTCCCACGCCATCCACCAAGAGGTGCACGGTGTTCTGATTTGAGTTGCTTTCAAATAGTTTTTTGGATCAGATGGAAATGTTATCCAATGAGGTGTGGTGGTTGGATAATATGTAAGATTCAGGGTGGTTAATTATAATTTTTTTGAATTTTTAAGCATCAGGGATAGTTCACCCAAAGTGTTCTCACTATTTACTTAACCCTCTAGTGGTTCCAGACCCGTTTCTTTATTCAGTTGAACACTAGAAGATATTTTGAAGATAGTTGAAAAAAACTGTAACCATTGACTTCCATAGTAAGAAAAACAAATGCTATGGGAGTCAATGGTTACAGGTTTCCAGGTTTTTTCAAAATATCTTATTTTGTGTTTAACAGAATAAAAAAACATTTTTTTTCCCCTGTAACTGTTGTTTGTCCACTAAACTTTGAAATTTGTTCTTATGTTAAGTTTAAATTCAAGTTCTTAAACCTTTAGTATTTTATTTTTAAATTAATTTATTACACTGATCTCTGGATTTACAGAAATGAATTTCAAACAATAGATCCCTATGAACTCATTCACCTTTGATGAAATCAGTCACAGCATGCAAGTTTTTTTTTAACAGTTGTTATTTTTATTACCATTCGCCCAGAGATAAAATGAGCTGTCCAATTAGATTTGAGCTTTAGACCACATACCTGGAGCTACTGCTGTTGCATAAAAGGCAGAGATTGTTGGTGCTGTTCTGAAAAATTATATGTTTTATATTATATTATATGTTTATATTTATATTTATATTTATTTATTTATTTTTTGAAAGTATTCCAGAGGAGAAATTTTAATGGACGTTATCATTAATGAACTAAAGTAGAATATTAATATTAATACATTTACTTCATTATATTGTACATTTATTTCATTATACTTCATTATGTTAAACATCATATATTTAAATTTTACACTGAAATGTACCATCTTAATATCTTGAAACGGTGCATAGTGTTGTGCCTCCATTTCAGTTAAATAGCACAAAATGCTACACTTACAGCATATCTGCCCATAATATGATCAAAATCCACTTTAGATCACAATCGTAAATTATTGCAAGTGTCTGATGATGGTTTAAAGTAAGTTTTGAGCCAACTCATAAATTGTGAATTTTATTTTTCTTGCTTAAAATTAATGCCAAATGTAGAAACCAATGAGATACGAAGTCTAGCAGAAGTTAGAAATACATTCTCTGCTTGCACTGCATCAGTTACACTTGTCAAGAAAGTGTAAGTAAAAGAAACTTGTCAGAAAAGTGAGTTAACGCATAAAGTTTCACAAGTCCATACAAGATTAATAATGTCTCACTTACCTGATGTTGTGCAAACAAAACATGCATTTATGAACCATTACCTACAGCACCCTTATAATGCAATAATGTAATAAAGCATTAATAAATACAACAATGATTTTTAAAGACTGTATTTAAGATACTCGCACAGTCTTTCATCTTGGCCTTGGGCATAATTGTATTTGAGAGATCCATTGTGGTTTGAGGAACAGTGGCAATTTCTGGCAGAGTATAAAATTTCCACATTATTATTCATTAGTATTTATTAGCAAATGAGTTATATCAATTGTTTTTTTAATATAACATCTATTGATTCTAGTTCTGAATACTCTTGATGCAATGTTTTGGTGTATGAACTATTATTACACTAAATTAGATTTTAGCAGGTGTCCTCTGTGAATCATGATACAGATTTACAATAGCTATTACTTTTGCTCAGATGAAATAAAATGAAAAAAGTCATCTGCCAGAATTGTAATATTTTACAATGCTTTTGACTACCTTGGATTTACGGGATCAGGAGGGAAATGTGCTATATGAGACCCACTGATAAAGACTTTAATTCTAGAATTTATTATAATATGGATTTATAACAATTGCTTACTGTTTGTTTATCAGCCTTAATGTAAAAAGTTGTCCAGAATTTTTAAATGACTTAAAATTTTTAAATGCTTAATTTGACTGTATTTTTATTAAAGGTGTGAGTGATGCATGCTGAATGAATCCCACTGATATTTAATATTCTTTCATTGAGTCTTTGACTTTGACAGCTTGCATGCAGTGCTTTACTGCAGGTTCACAAATAGGGCAATTTGTGAATGCCAGTAAATTCACTTCCCAAACACCAACTGTGACAACATTGCAGAATATAGTCTTCTAAATGTCTGTTGCTTTTAAAAGAAATGTCATTTTACAACTGAATCCTACACATGTGCATTTGGCGCTTCTAGTAAAGCTATTCAAATTTCCAGTTTCCGCAAATGTCTTCATGAATAAAGCCTCTGAGAGCAGGCTGTCACACTCCTACATAAACAGATCATTTCAGATTCCTGTACACTGCAGATACTCATGCCTTCCTCGAGGACTTGCGGAGCGGATATGGACTGGTTGTGTAGGAGTTCATGCTGTTTTTAGGGCTGGTACAAGTGTCAAAACTGTTTAGCAAGCCTGCAGTCAGTTGTTCTGGTGAAGCGTTGAGATTCGTCGCGTCGTCTGGTGATTGCACTGTATGTGCCTGTTGTGTCTCCCAGTATAAACATGAGCCTAGCTAATTATTATAGTAAACAATATTTTCAAAACACTAGAATGAATGTGGTTTTCACATCCTATGAAATAGTACAGAACCTCAGGATCCAGAAAACAAAGAAAGAAGAAACGAGCAAGCATTAAATGTGTATTAACTGAAAATATGGAATATTTTACATTGCCATTTTCTGCAAATTAGTTTATTTAATTAAGAAATTCCTGTGTGAAATTTTGAAGGCACATTATCAGTAGATTACAAGTATTTTATTATTATTTGCGACTTGAGGATTACTTATTATTTAACCTTTTTCGAATTATTAATTTTTTTATAATTTTATTTTACAAAAATAGGAACAAATCCCCACAAATCCATTTATTTTCATTGAAGTTATTATAACCTTTAAATATAGAATAACTGACATTAAAACATTTTCATAGGTGACTTTTTGCTGTGTGTGGGGATTAATTTAATATGCAAATTATAACAAATTACCATGTTTATTGTGTTTCCAATCCTGCAGGCAGTTAATTAGAACAACAAATCTGTTTCACCCCAACATATTGTTTATAGGATATTTCCAGATGCTCTCTAATAAAAGAGAAGTAAAGAGTTTCTCCGGCTGTTTGTATGACATTGCTCTCTGATCTTTGATAATGAATGCCCAGGAGATTCTTAGTGTGCACAAGTAGTTGCATCCCACTTTATATCAGACCACAATGTGCTTTTGGAGGATTGCTGCACAAAACGGTTGCTGAATAACTAATGAAAGCAATTAGTGGGTCTTCTTCAGCAATTCTGATCTTTACCCAATGTCAGAATCTCTGTGGCAGCCAAGCACTGTGGGGATTTCAAATCTCAAATACAGAGAAATGAGGCAACTGTGCAGCTCTGATCTTATCTTCTATCTGTGTCCAGCAAACAGCCAGGCTCCTGCCAGGAATTTCTTTCCCCCTTTTAGTCACAGGAAACATACATCTCCTGAATTCAGGAAAGATAAGTCAAAAACCAGCCAGACCCCCGAGGAGCTGGACATCACAGACTAAATTTGTGTGCATATACACTATACATGTGAAAAGTGTAAAATTTTGAAATATATATTTTGCAAAGAAGACTATTCTTCTCACCAAGGCTGCTTTTAGTTGATCAAAAATACATTAAATCTGTAAAAGTGTGAAATATTAGTGCACTTCAAAATAAATGTTTTCTTTTTGGAAGGAGTTTGAAATTTATTCATGTGAATTTTCTGCGTCATTACTCTAGTCTTAAGTGTCAAATGATCCTTCAGAAATCATTCTAATATGGTGATCTGCTGCTCAGGAGACATTTATTCTCTGCTGGGCTGTTCATTTTTTTAATAAATCACTGAACTTTCTATTCATCCTAGAATCTTAAATATCTTAAAGCAGGAAAAAAGATTTGACATTGCTACCCAATCATTAATACTGGTTCTTATTTTATCAATAACTAATGATAATAACAGTAAATCAGTACATTATGATGACACTGTGTCACTGGTGACATTAGTAATGATACTAAAGAAAATTTAAAATCACGTTGTTTAATATTGTAATATGTCACAATTTTACAGTTTTTGGGGTATTTTTTATCATAGAAATAGTCTTGGTGAGCAAAACAGGCTTCTTTTAAAATCGTTTTAAACATCTTACTGATCCCAAACTTCAGGAAAAAGACCAGGAGTGTATAAAAAAAAATGTTTCCCCCATTTTGGAGAAATGGTGTCCTTCCAGATCAGACTGTTTCATGTGAAAAGCATTTGGAGATGGGATTTTTTTCAGGGAATGATGGTACAGGAGCGAGCTCTCAAGAGCCCTCAGGCCTCAAATGCTAGATGGGACCCGAAAGCCAGAATGGGTTTTCAAAGCAATGTCAGTTTCTCTGGATAATTCATGATTAAATGAGTTCAGCCTTTTGGCCTAATGCTCAATTTCAGAAAATCCTCCCCTGCTCATTGCTGTTTGCACCAGACTGGTTTGGTTAAACTCTTTAGGTGCCAGAGGGGTGCTTGGTGTGCTGTTTATATCACTGCTTGATGGGATTTCAGAGATTTGTAGTTTTAATTTCAGTCCTGGTTCACAGTTCGATTTCATTTAGTAATGTAATTAAAATATTTGCTTTGTTTAGTGGTTCTGATTTTCAGTCCCCTTTTGTGTTTATTAATTGCACCACCCCCTTTTTTTAACCTTCTAGTTCAATTAACTATGTAATCAAATTTTTAATTCAGATTAATTGATTAATTGGTTGATTGCATGATTGATTGGTTTATTGATTGATTGACAATGTAATTGACACTTCGTTTTGTTTTGTAGGGTTGGGTTTTTTAAAATGACT
>CAIGQW010054109.1:14462690-14482866 GCA_903798125.1 Danio choprae
GCCAACTGGCGAGGCTCGAACCAGCGACCAGCGACCTTCTTGCTGTGAGGCGAACGTGCTACCCACTGCGCCACTGTGAGGCCCAGATAGATATAGTCTATTTATTTTTATTTATTTATTTATTTATTGGTGGGGTTTTCTTTTCCTTTATTTTACAGTTAAAATTTTCAGTTCCCCTTCACTAGTCCTTTTGTTGTTGTTGTTGTTGTTGTTGTTGTTGTTGTTGTTGTTGTTGTTGGCTTTGTTTTGGTTTTGATTCTGTTATGATTTCTTTTCAACATTTCAGTTTAGTTAACAATGTAATTGATTTATTTGTATTGTTCTTTTTTTGTTGTAATTTTCCTTTTACATATGCATAATTGATTCATTTGAGATAAGCTCACCGTGTTGTTGGGCAGCTGAACACTGTGTCCTGGATGTACACAACAGCTGAGCAAATGCCAAGATCATGTGTTTGATTTCCAGGCAACGCGTATATTTCTAAAATGCTCATTTTAAATGTACTTTGTTGCTTTAGATTATAGTGTCTTCCAAACACATACATTACTTTTTTTTATTTAACATGTTTTCCTCTCCAATCGCATTCAATAAAAACAGCTTTAAAAAAGAATCAATTTTGTTGTGGTGTAGTTTCCATGCATCAAGGTGGTTCGGTCTGCATTAATTACATCCTTTAATTAACATCCTTTTTCTTCGTTTTTTTGATTTTTTTTCATCTCTACACACACAATCATTTCATTGTAGCTGAGAGGAAGCACAAAAGAATACACTCGCACTGCAGAGGCTCTTGAAACACAAAGCTTTTTTCGTTTTCAGCTTAGTTGTATCACCTTGATGTTTACCTTGCATGATCTTTTAAGCGATCAGCTCTTCTTGCCTAGAAAAGTCAGATTCTTTGTAGTCTACGGAGTGTTCCGTGCAACACAAATATTATAGACTAATATGCACTGTGCAGAATAGCTGAGCAGCTTACTTGTAAAATGTTGATATTTCATCTTGTGTCCAAGCATACCAATGAATTGCAATGTCACGGATGAAACACAAAAGATTGTTTTTCTTTTGAACCTTTACCAAAGAATGAAATCGAAAAGGAGAGATGGACAGATAGAGAGATAAACACTTTGCTACAGACGTTTTAGTATTTATGCAGGCTTTGCACTTTAGGCACCAAAGCTGACATTGAATCATTCCAGCCGTATAACAATAGATGCCTAAAAATTAATATCAGAGTAACTTCGGCTGTGCTCAGATGTGTAGACGAAATCCTGATAAGGCTTTGGCATTTCGCTCTCGGTGATCTTTCAGGCGTTGTAACAAAGCCCTTTTGTCTTGGTAAAATCATTCAGGCATAAATTTAGATCACATTTTGAGAGGACGCGCCATTATTCAATGCGTGATTAGTTCATTTACTTCCATCCAAATACTAATGCGTTACAGTGACATTAACATTAGTTTGAATGCGTAGAAAACAATAAAAGTCAACAGCTTTATGGTGACGCTTAATCATCTTTAGTGTTCGTTAGTTAACTGTTTAACGGCTCAGACCTTTTTGATTCTCATTCACATTGTCTCTGACAAGGATATTTAATGGTAGTCTACAAGGTGCCAACAAAGTAAAAAAAGGATCCTTTCAACTTGCTTTAAAAGCCGTTATTTGAGATTGTTTGATGTTTCTGGTTATTGTACTACATTCTTTAAATCGTGAAATGACAATGGAGGAAATCCACGTGGACTGTGTTTTAATAGAGACACTAGTTTTGTCTGATCTTTTTAAAGCTGTATTGTTGTCTAGGGTGTGCCAGTGCCCTCAGGCAACTTTCAGTGTCATAACTATAACAATGCTCACTGTTTTCTCTTGTGATTTTTTTTTTTCTTTTTTTCTAGACACTATTGTCTTAAATCCGTCATGTTAGGGAGAAAGGTAAACGTGCTCACTTACACGCTCAGTGTTTTTGCTTTTAAGATCTTTGAGCGATGTATTTCAGTCCCCAATGGCATGTTCCTGTCCTCGGGGCTGCTTGACTTTGAAAACCTCAGGGGCCGCAAAGCCTCAAGATCCTTTTAGCTTGAAAAACCCTTCAGCTTGATGTTTCGTATTCATGAAGCAAGTAGACGACATGTGGAAGGCGGTAGGACCAAAATCACTTTTAAGCAGTTTTATTCATGAACTGAGATATCAAAATACCCTTGATCTGTTGACATATAAGAGGTCTTTATACTATAAAAAAAATCCTGTAACTTTCAGAGCTCAAAACATTCTCATTAGTCTAAAAAAAAGGGTATATTGAAGCATGTCAACAGGTTGTGGAATGTGCCGTTTTATTATGTAATAGTAAAACTCTGCCTTCACAGAATAATGCTTCTACAGTGAAAAAAAATATTCATTGGGTTTACAAATTTTTTAAAGGTAACTGGTTGCAGACAGTTTATATGGGCTGAATTTAAACAAACAAATTATGTTGAACATTACTACATTGAATTTGTTTATATTCAGCACATATAAATTGCAACCAAGTTACCTTAAAGAAATGTAGTAAATCCAATGAATTTTTTTTTTTCTGTGCACTTCAACATGACTGCATGCTTCAGTTATGAAGTAGCTAAAAAACAAGATGCAGGTCTACACAAAAACTAGACCTAAATGATACTTTGAAGACAACAAATGGCTGTGCACTGCCAAGTTGACAAGATCCTGACATTAGGAAAGAGTAGATGAACTTTATTTTTAATGAGTAAAGACATTTACTATAGAGCATGCACGTAAGTTTAGAGTCTTCCATCAGCCATGTCTATATATTCAAACAGGATGTTCAGATGATGGGGATCAAACAGTAAAGGAAATAGCCTATTACTTCTTTGAAAGTTCTATTGATAATATTAAGTCTTGATAATATTATAAGTTGACCTCAAAGAACAATAAGTCTCATTATTTATTTATATTGTAATTTTGTTGATGCCATTGGTCAATTAGATATTTTTTTTTACTATTGTAAGTAACTAATAAAGTGGCTGGTTTGTGTCTGCATCCCTTTTGAAGCACCCGTCTGCAACAGTCTGTAGAGTAGGGTTTAGTTTAGTTTAGTTTGGTTTAGTAGTTAAAATGTTTTTTTGTTCTACATGTTGAGTGCCTCCAGCTCATGTAGTTAAGTGTTTATACTTGCATTTTTAGTTAACTGCCCTACATGTTTAATCTCACAAGAGCTATTCAAACTGCTCTACATGTCACATATTTGTTATTTTGCAACCCTCCAAAAAAGGAGAGAGAGAAGCTTATTGCTGTGTTGTTGTGAGTGTGGTGAATGATGGCAGGTCCGAGTAAATGACAGAGAAAAGCACAACAAGTTTACGTTATTTTAGTTAGCTAGAATTATAAATTATTCATTCAGGATTTTTTTAATAATAATAGTTATTTTATTCTAAAATTAGGGCTGCTCCGTTATGTAATGAGCATAATTACATAACGAGTATGTAATGAGTATGTAATGAGCATAATTTAAAATAACCATGAATGGGTCATTTGACCAAAAGTCACACCAAATTTCACAATTCTAAATAACAAAGCAGAATGGGTAACTATAAACAAAGTAAGAAACAAATCAACCAAAAAATCTCACCATTTACTTTTTGTGAAAATTTTTTTTTTTTTTTTAAATAGACGTTACATGATTTCATTGAGGGCAGCACGGTGGCGCAGTGGATAGCACAATCGCCTCACAGCAAGAAGGTCGCTGGTTCGAGCCCCGGCTGGGTCAGTTGGCATTTCTGTGTGGAGTTTGCATGTTCTCCCGTTGTTTGCGTGGGTTTCCTCCGGGTGCTCCGGTTTCCCCCACAATTCCAAAGACATGCGGTATAGGTGAATTGGGAAAAGCTAAATTGTCCGTAGTGTATGTGTGTGAATGGGTGTGTATGGATGTTTCCCAGTGATGGGTTGCGGCTGGAAGGGCATCCACTGTGTAAAACATATGCTGGATAAGTTGGCGGTTCATTCCGCTGTGGCGACCCCAGATTAACAAAAGGACTAAGCCGAAAAGAAAATGAATGAATGAATGAATGATTTAATTGATTTCCACATGAAATTGGGCTTTTGCAGAGGAACAAATGAGAACTGCTGGGGAAAGGGTGCATTTATTTTTATTTTTTGTCATGCCCAAAATTAGAAGTTCGAATACCTAAAATGTGTGTTTATTTTATAAAACGGTGTAATATAAATACGGTACTTTTCAATGCCATCACTAAAATCTTATTCTCTACACAACCCAGAAGGACAAACACAAATTTGTGTGTACCATTCCATTACTATTCCGTTTATACATTCTGTCTATTCCATCTATACGTCTCTAACACAGTCAAGGATGTCTCAGGAAAAGGGAAAGAAGTCAATAAACAGGATTCAGCAATCTGCCTAGCAGAAAGCCCTGAGCGGAAAAGCAATAAGGGCATTTGTGTGGCCGCTAGCAAATCTCAGTCGGTCCAGCTGTGAGCCAAACGCTGCTCTTTTACCCTCATTTACCCTCAACGGCTCAGTTCTGTCCACAAGTGTTTAACCAACACCTCACATACACACATCCCTCAACATATTGCACAGGACAGCCAATATGTCTAGTCTACAGACATGAGTTACAACATTTCGCTCCCAAGCTTGTTGTATTTCACATGCCGCTCAGTGTGTTGTTTCATGTCTGACTGGAATATCAAACATACTTAAAAAAAATCCTGATTTACATTCACCCCTTTAAGTTTGTTTCTTGCATAATGAATACACAGCCCTCCTGCATTGTTTTGCCAATTATCAAAAAGACCAGCATAGTAATGGTGTGCTTGAGAAAGGCTTACATTGTAATACTCAGCATATTTTCTTTTTTTTTTCATGCCAGATATGCTGATGTTCTCAGGAAGCGCTGGATTAGTTTGTTTCATCTAATCTGCTTTTAAATGCATTGCTTTCAAGTACGAAACATGCATCGCAGACCATCAGAGACCTCAGCACTTTTTTATCTTATTTTTGTGTGCAAGATAAGAAGTTGTTGTTTTTTTTATGCTTGGAAGGATACGTGTAGGAATCAAGTTTTATCCAAGTTGAAGCTCAGTATGACAGTCAGCTTATCTGCTTTGTGCAGTCGATACACACTTTGAAACAAACTTTTCTGTGATGTGTTTTGACTAGTGGGCGTTTTAATAATCTCGTCCTCAGATGAACCTCTTAAAGTGGATTTATTGGCTAACGGATACATATTCATTGCTTATGAAACATCCCCACAGGCCTTCTCGGTTAATTAGCATCAACATTAAATACCAAGCCACTGATTTAAAATTCCAAAAAGTCATGTTTGTTTTTTTAGTCTCTCTTTTTTTATTCAATGTGCATCTGATTGACAGGTTAACCTCTTTAACTGTCTTGCTATTGGATGTTGGATGTAAAACAATTATGTCCTATATTTGAACTGATCTAATATTGACAAGTTATATTATTGGAAAACTACAAGTGTGTAAATTTCATATTTTAGCATTGCTTTGAAATTGAATTGAAATATTAGGGTGTGGCAATAATTAATGAATTTGTGAGGAGTAGGTAGCCAAAAAATAAATCAATAATCTAAAATACCAGCTGTTTAGGCATTTATTATGAAAAGATTCAAACTAAATATATTCTCTAGTATTTGTCCAAAATATTTTAGATTTGATTTAAATTTAATATGAAGTAGTGCTAACCAAGTGTGCTTTAGGAATCACCAGTTGGTCATGAATGACATTTGTGGCCTAGTGGTCTTTGCTGGTATAGCAGCTCATAAAACCTAATTTTTGTGATATCAGTTCCAAATTTGGAACTCAACTTCTTTAGATCTCAGCTTTTTATTTCATATATATATATATATATATTGTGTATGGTAAACCAAATGTTAATGTATATATTTTTTGATAAAATAAAGCATTTGTTTTTGCAGTTCAGAGTCTCTTTTTTTAAAACATGAATGAGGATTATATTCAAAAGCATTTCGGAATTATATCTATTTGAATTTCGACATTACCTTTGCAGACTTACACTTAAAAATTGGAGTGTCATTTAACAGGTTGGGTGCATGCATGCATTTCAGTTTTTTTGTTTGACTTTTTTTTATTTATTATTTTTATTTTTTTTAGGACTATCTACACACAGGTAATGAACGCTTCTTTAAGGAACTTAAATAGTTCTTCATTTACATCACTTGAAAAACACTTACATAACCTTTATCATTAGGAGTGTTAGTTAGCAAAGCAAAAGCAAAAACTTTAAAACCCCAAACTAATATTGAATCTGTGGCAGAGTCTCTACTTGTATGTGGAGGGACTGAAATGTCTAGGTAGAAAGTTTCTGTCCAGAGGTAGCTGTAAATTTGGAAAACCTTCATGCATGTTGTCAGAAGTCTGGCAGTATTACACAAAGCCTGGATGACATTATGTACAAATCTCAAAAAAGCCAAGAGTTTCTTACATGGAGTACCTGCCCTCAATGCACAACCTATTTGAACTTTCCTGAATAAGTTGGAAAAGAAAAGACACTTACTACAACAGTATAAAATGTATTAACATGGGCACAGAAGACATCTAATTAGAACAAAGTCTCTCCTGGCTGTAGAATATCCAAGGCAACTGCTGTGGCATTTCAGAAAAATAAGAAGACCTCTATGTAAGCTGTAGCACCTATATTATTATAAGGTTATTTAAACGTCTCTTTTATTAAATTACTCTGCAGATGCTGTAAAATAATTAAATATTATAAGGTAATATGTTCTAATAATAGTCGTGTTGTCAGTGTTCGTCTATGTCATCATGTCATGTGCCATTGTTTTCGTCATGTGATCCCTTTGTTCTGTCTTTTCCCGCCATGTTCAGTGTTCATTAATCTCACCTGTGTCCATCCTTTGTGCCCTGTTAGTTTAATCATCCCTCCGTCTATTTATATCCTACCCTGTGTATCATTCGTTGTCTGGTATTGTATTGTCTTACGTGATGTCCTGTCTGCCCGTTTCCCGTGTCTGTCGTCAGTAAGTGTTTGTATCAATAAATCCGTCCTTTTGTTAATCCCGTGTTCCTGCCTTGTTATGTCCAACAATGCGCGTGACACGTGTACACTATGAATTGCAGTATTATATCCTCACTGAAAGATTCCACTTCTTAAGCACAAAGTATACCTTTATTTAAACATTTACCTTTATTTGTGTACATACACAGCCTTTCAAAATGAAGTCTATTTGTTTGTTGCTGTACACATGTGCATTTAAAAAGATACATATCTGTCCAGCATCTGCACTTTTTTTTTTTTTATCCAAAAGCTCTGCTTGGAAACAATATTTGTGTACTACTTTAAATAAGAGTTGCAGGTATCTTTGAATCACTGCTTCAAAAAGGGCATTTGTTGTTTTGGTTTCATCCTCTTTACTTTTCTGGCTGAAAACCTGTGGCCATTCTTGGTCCCTTGTGGACGAACTAAGTAGAAAATGTAGAAAATGAGCAGTTTGAATCAAGTTCTGGTGACTAAATTTGCACACGTTTGTATGTGATGAAGGCTCCAGGCCAAATGTTTGTTTTTCTTTACCCCTGATTCATTTAGTAAATTATTGAGCGCTGACCTTCTTTGATCACACGTGTGTATTCACAATTTATATTTCCATTTGTTTTGTCTTTAAAAAATTGAGATTATTTGATGGTAGAGATTGACAGTAAACTTTGACAGTAGAGATTGTCATTATTTTGTTGCATTATGGAAGCGTTTGACCAACTTTCCCTCTTTAAATAGATAGTTTACCCAAAAAATGTAATACTGTCATTATTTACTCACCCTTCACTTAAACACTAAAGAATATATGTTTGTTTTTTTTAATGTTACCATTGACTTCAATAGTATCAGTTTTTCCTACTACGTGACTCAATTTTTGCAGGTTTTCAGTTTTCTTCAAAATCTCATCTTTTTGTTCAACAGAAGAAACTCATAAAGGTTTGGAACCACTTGAGGAAGAGTAAATAATGAGTACATTTTCATTTTTGCTAACTTTTCTTTTAAAGCGAGTCAGTTCACTGATTCAAATAATCTGGTCCTAGCAAGTATCCAGTTGAAGATTCATGATTCATATTATCTGTTCAAAGCAACTTTCCAGTTAACGATTTTCTCATTCAAATGATCTGTTCCAAACGAGTCCCCAGTTAAAACTCACTAATTGAAATGATTTGGAAAGAGTAAGTCTCCAGTTAACGATTCAGTGATTCAAATTGTTAACTCAGACTGCAATTTACTGATTCATATGGTCTAGTGATGCTGGTAGTAGTGGTGGTGGTGGTGGTGGTAGTAGTAGTAGTAGTAGTAGTGGAGGTGGAGGTGGTGAAAGTAGTAGTAGAAGTAGTAGTAGTGGAGGTGGTGGTGGTAGCAGCAGCCTAGTAGTAGTTTAGTTAATATTATGTTTGGTTATTATATAAAAACTTAAAAATAATATTCATTCATTCATTCATTTTCATTTCGGCTTAGTCCCTTTATTAATCTGGGGTCGCCACAGCGGAATGAACCGCCAACTTAGCCAGCATATGTTTTAAGCAGCGGATGCCCTTCCAGCTGCAACCCATCACTGGGAAACATCCATACACACTCATTCACACACATACACTTCGGACAATTTAGCTTACCCAATTCACCTGTACCGCATGTCTTTGGACTTGTGGGGGAAACCGGAGCACCCGGAGGAAACCCACGCAAACACGGGGAGAACATGCAAACTCCACACAGAAATGCCAACTGACCCAGCCGGGGCTCGAACCAGCGACCTTCTTGCTGTGAGGCGATTTAAAAATAATAAATAAGTACATTCTACTTTTAATACATTACATCAAAAATCTGCTTTGACTCAAGTCAAAAATTGAAAGGGAGTAGTTTTACAGGAGTAACATGTTATTGGGTTATCAGTACTTTTCACTCAACTTCCAGATTTCTGTACCTCATCCACCTCTGCAAAGGGAACATGTGCTGCAGTTTTAGCTTTAGTCCCCTGTGAAACAGTCTCTAGAGAGTCAAGTTTGTGGAGCATGACAGACAGTTCCACTAAGTCCTTATTTGACCCATACCAAAAAAGCTCAGGTGTTCCATGGATCCTGATGAAACGTGTCAGCAATGCATCAGGCTTTTAGTAGCTGCTGTTAATTACGCATCCATCACATAATCACAGATAAAACTAATTAGGTTTTTCTGCAGCGGTTAATTGAAAGCTCTCAAATGAATGGGGCTTCCCTTGATACCTTTTAACAGATGTGTTTTCTTCAGCCGTTTACCAAAGTCTGTTCAGCGTTGTGTTTTCTGTTACGCAGCAAAAAAAGAATGCAGATTTGAGAGCAGATGATAGTGTAATTATTCCCCGTGGAGTGATGGAAATATTCCAGAAACCATCATAGATAAACTATATTTGCATTTCCAGAAGGAAATACTGGTGCTTGCAAAGCAGCAAAAGCACATTCTCTGCGAAAATGAAATGTCAGATTGGAACAGTCATAAAATTTGTTGCTGTTATAATGGCTCATGTCTGTCAGCTGGTTGCGATAGTCAACTCACAACGCTGTCTATGTGAAACCTTTGCTATGTATATGCTTTTGGTGGATTAAATGTGTGTAGAATACAGATATCAGTTAAGTATGAAAATAAATGTAATAAAGAACAGCTGTATTATATTGTTTGGTTAGATTTTGAATAGCAAATGTAGTATTATATTATTCAGCTTATGGAAACCCATGTAAACCATATTGTGAAAAAACTCCTTTTTTTGATAATTTGCATAATTTTAGGTATAAGTACAAAAAATAGCTAATTTAATATCCCCTAATCAAATAAAGTCTCTTTCAATGAATGCTAAGCTTTCCTTTACACACACACTTGAACACTTGATTTGATTAGGTGCACAGTCCTGCTTTTCATTTATTCATCTGTAATATGCCAAATCGCATGACTGCTTCTGTTTTATAGCTAATTTTATTTTTCGGGACTGGATTTGCCAATTCCATCCACACGTTCCTCATTGCAGAAATCATAGGCCCTATGCTTGTTCATAGTTTATTTCCCATGTCTCAAAAATTATTGAAAGCATCTTTTATTGATCGAACTGTAAATCTGTTCATCAATGAATCATTAAGAAATCATTCATTCATTCCGTTCAAACGTCATGTTTGTTTGTTTTTTCAGATTTGCAGTCTGTTCGGTCTACACACTCAGTCCGTAAAGTTTTTTTCATCTGTGATTTATATGGGGCTTGATGTGGGAGGATTTTTCAGGCTTTTTTTTTTTACCAAAAAGGCCTGTTTTGATTTCTCAGGAATTAAAAAATATATAAGTAAATGAATAACAAATAAGGTGTTTATTTACACTTTAAACCTTTTGCACTTTAATTAAAATCCATACAAAGTGTGAAAACGGACTTCAGGTTACAAGTCACACGTTTTATTTGAACAGTCTTTTTACATATTGTTGAAAACATCACAAAATCATGAAAGTATGAAATGAACAAAGGTTAATATTTGTTAAATTGAAGTTAATGCAGAATATCTCATGTTTTCTTTGCTCGACCATTTCTGTGGGATGCCTGTACAATACTGTATCTGTCATCATGTGTCTCTGCCCTCTGTTAACATTCACATTGCATTTTAATTTGTGTGCTAGTGCAGAGTTTTTAGTATTAAAAGCAAATACCTGCTGGTTGCTGATCACATGGTATGTTTGTAGTAAAAACCAGCCCATTCTGATTTCTGGTCAGAAGATCATTGTATACTCTTAAAGTACTGTAGTGTCTGTCTGCGGTCTCTCTTTCTCTCTTCACTGGTTGAGCAGGTGTTGTTTACAACGCATCCCTCTGCAGCACTGCCCGAATAAACAGCTGTCAGTAGACAAACACACACACACACACACGCTGAAGGAAATCCTCATCAACCGGCACAAACCACCGCTCTGCCAAAGAGTGTGAAATGAAAAATGAGAAGTCGAGGAGAACATCTTTTCCAATATAGTTCACGCAATATGGTTTGACATCAATTCAATCTTAAGTAAAAGCCCCCTTTGCTGGGTGCATCGTTTCTATGGATATGAATAAAATGAGTCATTTTTGCCATATGATCATGAATTTTTTAAAGATGAACTCGCTCTGGCACTAGAGTCACTCAAAGAGAAATAATAGACGTTATTCATTAATACTGTGTCATACTATATGAATAAAAATTCTCACGCAACACTGTAAAAAATGCAGGGTTTCACACAATTCATTCATGTTGTCCCAACATAAATTAAGTTAACGTAAAAATGTAAGTGGATTACACATAAGACAATTAAGTTGTCCCAAAAAAAATCTGAAGAATTGTGATGTTTCAGTTCATTTTAAATAAGTAGTTAGAACAAGCAGCAAAAATAATTTTCTAAGTGAAGATGACGTTTCTTCAACCGTGCGTATGCCAGTACAGAATGTATTGTCATTATAATATTTAATTATTATTATTTGTATTTTTGTTTTTTCATAAATAAGGAATGCTTTTGTTAGACTATTACTAAATTTCTAATAATATGATGCCCCACCATTCTAAAGTTTAGGATCTGTAATATTTCTAAATAATTTAGGTAATAATAAAAAAATGCAGCCATTGTCCCTGCACATGAAACTGGCATAAGAAAACATTTTATCCTACAAAAAAAACTAAAACTTGAAACCATAGATGCTCATGTTTGATTTGTTTTTTTTTTTTCGCTCAGGTTTAGATCGTCTTGCCATTGGTTTAGTGAATCAGCAGCAGGCGATGCCAGGATATTTCAAAGTGCTCTTTGCAGCACATCAATCTCAGCCAAAATCAGTCTTATCTTCGGCTGCTTCTGTTCCCTCTTTCAGTATGTGGGAGGTCAATATCTGACAGCTGGCATTACCATATTTTTTTTTTTCTGTGCTGGCCATGATATAAATAAGTTGGCCGTGTAGGGTAAAACTAACAATTTGTCACAGTCGACTGCCTCCCAGCCCTCTTGAGCTCTGTTTGTTTGCACAGCTCCTCTCACTGCAAACGCCATCGTAATTAATATCGGAGTCTCAGCAGGGGAAGAGAAGAGATGTGTTTGACCACAGAGCTGGTCAGAGCGATGCGTGTTTCCCAATAGAAACATGCAGTTGTTAATAACTTTGGCTGAAGCACGGGGGCTGAGATGGAGTTTGTTGCAGATATGCTAATAATTGCTAAACTTGTATGCCAGGCCTTATGAAATCTTGATTTTTTGTGTGTACATTTTATTACTTTTTATTTATTCGTTTCAGTATTAATTCTGGATTTTAAAAAAAGGTTATTGGTTAAAAAGAATTTTAGCAATTACAAAGCATGTATAATTATTCAAAATAATTTATCAAAAAATGTCATTTTTAGGAACCATATGATGAAAGTTTCATTTTTCTATTTATTTTACTTTTTCAGGTTTTGTCACAATGTTATTAATGTTCAAAATGTCTTGTTGATGAAGCATGGAAGAACATTTTTCTAATTATTATTTTTTTTAAATGAAGTTTTTATTATTCTACTGAACAATAGAAGTATATTTTTGTGACTTAACTTTATTTTTTATTTAAACCAAGCTAGTATTTTGACAGAGTGATGTGGAGTAGATTCAGTTTATGTGTGTACACTAAAAGCGAAATATATATTTTACATGTTTTTATTTTTAACATTTTTTCTAATTAAAATTAATTGTAGTATTCTAAAAGCATGCATAAATCATTGAAATCATGAAACATGCTCAATTTGTATGTAAATGTAAAATGTACATTTTAGTTACCATGTGAATACATTTTTACACTTTTATTCCTTTTTTTGTTTTCATTTTTTTATGTTAAACTTTTTTTTCTTTTTTTACATAAAATTACATTTTAAAATGAAAACAGTTTCTTTAAATTAAACCAAACTTTCATTTTGAATTTACATTATTCATTTGGACACTGTAGGCCTGGAAGAGTTTGATTCGTGTTGTCCACATGCTGCTGTTTTTGTCGCTTCAAAACAAATCCACTTAAATATTTACCAAACCACCAGCAAAAATATGAAATGGATGAATTGCAGATCTTGACCAGGCCTCTGTTCTCTGTGTTTCTCCAGCCCTCAGAGGAGCCCGTGATCCTGCTGGCTTCCCCTAAATTGCTGCTACCGTCAGGCAGTGATCTCCCGTCCAGCACACCGCTGTCTGTGCACCACCAGCTCCAGCTCCTCCAGCAGCAGCTCACCCAGCAGCAGCAGCAGACACAGGTGGCCGTGGCCCAGGTAAGACCACACTGCCAATGGAAGATTCTTGGAGGATTTAATGTGCTGCAGTTTGCTGCTGCAGTGTTTTTCAGCTTTCTTATGTATACTAAAATATTAATACAATGGTTTCAAAAAAGGTTTCATATTTTTTGCATGAATAGGTTTTATAATACTAGGTTACATTTTTTGCATCATTTTAGCATCTTTCCTCCAGTGTTCATTATCACATGGTCCTTCAGATTTTATCAGCATGGATATTTGGTATTGAAAACTCATTTCCTCTTATCATGTTGAAACCAGTTATGCAGCGTAATTTGTGGAAGCCATGTTTCTGTTTTGTTTTTTTTGTTTGTTTGTTTCAGGATTATATACACATACGCATTCCTAGGCATAGTCGAATAATAAGAGATCAGTATATGGAACAAGGCATACCGTAAGCCTCAAACACCATCATCTCCCCGTTCTCGTGTAAATTCCACGAGTGTAAAATCCTGTGGACAAAAGGCCAATCAGAACACAAAGCAGACTGTTGCTTGACTTATGGGCATGCGTCATTATTTGCTTGTACTTTAGGACAGGTTTTACGTCATCTGGACCTGACGAGTAGCCGCGTCATCAGATCACTAGCCAAAACACAGACTTTTGCTCTGGGATCATTAATATGCACGCCCCAAGCTGTGTTTGATAAGCCACAATGTTTCCCAATCAGACAATATTGCTCATTTTACTCCCTTAGTTATTTTTGAGTTTATATTCACCCTACTATTTGTATGGGACTTTTATTTTGAAAACAGAAGATGCTGGCTGTGTTTTCTTTGACATTATAGCTTAAAAAACAACAACATATGTCTCTATTTGTCTCTTTTGTCAAGTTTAATTATAATTTAGCCTTTATCCACAACAGATCTTGTGAGTAAAAAAGTTTAATGTTACTCTAATGGGTTTATACTAGAGAGCTCACTCACTCCATGTAGGTAAAACAAACCTCCACCCATTAAGTTAAAAAAGGAGCTAGGCCTCTATTTCATTTGTTAAAATAGTTTCTTTGACAAATGATGTGTGCGCGTTTGTCTGTGAGAGCTGCACGTTAATATTCATGACCGATCCGATTCTGACTCTAGGGATATTTTATGGAGTAATAAATGAGCATATAAAATCGTTTCTGGAGATTTTTTATTTACTTACCTAAGTCATATACCAATTATGTAGATATCAGAGAACAATTTAACTTATTGAACCAGTGCAGTATATGACAGCTTTAAATTACATTTCTTTGTATCAAATATATTTACTGTCACTTTTAAACTTAAAGGTGCAGTATGTAGGTTTAACACCCAGTTGTTGAGCTAGGTATTGCATTCCTGGATCAAAACAAACGCAAGCGCAGGTTACTAGATTAAGGACCAAAAGGACGAGTCTGACGATTGAGCCTAAAGGCTGATTTAAACCATGTTCTAAATAAAAGCAACGGCACGCGATAGAAGGAATATTTTCCATATTAAAAGGAGTTTTTGTTCTAACCAAAACCTTGAAATAATATATTAGAAATGACTTCTATTTCTTGCAGCTGAACAAAAGAAATTTAACAATGATCACCTCAGGTACACCTCGTGTGCTTTATTCAGTGCTAAATGCTAACAATGTGAGTTTGAATACTATTTTACATGACATATATTGCCATATACTGAAAGCAACAGCAGCAGACAGTTTACCTCAGATCTTGAAAATATAATAGACCGTTTGAAATTGAACTTTAGATCTGTGACTCAAAACCAACACGTCAGTGATTCAGCATGTACATTTAATAATGTTAAAGAGGTTTAATATGTATTAATTAACCTTAATAAACCTTACCATTTCGCGAGTGAGTGCATATTCTGTGCTTCTGAATGGCTGTATTTAAATTTGTCATGTTTCATCTGGTGCAAACAGCCAAATTGCTTATCACTGCAAATCTTGTCTGGTACAATGTAACATGCTCAACTAACGTTTACGTTAGTATTATTTATATTATTTGCTAATTAATAACCTAATGTGGTACTCTGAATCTGCTTGGTGTTTTGAACAGTAGAGTGTTTATTTATTTGGATAGATGAGATGATGGATAGTGTAGTTTATTATTGAATGTATTCTGTTTTTGCTGTTTGTTGAGAGGTTAAAACAGAGCAGCCAGCTCTTCTCATTTGCCTCTATAATTACATATATTGTTCTACCAAGGATGGTTTTAATAATGCGCATTATG
Organism: Danio choprae; assembly: GCA_903798125.1. NCBI lineage: Eukaryota > Metazoa > Chordata > Actinopteri > Cypriniformes > Danionidae > Danio > Danio choprae. Next base: position 14,478,199 of record CAIGQW010054109.1, read on the forward strand.
CAAATCATATTTTATTATGGTTCAGGTGAGTCTAAGTGATTGTTTTGTTTTTTTCTCAAACGAGTGAACACAAACAACAACTGTTCGGCAGGAATCCGCTTCAGTTTCTCCAGAAATTTATGAGCAAGAAAAAAGGACCTACGCTGATGAATCAGATCTGGGCTAGATCCTTTATCAAATAACTGAGCTGATTTATCTGACTGTTTGATGTTCTTGTGATATGAATTTATTTTAGCAGTCTTAAATGATGTATAGTGTGTATGTGTTCAGCCATCTCAAAGCTAATCTGTGGAAAAAGTCTATTTCTTGTCCAAGTAGCGCTTATTAAAAAGAACCTGTTAGCACTGTTTTAAAGTATTTACATACTGTGTGAATCATGGCTAAAACCCATCATTAGCACTAGTTGTTAAAGGGATAATTCACCCAAAAATGAAAAAGCCCTGTTAATTTACTCACCCACAGGTCATCCAAGATGTAGGTGCCTTTCTTTCTTCAGCAGAATATATAAAGAACATTTTTAGGTAAATCCGATTCTTTTAATGCCAGTCAATTGTGACAGCCTTTTGAGATTAAAAATAAACACATATAAATGAGTCCAAATCAATAGCCATGGCTAAAATGGTGCTAACAGCTTTTTTTTTTTAACTTGTTACTTGGACAAGAAATTGACTTTTTCTACAGATTAGCTTTGAGTTGGGTGAAAACATACTTACTGTATGGGAGGAAAACGCACCTGCCTTTTGAACATTTTGATTTATTTCTGTGATTGTTTTTTGGTTTGTTTATGTGGTATTTGTGTTTTCTTTAGTTTTTTGTTTTGCACTTTGTTTTTAGTTTTTGTTTTCGTGTTTGATTTCATTTTTATGCTTTTTGTGTGTGTTTTAGTTTGGAGTTTAGCTTTTGCTTTTTATTTAGTTGAGTTTGTTTGTGTTTGTGTGGTTTTGTGTTTTAATTTGTCTTTAGTCTGTTTTATGTTTTTTTTTAATTTATATTTTGTAGTGTAGCTTTTGCTTTTTATTTAGCTTTTGTTTTTAGTTTAGTTTTGTTTGGGTCTTTTTGTCAGTTTTTGTGTTTTTTGTTTTGTTGTATTTTTGCATTTTGCAAGTTTTTGTGTTGTTGTTGTTTCATTCCTTTTTGTGCTCTTTAAGAGACTGCAGGCAAAACAGTTTTTTCATGCACATTAGAATTTTGAGATTTAGGCCTTTTTGGAGCTTTGAAGTGTTTTATTTATTTATTGATTCATTTATATATTGTTTGTTTGTTTGTTAATGTAAAGAAAACATCCAAAATACAATTTTAAGTGTTTCCGTTGTTGCAATCAATTTATGTCAGTAAATGTCAATTACAATACGTATTTTTAAAGATCGTTTTATCAAAAATTAGTTGTTTTTCTCCTGCATTAAGCCATAAATCTCCACTTTAACAGAATTTACTGTACATACACCATATCTCACAGGTTTATTAATGTCTTTATTCTGAAGGTTTTTTAACAAGAAATATGTAAAGAAAAATAAATGGAAATTGCAATTGAACCTCATTTCATTGAATATTCTGAATTTTGTTCTAGGACTCTATGCAAATCGGCACATATTTAATTAAACAGTGTCACATTTTCCTATTCAGACATAACATCTTAGAAAAAGTTTAATATAATAACGTTTTGCAATTCTTAATGTAATCATTCAACTAGGTTAAAGTGCATAAATCAGCGTGTAGTCTTGTGTGTCTCCAGTATCTTCATTTTTTCCAGAGATAGAATGGTTTATTTATTCAGCCTCTGAGAGCCTGTGGCTTGCTTGTTTAGCCACAGCTCAACACCAAGTGTTAGGCAACAAGAGAAAGCAGTTGTTTTTCATAAACATAATGCTCAGCCGGAGGGTGCACTCGCTTAAGTTTTTTTTTTTTTCCTCGCACATATAAAACCCTTCTCTCAGGTCTGTGAATTGGGATAGAGGAGGTAGAATTTTGTTCCACGCTCCTTTGACCCACATCTTTGTTGAACAAGCGAGTCTCCGTGTCGCTTTGAGCTGTTTTGAGTCAGGGATGTCCGTCCTGTCAGAACTGTGATAAGCAAAGCCGTTTCGAAACAGAGCCTGATTTGCAACACAACACACTCAAAGAGAAGTAAGCTGTGGTTTTACTCTGATGTCTTCAGTCGCTGAGGAAGAGACACTTTGAAGAGTGCTATCAAAGCAACACACGCGAGTCAATCGTCACTTATTAATTTATTTCTTCATTTGTTTTTGCAGTGGCTCTTGTCCTTAGGGAAAATGATCGGCAGATGAAACGATATATTTGCTTTCTGAAGTCAGAATTAGTTGTTTGAGTGGGTTATGTGTGGAGGGAGCTTTCTGTTTGTTTTAATTAAATGCTGGTGGAATATACAGATGAAATTAGTTAAACTGAGTTACATTTCAGGCTAAATATACTTTGTTTTAGTTGACTTGTTTTAGCATTTAGTTTTGTTTACCCTTTTTAGTTTCTTTGTTTATTTTTATTTAATGTTTGTGCTTTCTTTGTTTTCAGCTTTTGCATTGGTTTGGTTTTGTATTTTATTTTTGTTGTTATTTTTTGTTTAGTCTCTGCATACAAATGTTTGTTTTGTTGTTGTTTTATGTTTAGCTTTAGTTTGTTTTTAGGTTGTTGTTGCTTTTTTTTGCTTTAAATGTTTTTTCTGTTTTGTGTTGTGCTGTTTGCTTTGTGTGTTGTTTGGTTTCAATAAGTTTTTTGTGCTTTTTGTTTAGTTTTATTGTCTCCATTTAGTTTTTTTTTTTTGTATATTGTTTATTTTTGTTTTGAGTTTTTCCATGTTATTTAGTTTAGTTTTGATGTATTTTTAGTTTGTGTTTTTAGTTTGTCTTTGTTTTTAGTTTGTGTTTAGTTTTATTGACTTTATTTTGCAGGTTTAGTTTGATTTTGTTTTCGGTCGGACACAGTCAGATAAGTCATTCCATTTTCCCAGTGCAACTCCTTTCATGTCCAGAAAATGATTCAGGACTCATTCATTATCCAAAACATCAGTTTGACACATTGCAGGTGGTTTTGAAATGTACCAATTGAAATGTATTTTAAATCTGTCAGTGATGGAATTCTAGTACTGCATGCAGATTCATGCAGAGGGTTTTCTGTCAATCTGAAGCCTTATTACGATTGCAAGACTTTTTTTCCATTAAGAAAAATGAGTCATGCAAAACAGAGGATCTAGTTTAAACACACATCCATGCCAATTCCACACTTTCAGCTTTTGCATTGGTTAATTTATTTCTATTTTATTTTTGTTGTTATTTTTTGTTTAGTCTTTGCATTGTCTTTTTTTGTTGTTGTCGATGTTTATCTTTTGTTTTTAGTTTAACAAAAAGTCTGTTTTTCTGTTTTGTTTTGTTTTGCTGTTGTTGCTTTTTGTGTTGTTTGGTTTCAGTAAATTTGTATGCTTTTTGTTTAGTTTTATTGTCTATCCATTTAGTTGTTGTTTGTTTGGTATATTGTTTATTTTTGTTTTGAGTTTTTTCATGTTTTTCATTTGTTTAGTTTTCTTGTATTTTTGTCTTTTTAGTTTGTCTTTGTTTTTAGTTTCTATTTGACTTTATTTTTCGTTTTACTTTGATTTTATTTTCAGTTTTTGTCATAAAGTCAGATACGTCATTTTATTGCAGCTCCTTTTCAAATGCCAATCCTTTCCCAATCCTTTCATGTCCAGAAAAAAATCAGATATCCAAAACATTGCAGATGCTTTGTGACCGATTGAAATGTATTTTAAATATGTCAGCTATTGAATTCTAGTACCGCATGCAGATTCAGTTGGGTTCTCTGCAAAACTGAAGCCTTATTATGATTGTCAGATTTACAAAAATAAGAGTCATGCATAACAGAGATTCTATGGAAAGTTTATGCCAAACAAAACAGAGAAAATGGCCACTTCAAGCGCTTCGTATTTCAGCTCTGTTTTGTTCCACTTTTTTTTCATGCCCTCTTGCAGCTTTCTTTGGGGAGGAAAATCAGTGCTGAAGTATTTGATGTATTTTTCTGTGTGCTGTTTGAGGGCAGCAACAAAGGAACAAACAGGCAAATGAAAACCTTGTAATGACTGCAGTGCAGCGGAAGGGGGGGAAATTACCTTTGTGATTTGAAATTGCTGTGGTCATGAAAGTCTCTACTTTAAATATGTGTGGTTAAATGGCTTGTTAGAACATGAATCACTCAAATTACCTTTTTTTATGCCAGAGAAGTGAATCATTTGGTGACATACTAGTGTTAATAAATCTGTTGTCTGGAGAAAGCACGGGGAAAGGTTTAGAAAACAGTGGTAATGTGAGGCTCAGGGGTGTTTTTACATTGGACAAGTGCATGCAATTTGAGCGTCCAAATTTAATCTCTTCCGAACTTGAAAAAACAAAAAAGCCAGAAGAGATACACATTTGAGTGTGTGTTTGTTTTATAATGCTGTTTTATATGTGTTTTTATTTAGTTTGTTTGATGGGGTTATTTAGTTTCTTGTGATTTTGTTTTGCATTTTTTTATTTGTATTTTTTATTGTTTTTGTGTGTGTTTTGTTATTTTGTTTTATTATTGTATTTTGTTGTTTTTATGATGAGGTTGTTTAGTTTCTTGTGATTTATTTTGGCTATTTTGTGTGTGTGTGTGTGTGTGTGTGTGTGTGTGTGTGTGTGT
>CAIGQW010054109.1:14499045-14519115 GCA_903798125.1 Danio choprae
GGTGAGTGGGCTTGACAAACCACCTGTAGAAACACTCTTCTCTCTAAAAAAACACTCTCCTTACTCTAGTACTTAATTCTCTAAGCACAAACAGTTCCTTTGTATGTTTAGCACTTGTTTGTCTCTTCTTGTTGAATCGCTCAATGCCTCCAAAATTGTAAGTCGCTTTGGACAAAAGCATCTGAAAATTTAAATGTAAGGTTACCCAATATTACCCAAATATGAATAAGCAGCTTGTTAAGGAGAGGTGTGTTTTTATTTTTTTAATATGTTGAAATGATGATAGAATATCCCATAGACTTTATGACTCTCATCAGCATTCATATCTTCAACAGACCAAGTGCAAATTCCTCTATCATAAAATAATAAATGAAATGAGGCATTTACAAGAAACCAACTTCTTATCAACTGGAGTGAGGTTATTATAGCACAGAGATGTGACATTATTGAGGGAATTGTGCTGTCGTTGTAGGAGATTTATTAAAAGGACATTATTACGCACACAAGAATTTTGTCATTAATTGAGTGTGAGCATCTCATGTGACTTGAAAAGTTATCGTTGCATATCTATGGTGAATTTGATGTAATTTGACCAACACTCAAATTAATGGTTGGGATACAGCAGCCCTTCGTTTTCAATTATGCTTCTGTAATGTTAAGATGAGTAAGCTCTTTATTCACAGTACTGTTTATGATGCTGAAATATATATATATATATATATATATATATATATATATATATATTGTTTTATTTATTATCTTAATTACAGTTTTACAAGAAAGGTGGAAATTTCAGTCCTTTATTAAAAAAGGTGTTCAAATTCTGACTTTGGAGATAGCAGATATGTGCTGGTTCAAATTTGGGTTTAAATGTGTTAATATAATAATAAATATAATTTTTTATAAAATAGTAGTGCAAATATATGAAACATTTGGAGTTTTTTAATAACAAGGAAAAACAATTATCAATTTCTATTTTACTTATTATTTTTAGTCTGTCATATTTTTGCCTTTCCTTTTTACTTGATTTAATATATTAAAAGGTCATAAAGATGCATATTTAATTATTATAAATGTTATAAAGCTTGTAAAACCACTACATTATTATTTTGATTATTATTTTTATCCTTCTCAAAATTCAGCAATAGCACTGCTGTCCTGTGAACTTTCCTCCTCACCCCACAGGCTCAATCTCTGCTTTTAAATATACCTTTAATAATCTTTTTTAAAAATGAACTATCCTCCTAAAAGTCTGAAATATAACAAAGGCCCCGTTTACACTGTCAGGTCTTGATGCCCAATTCTGATTTGTTGCCTATTTCTGATTTTTTTTGCCTGTCCGTTTACACGTATTTTTAATGTGACCCATATCTGATTCATGTGTTTACACTTGCCATACAATCTACGATGTTGCGCATGCTTAAAGGCGGGTTCTAGCATCTGCGCTACACTAGCCACGATGGATAAAATTGTCTTGCTTTTTTAGCTCTGCGAAATATGTGAATTTCGGCAAACTTTAAAATGATTTTTTGGCGGAGGAGGAGGGAAAGGGCCGTCATCGCAGCTTGCGCCTATGGTTTTTATATGGTGTCCTCCACCATTCAGAGGAATGTGTGGGTATGTCGTATAAGGGTATGACATCTCAGGTCTGGTGGGAGCAAATTGTGGCAACTGACCACTTTCCTCCTCCATGTCTCTGTTGTTGTTTACCGTGTCGGCGTCTCCACACACGGTCTTCCTTCTACATCATAAAACCGCTGAGAAGTACCACATTGTCACAAGTTTAATGACGTACAAAACGGAATGCCTCAATAAATCCGATCTGCCTGTTTAAATAGCCTGATAGTCGCATTGTCACATGTCCGATTTATATCTGATTTATTTCCACATATGAAGGAGGCCTGAAACCGATCTCTGAATATACGAATGCATGCATTTTTTTCATGTTTACACGGTCATAGAACAGATCCAGTCTGTGTCACATATGAGCAAAAACTCGGAATCGTGTCACATTTAACTGGCAGTGTAAACGGGGCCAAAACCTTGTTCTTTTCAGAAGTATCATTATTTTGGAGCACGTTTGAATGTGAGAGAACTGAAGGATTGAGATCACGTATGAGCTCACACAATGCTTTTCTCTCTCCACCGCAGTCACATTTCCCTGGACTCTTTCCCTCGTCTGGACCCTCCTCCACCCACTGGCAAAAAGCGTCTCCCACGTGCCCTGAAGACCACCCAGGACATGATGATCTCCTCAGACCCCGTCGTGGCTTCCCCAGAATCCTCCTTCATCTCCTCGCCTGACAAAACCTCCAAAGAGAAAGACGAGTTTCAGCCTGAAGAGTCCAACATTAAGAAACCTCCAGAACCAGACGTTGACAGCCAGATGGAGATGAAGCCCAGTGTAGAACTGAAAAACATGCCCACATCTGCGGTGATGGATGAGAGAAATTCAGAGGATGTGGATCAGTCGCAGATGCTTCTCTCCGTTCCAGATCTCATTCACAAAGACAATCTGGACCCAAAGAAACTGGCCAATTCAGAAAGCAGAATGGCTTCCACTCCGTGTCCGGGGAAAGGCGGCTGCCGGATCAGCGTCACCGAAGGGGAATTAATGGAGAACGGCACTGTGGATTATCGAACCCTTAGCCTGGACAACGAAGAACCACATCCTGACCTGCTGTCATTCGAATAAAGATCACCGATTTCCAGGAATCTGCCATTTAAACTGCTTTCATTTTAGTATTTCATATTTTGCCATTATAGCGAGTACCGCTGATTGTACTTAGTCATTTCATAGATATAATTATTCAAATGATAAAAATCACTATTGTTTTTAATCATCGTAACATAATACCTTTCAAAAGATTGTATTTTAAAGTATTTGTGGACCTGTACTCTAAAAAACATAAGTTAACAGAAACCAAAGTCAATACACTGCAAGATGTCTTTAGATTTCATTAGTTTTTCCAGTAGAATTTTCCAGATTAATTTACTTGAGAAGCAGCACTGCATAAGCTGTTATGACTTGTTCTCATTATTTGTTGAATATTAATGTTGTAATAAGACATTTGTGATGTTACAAATGATTTCTCTTATATAAATGTTTTGTTTTTGCTTTTCTAGTCATAGAAGAATCCAGAAAAAAATCACTGTTTCCACCAAAAAAATTAATCGGTGTAAGTGTTTTAGGCATTGAAAATAGTAAACAATTTTTACTAAGCACCAAATCAACATGATTAGCATGATTTCTGAAGAATCTTCATACGGGAGATTGAAATATTCTTGTAGTAAGTTTTTAAATACTGTTTTTGTTTATTCTTGAAATATCAAAAGCAAATATTTCACAATTCAAGTCTTCAAACTGATTGAAAACATGAAAACAAGTCTTAATTATGCAGTGTTGTACATTTGTATGTAAATTCTTCTAGTTTGAAAAATATTTTTGATATTTTGCTGGAAAATTAGACAAGAAAAACTGAAGGCATAGTTCTCCTAAACAATGCTGTTAATTTACTAATTGTCAAGATCTTGATGTCTTTTTTCCAAATAGAACAGATTTGATGATCCTTGGTGATTCATAAAATACAGCTGTCACTTTGAAAGTTTAAAAAACATACTTAGGCAAAACAAAGCAAAACTGGTGTTGGTAGCCATTGACTAAAAATATTCTTTAATATTCTTCAAAAAATAACTTCTTTGTCTGCACTGTTGGTCTTCCGGGTGGTGCACCAACATGTGGCACCATTCCACTTCAGGCATCCCGAGTTCGATTCCTTCACCTTCCTCTCTTCCTCCACTCTCTCTCTCATTGTGATCCATTCAGAAGGGCTCATTCCAATGCCCTAGTCTCTTCGAAGTGTTTACCCCCTGGGATGACAGCATTGATGAGTTAGTACATAGGGATGAGCCCTTCCGAATGGAGCACAGTATGTGACACCAAACAACTTACCTGCACAAAAGGTCATGAAATATCCATTAGTTCAGAAAGCCCTTCGAAGTGGCCAGTTTTGAGTACTTAACATTGGAACAATTCAATATGACAGCTATGATTGTTTTCACTCCAAACATCTCAAGGCAATCTTAAAAATAAATAAATTAACAAGTCATCAAGTAAACAAATCAACAGCAAATTTCCATTTTTGGGTGAACTTTCCCTTTGAAAGTAGACTCAATTTGCAGTGTTACTATAATACCTCCAAAGCTGTCTTTGCGGGGTCATAAGTGGGCAGCATTTCATGTCTTACACTTGTCTTTTCTTTGCTTCATATCAATTTTAGCAGCGTGACTTGATAGTTCACTACATGAGTTGCTTCATGAGCTCTCTGAAGTTGTGCTGAATGGCATAATCAGTACGAGCAAGTCCACCAGTATATACTGCTTCCATCTTGTTTTTGACACTAAGTGATCTCTACATCTATTTTCACAAAAAAAATCCAACAAAAAAACATTTTGGATCCTTTGTAAGTGCTAATGGTCAAGGTGATGATGGCTAGAGGAATGTCAGTAAAGAGGCTCAGTCAACATGAAAGTATGCAGAAGACTCCAGGAATGCTATAACTCAACACTAATCTCCATCCTTGTCCTCTTGTTTGTGTAGACAGTCCGACTCCCATGACATTCTCTCAGACCTGCTCTTTATCCCACACAATGGCTACTCTGGAAAGATTTTGGGATGTTCTGTTGCATTCAATGATGCTATTTACGCTCCCATTATTTATATACTTACATGCTGCATGTGTGTACAGATGATGTACTGAGATTAACCCCTCATATTAAGACTTGTATGGCTTAATAGTATGTAAATAATGTCTGAAATATGTATTTAGAAAACCTATGATTTTAAAACTTCACATTCATTTTGGATTATGGGAGATGCAGTTATATGTACAGTTTTTGGTGGCAAACAGTTGCACCAGATGAGCTACTTGTGCACTCGAGTGGCTTTCGGCTGTAAGTTTCAGTCAAAGGGCAACAAGAGAAGAAATGTAAGTCTTAAATACCATTGATTTTTTTCCCTACATAGTCTAAACACCCCTAGATATTGAGTGAAATCTGCACTGTGAAACTGCAGAGACAAAAAACGTTAACTGCTAAACAACTTGTCCACATCTGTGTTGCTTGTCAGTCATAACTGGAGAAAATATGTTTGCAGATACTTAAGAAATATGATATGTTAACATGCTTGTTTATCTGGAAAAACAATGCTAAAGTCAGTTATTCTTCTTTGAAAATGTGTGTTCCATGTCGGAATGACCGGTCTTTCTTTTGGTCTGTGTAACTCCACCTTTGCCAGTTTACCAATTATATTTCAGCACACTGGGTTGCCTTGGTGGAAACGCATTGTATTCCATTTCATTCATGAAGGTTGTCTCAGTATATGCTGGCACAGCCAATTCAATATTACAAAGGTAAACAGTAGCTGATCAGTTTACAGTGTAAGGCTCAATCTTTAGGCATGCCATTGAGTCAGATTAGACCATTAGCATTTCACTCAAAATGTTTTGATACATTTTCTAAATTATAAGTAATATCATTGCACCTGCTGCAGCCATGGTATGGCAGGAAAGTTCCTTGATTATTACGCCGGAATGAGATTGTAGTTCCTAGACATGTCAGCCAAGAAAATAGCGTCTTAGTACAAAATGTTTTTTGTTTTTTTGAGCAAGATGCTAATGGTCTAATCCAATTCAATGACTTATGCTATGCTAAGCTAAGCTAAAACCTGGAGATCGGCTTAATGGATTCAAAAATTGTTAAATTTTACTGTTTAGCTCTAGGGGTGTTGTGAGATGAGCCTATTTGCAAAGAAAATTTTATAAAAATCGAAGTGCTCATTGAAGCCATACAAGTCTTAATGCCTGGGGTTCCTTTTTAAAGGTGGAGTATGTAGATTCTGCACTAGTAGGGGCAAAAATAAAACCTTTTTTTATCATTTGCAAACACCTACTGTATTACATTCACCTTTTACGAAAGATACAGATTTGTAAGATTATTCTTGTGTTCAATATTTTATAGTTTTGTTTTAGGCTAACATGTTGCAAAAGTTATCTGTCTTGGTTAAAACTCAAACATTCCATCAAATTCATCCATTTTATAAAATCACAGATAGTTATCCTTGTTTTACACTAATGGCTCTTCATACTTGAGGAAGACTTTTACCTTTTAATTTCAACTGTTAGCAAATTTTTATCTTTCAACCCACCTGCTGCTGGAGCTAGACCCCAAACTCTTGCTATTGGTTGAGATTAAAGTGATTGGCAGATGTCACATACGTCATCTTTAAAGCTCCAGGTCTTGGGATGCAATAGCCAATATGCATTATCAAAGATGGCTGAATGAAAGTTTGAGTTTGTCATGTGTGTATTACCATTGTAACACTACTTGCTATTTATTCGCTTTAAGAATGTCTTTTTGTACCACATTTCAGTTACACTACTATTGTAATATCACGTGTGCAATGATACGTAACTCATAATAGTGTCAACACTAAAATGAGAATACAAAGTGGAGCAAGTGATGAACTAATATGGACCACTGATACTATATTACTGCATCGTCTGATATGAAGTCACGGCATTCTGTGTGTATATGTGTGCTGGCGAAACAACAGCAGAATCAGTGGAAGAAACTGATATTCATCTTTAGCTTTTTAATTAAGACAATTCTTGATGGGGAGCTTGACAGGAATGTTGTTCGTAATGTTTCTTTGTGATGCTTTGTGTTTCATTTCAGTCAGAGTGGTCTTATTGTCACATTTGTTTGAATGAAGAAAAACAATGAACGTTGAAGGAAAAACGCATGTTATATGAAGGTTTTATGAGTGCACTGAAATGTCTTTAGAGAAGTTGGGTATATTAAAGTGATTTCACATTATGCAAACTGTCTATTCATGATGCCGTTGAGTCTGGGTAACTTTATATTTTTAACTTTAAGGTTGTTTGCAGGAATTCAATTTCAGTGTCTGCATCACTGGAATTAACTATCAAACTGTTTAGCCAAATATAAAGAAATGTGCTGTTAATCTTCTTGCCGTCAGACCATTCGAGATTAGATTAGATGACTTTTTTTATTCTTCAGCAAATCATTTTTAGCTTAAAAAATGGCTCTTGGTGATTCATAAAATGCAGTAGAAATTAGTAATTTAACAGTAAATTAATTTTTTTTTGGATAAACTATCCCAGTGTTTCAAGCCACATAGCCAACTATGTCAAGGAAAAGATATATATATATATATATGTACATGCATTCTGTATTTCATATCAACACAATGTCGTAATATCATAGTGGCTGCTTTATTCACTTTACCTTCGTTTTACCTGCAAATTAGCAAACATTTTTTAATTACGAAGCAGAAGCCGAAGTTTAGCCCGTTTACAGTTAATGTTGTCTTACTCTTACACTTACTCAGCTTATTAATACTGCACAACCTTCAAGTAGGATTAAGTAATCTGGGTCACACTTTATTTTAATGTACAAATACATTAAAATTTATTGTAATGTACACTATTAACCTCCCAATAACTAAGACTTTAGGTATTAGGGATGTGGAGTAAGATCATACTTTATAAGTGCTAATAAGCTGTTAATATTTTAGTAATAGGCAGGTAATAATCCAGTAGTAAATAAATGGCGTGAATTGTTACTTAAACTAAAGTGTTACCTTAAACTCTCAAGTGTGAATTCAGCATGTTTTATAGTGTTTTTTTTTTTCAAAACGTTAACTCCAAATATCTCATAATAGACTGAGTGTTTGTGCTGTATAGCATTTTGTCTTCCTTTCCACCTTTGCTGAACTTAACAACTGGTGTAACAAGAAGCAAACCACGCTGTTAAAAATGCTGGGTTCCACACAATTAATTTGGTGTTGGCACAACATGATGGAAATAAGTTATTTATTAGTATAATTTATTAGTTTTTTACAAATTTAAGTGGATTGAACATATAACAATTAGTTGCCCCCTAAAAAACTCAAGGATTGTGTTTTCAGCTCATTTGAAATAGGTAGTTTGAACAAATAGCAAACATCATTTTTTGAGTGCAATAGAAATAGTTTGATATTGAATTTGGGGTGGTGGGAGGGCTCTTCATCCCCTTCACTGGCTGTTGTGATCATATCCTGTGTTTTACAGGTTTTCTTCCTAAAACATGACCTTGATTAATCACCGTCAGACAGACATCCTGTTTAGACTGACTCCTGGAAGCATGAAAGCTATGAAGAAAAGACTTTGTAGGTGGTATAATGGTTGATAATGGAATAATGAAGTCAGTTTTGGAAGACTATTGTCACTCTTTTGTTGCTTTGCTTCAAACATCTCTCACCTTTTCCTGTGCAATTTGATTTTGCAATTGTTTCTAGTGTTTTACACCTAATTGTACTTATACTGATTTAGTATATTATGAAATAAATGTGACTCAGACAAAGGGCAAACTTTGATTTATTTGGGCATATGCTGTGTACTGGATGTTTGTATAGTGCATGTTCTTCCTTCCATGTATACTGACTACTGTTTAAACGTTTCAAGTGAGCAATATTTACTTTTTTCACTTTAATTTTCATTGTGTTAAAAAAATACATTGTTACTAAAATACATCTTTTAGATAAACTCTGTCTTTTGATTATCCTGACAAAACAAAAATACATTTTTTTTTAAAAAGTAGCAGCACTGCTATTTTTTATATTGATAACAAGAAGTTCTTGAGAACCAAAGCATTGAAAATGTTATGGATTTTTGCTAATCATTTACATTATGTACATTTCACAGGACAAGGATTGTTTTGATGTGGGGAAAAATAAATATTGGAGTATTTCTTATACACTGTTAGTGAAAGGTCAAATAAAATGAGGAATTAGGACGCTTACACGGAGGTCAGTCATACTTCACCGTTTACTTCACCATAAAATTAATAACAATAGCACAAAGGCTTGAGATTTTAAACAGTTCTAAGCACAGTTCTTGGTATGTACTTCTATATAAATTAATTATCCTGTAACAAAGTTTACACCATATACAGCACATATACAATTAATAATTTTTTTAAGAGTGTATTTTGTTTTTATTATATTTTACTGTATTTTAATACAATGCAGCCTAGGTACAAGAGATGTCTTTCAAAAACTCTTACTGACACCAAACTATTAGTTATTTTGGACGATGTAACTACAGAGAATTGCTGACATTGAGAGTTTGGATGAAATAAGACATTTCAGATTGGACGGATCTGCTGTTATCAGGCTTCTCGGGGAAGCGAGGGATTCTTTAATTTAGTGGAGGATTTCTTTCAGGATGTGAAGAATGTATTGTCAGAATTCATTTGGTGTCCTTGTACATCTCGCTGGGATCTGAAGTATCTGTGATCGGTGTTCACCCTTGAATATTTAACCTGCTGTGTCCCAAATTATTCTGCTCTGAAGACCAAAAGTGTCCTTTACACACTGTTTAGAAGTTACTATTGTTCCAGTATAACTTTGAATGCATGTTATTAGCACATTGATGCATTTTAAAACTTTAAACCTGTAAAACCAACAGAAGTAAATAAGCAACACTGCACTGCAGCTCACCCCAAAATATAAATTCGTTAGATTCTTGATCAGACTGAACGTTTCATGTCATAAGACCTCAATGTATCATCAGTAGCCATTGATATTAAGTTTGTTTTTCCTGTAACTGTTTTTTTGTTTGTTTGTTTATTTTACTCCACAAATACATTTTCAGCTAAAAAATAAATAAATAAAAATCTTCTCTAGTGTTCTACTAAATAAAATCTTAGATGGTCTGAGAGCACCGACCTGATTTCACCTATGTTGATCCTGGAACAACATTCCAATCAGCCAATCAGAATTAAGGGATACATTTAAAGTTTATGTTAAGTTTAGGCTTACGGTTAGGTTTATGCACTTGTACATAATTGTTATCCAACTATTATTCCTCTCTGATTTTGGAATAGGTATGGATTACATTTTCGAACAAAAATGAAGTTCCAGAATCAACATAGATGTTAATCCAGGATCGCATCGTACTTGGCGAAATCATGACGTGCGTCTGAGAGAGCAGGAAAATAAAACAAAACATTCTTTTTTTTTCATTTATATTTTCAGATGGAATATTATAAAAACATTTACATAAATACATGTGATCTGAAATTATGGAGTATTTAATATTGACCTATTGTCGTTTTCTGCTAATGTATGATCTAAATAATAATATTTGAATAATTTGAAATTTGATGACATGTTAGTAGTTTATACACTGTAAGAAGCGTTTACTTTACTTAAAAAAACTATTAATTATACTTAAAAGCAACAAATTGATTTTATAATGAATTTATAATGAAATTATAAGGCAAGGAGTTTACTCTCATTTTTAAGTAAATACAACTAATCACCTTTTACAGTGCAAATAAAGCTCAAATTTTACAATTTAGTTCAAAATTTTCACATTTTACTTAAAACACTCAATGGCAAATCCAATAATAACTTTGAAGCGGTCTCTTAATTTTGAGCTCCAGATCTGTAGATCATCCCAGCCGCACTCAAATAAACATTTCAATAAATGGTCACTATTTTAATCCCGGACTAAAGGGTTTATATTTCCTGTTGTTATTGTAAGGGGGATGAATCACACAAACAAAGAGATGTAACTTCATGTTTTTCAGTTTAGCCACCTAGCAGGGTTCCGGAACAGAAGAGGAAATACAACTGCTGCCATATTGGCTGAACAAAAAAAAACTGATTGTTTACAGGGAAAGATTTCCAACAGCTAGTCTCTTTAATGGAGCAGGAAATGCTGCATCACACACACAGAGCTTCTGGCAGTTCTGCAGGCATTGTTCAAAAATGTTCATGCTTACCTCCGAATCAAGTGCTTCCTGATACACACTTTTACTACACTCACTTTTGGCAATGCAGAGAACAGAATTCATGTCATCTAACAAAGATGTCACATTCATGAACAAGTTTCCATGAGCACAAATCATATGCAGTTAGAAAAAGAAAATATGTTGGTCTATAAAGAAAAGAGAGCTAATTAAACCAAAATCTCCTAAAACAATAGTTTGTATGCTAATATGAGGGTTCTGAATTTACATGACAATTAACATCTAGTGGCCAAAAACCTCACGTAGCCCTACTTTGACAAGCATAACTGCCTAATTGCCTAAATGTACAATTTATTTTTAATAGTGCTGAATATTAATCCAAAAGGAAACGGATGACCTGCTATAATTTATACAGATGAATGCATGGATGAAGAAATTATTATTGTTAACATGATATTTCATTTGCAAGAGTTTAACCTTTCTGACTTTTCTTCGTCTGTTATGCCTTGTAAATTTAATGTAAATTTATTTTAACCAGCATCTTTTATTTCCCAGGCTTTGTGGACTGTCATAAACCTGGAACACATTTATAATATATGGATATGCACAGATCTGATCTTATGCTAAAATCCAATGTTCATATTTTTATTGACAGTCAAGTTCTTTTGTGACTCATTGATTTTACATCTGGAACTGAGTTGTTGTGTATTTCACTCCCATCAGGTAGATCGCTACTATCTTGTTTGTGGAAATGAAAAACAATAACAAACAAATGTTAAAGGTGCGATAGAATGAAACTCTGGATATAGCACAGCTGAATAATAAGAGTACAATTAAACATATTGAATGAATGCACTCTCTGGCACATTAAATTAGGCACATTAATAATTAGGTGTCCAACAGATGTTGTTCTCATAGGTTCTCTTTAGATGAAATTATTAGCAAGCATGGTATTAGCATTTGAAGGCCATTTTTCTCAAGTCTCTCATTCATAACATTCCCGCTCATAAATATATAACACAAAATATCTTTCAGTCTGAGAAGCAGAAGTTCAAGACTTGATTATTGTAATGCAGTTTTGGCTGGATGCCCCAGAGTCCCCATAAATAAGCTTGTTTAAAATGCAGCACCAGAGATCAAGCAAATTCAGGAAATATGATAATATCGCTCCAATATTCTCACACTAACTCCAAACACACTTAAGTAAAGTCTAGACTGAAGACTCATCTGTTTAGTCAGGGTAAGATATATATAGTTGTCAGAATTATTAGCCCTCCTGTATATATATTTCCCACCCAACTACTTTTTAACGAAAAGAAGATATATTTCACCACATTTCTAAACATAGTTTAATAACTTTTTTTTTTTAATTTTTTTTTTTTATCTTTTATCTTTCCCATGATGACAGTGCATAATATTTTACCAGTTATTTTTCAAGACATTATTCAGCTTTTTATTCAAGTGCAAGACACTATTCAAGTGCAATTTAAAGGCTTAACTAGGCTAATTAGGTTAACTTGGCAAGTCAGGGTAATTAGGCAAATAATTGTATAATGATGGTTTGTTCTGTAGACAATTGAGAAAAAAAATCTGTTTATGATAAAATAAGTCTTTTAGGGGGCCTCACAGTGGCGCAGTGGGTAGCACGTTCGCCTCACAGCAAGAAGGTCGCTGATCGCTGGTTCGAGCCTCGGCTGGGTCAGTTGGCCTTTCTGTGTGGAGTTTGCATGTTCTCCCTGTGTTGGCGTGGGTTTCCTCCGGGTGCTCCGGTTTCCCCCACAAGTCCAAAGACATGCAGTATAGGTGAATTGGGTAAGCTAAATTGTCCGTAGTGTATGAGTGTGAATGGGTGTGTATGGATGTTTCCCAGAGATGGGTTGCGGCTGGAAGGGCATCCGCTGTGTAAAACATATGCTGGATAAGTTGGCGGTTCATTCCGCTGTGGCGACCCCAGATTAATAAAGGGACTAAGCCGAAATGAAAATGAATGAATGAATGAATAAGTCTTTTAGGGCTAAAAAAATATCGACTTTAAACAGTTTCATTTTTAAACTTTTATTCTAGCTAAAATAAAACAAATAAGATTTTCTCTAGAAGAAAAACATATTTTAGGAAATACTGTGGAAAAAAAATGTTGCTCTGTTAAACAAAATTTTGGAAATAATTGAAAAAGAAAATAAAAATCACAGGATGGCTAATAATTATGACTTCAACAGTACATTTTGACTTGAATTGACTGCTATGCTGAGCTTCCCATTGAAACACTGAGAAGAGTCCACTCAAATCTGTCAATCATTTTCCAGTTGACCAATAGGGAGAGTTTGGGGTGTGGATTCTGCAGCATGTGGAAGGGCTGTGTCAGTGGGTGTTAGATGGGAAAATGGCAGATGTTTACTTTACTTTCTGAATTTGATGATTGAACAAAATTTGCAACAGTGCAAAGCACGGTCATGTAAAGCATCCTATTTCTAATTCTTTCATTATCTCGCACTGAGAAAATATTTGTTATTAGACATGATGGCTTTACAGAATACATGCGGTCAGGACTGGGTTTAATTTGAACCATTTATTAAACATGAAGTCATGAACAAAAATTATAATAAACACCAGGTTTGAATTAGTTAGTTTGAATAAAAAAACTTACAAACTTTAGAATAGTAGCTACAAAACAAATTGATGGAATAGTTCACACATCCTGCTCTTAAATAGGCCTACTCAAACTCAAACTCAACTTTACTTAAAATTTAAATCTGAATTATATACATCGTGTATCAAAGATCAGTGCCAAGACTTACCTCAGTCTACATTTTTGCGAGATATTGCTTTGGATGTTGCGTGTTTCACATGACAAATCCACTAGAGGTCGCTGTCTACATTTTTGCAAATCTGAGTAAACGTAGAAGAAAAGTGCACTGCCACCACGAACTTTTATCTTACTTCTATATTATCTCTTTTGTGGAATCGTGCTTTAACTTAAGGGCTCTGTTATGACAAGTACAATACCGAACAGAGTGAGCTACTGAGCAAACTGGTCATGGTAGAAAAGCTGTCCATATGGAGATAGACAGGTGAGGCAAACATATTCGGTTTCAAATCATAGATATCGTTAGGTTGTTTTGTGGTGTTTAATGTTGTGCGAAGAACTGCATGAAAACAATCCAATATTCGTCGACAATATGTCCCTTTAATGTCCCTAACATATCTTAATAAACAGTTGTCGGCGTCATAATGTCCCGTAGGGTTAATTTTCTTAGAAACTGTACTGTAGAAGTACGTCTTTGCAGCTACTTCTGTAGGCTGAAGCACATATTTCTAATGAACCGGTTTTGGGTACTTTACAGATCGTAGCCTATTCATTGTTAAGCATAGCGAAAAGCACTACCTACTCAGGGTCCAATTAATGTGCCAAGTGAACCCTAAAATAGAGGGAAAAAAGCAGCATCCAAATATTCATTCATTTTCTTTTCGGCTTAGTCCCTTTATTAATCAGGGGTCACCACAGCGGAATGAACCACCAACTTATCCAGCATATGTTTTACGCAGCGGATGCCCTTCCAGCTGCAACCCATCACTGGGAAACACCCATACATTCTCAATCACACACAACTGACAATTTAGTTTACCCAATACACCTATAGCGCATGTCTTTGGACTGTGAGGGAAACCGGAGCACCCGGAGGAAACCCACGTGGACACGAGGAGAACATGCAAACTCTACACAGAAACGGCAACTGACCCAGCCGAGGCTCGAACCAGCGACCTTCTTGCTGTGAGGCGATTGTGCTACCCACTGCGCCACCAGCATCCAAATATTAGTCACTAATTCATGTCTGACAATCAGCATCTCATTACTAAATCATAAAGTAATAATGAAATAATGTCATCTCTGTAAATGAAACACTAAAATAACAATAATTCATAACTGTGAGTCATTGATGGAATATTTTACACACAAGTTAACCAAGAAACTAATGAAGAGAAACTTGTTTAACCTCGTTTTAATTTCTCTATGATGCAAAAATAATGTGTGCCCTCAGACATGGGAAATGAATACTGAATTTGTTCATGTAAATGTCTCTCCAGTCTCCTGCTTCGCTCTCGTTGTGCAAACAAACTGCTCCTTTAAAGCAAACTGTAGAGATATGATGAGCAAGGAAAATTGAAAATATAATTAAAATAAAGCATTCTACTGCTAAATTCTGTCGTTGTCTGGTCCTGAGATGAATATGTGGTTAGTTACATACTCAAAGCATATTGCAATCTTTCATTTACACCTGAACATACAACATGATAAAGATCAGCCATTTCCAATTACAACAGCTTTGCTGCAAACATACAATTACAAATTTCAAACATCCACTAAGTGTGGTTTATTTATAAACTAATTTCGAGAGGATCACGTGCTTAGGATTGAACACAGCTGGCACCGCATCAGGTTCGCTTATTGCACCAATCAGACACACTATAAATAACCAGAGTTTTTCACTCTAGTCATCTTCGTCTTGAAGAATCCCCCCTTCCACCCCTACTCCTTCCTTTCTCCTGACTGGGCGGCACGGCGGCCCAGTGGCTAGCACTGTTGCCTCACAGCAAGAACACCACCGGTCTTGCCCCTCACTGGGCCGGTTGGCGTTTCTGTGCGGAGTTTGCATGTTCACCCCGTGCTCGCGTGGGTTTTCCCCGGGCTTCCCAGTTTCCTCCCACCGTCCAAAGACATTCACCATAAGTAAATTGACTTCTCAAAAAATAACATCTTAAGACATATCTCAAGCACGTTCACAGCAGGGGAGTTCTCGAGACCTACCTGAGCTCAAACTCCCCTCTCGCCCTCAAACGGGAGGGAGCCCCGGGCTCAAGGATATTCTGAGCTCAGGGCTCTCTCCCGGGACAGCATGCCAAATACGCTTATTTTCAATCATCAGCTAAGTGTGAACTCTTGAAACGAGGATAAAAAGTAATAATTAAAAAACAGCAAGCATCTGTTTGAATTTCTGAAGAGGTGCTGAAACAGCACTGTGAGTTACCAAATAATATACATTTGTTAAATATAGCCAAAAGCACTACTCAACTGGGTTTGTATCTTCTCAACGGGCTCCAAACATGCTGGAAATTTGCAAACAGTGACTACAACTGCCAAGTAAATCCTAAAATACAGGAAAAAACAGCAGAGTATTAGACACCGATTCATATCTGTCACTGCATCTGATAACTTCATTTTAAATGTTTTTTTGTGGCCACTGTAAATGAGGCAATTAAACATATAAGATTAAACGTAAACATTTAAACAAACATTTCTTTATAAAATGTTAATAAAATTTTAAAGGAAATTATCTATGCATGATGTTGGTGAGTGGAGAGAAAAACTAAACTAAAGATATAGGGGAGAGCGAGCATTTTTCATAAAACCTATTTTTAAAGGATAATGTTTTAGACAGAAATATATATTTTTGCTGTGGATACTAACCCATAAGTGTGGTCTATCAATATCGGCTGGTATTTCAAAAAAATGTAGAACAACTTTTTACATAAATTGCACATTGTTACTTTTGACCCCGTCAGTATAGGGACAGAAGTAACACAGCAATATTTGCTAATTTACTGGCATAATCTTGTTTATTTGAAATATATCTGACTATGACCTTGTTAATGTTAACTACAAACCTATGTTGTCCTTTATCTTTGCAAAAAAATATTAAACTGCATTTTCATTTAAAATTTCAGTTCCATTAAAAGTTTTTAAAAGCAATCCAACAATGCAATAAATGTTCCAGTATGTAGATACAA
Source organism: Danio choprae (assembly GCA_903798125.1). NCBI lineage: Eukaryota > Metazoa > Chordata > Actinopteri > Cypriniformes > Danionidae > Danio > Danio choprae. Next base: position 14,515,648 of record CAIGQW010054109.1, read on the forward strand.
TGTTACTAAATATGAACTGTTAAACACAGCCAAAAGTTAAACAGCTCAAAAATCATTAGTTACAAATTCATTGCAATAAAAAGCTAAGTCGTAAACAGTTTATGTGGCCACTGTAAATGAAGCAATAAAATACAAATTTTCCTCATATCTGATATTTTACCATGCTAGCGTTGCACCAAAGACAAACATGTTTCTAGTACTTCCTTCCTGATCGACCAGTTGCTGAATTAAAAGGATTTCCTTGTTATAGCAGTAGAGGCAGGATTTGAGGATTTTGGCGGGTATCCTTAGATTGTCTGATCTCTTTTGACCCCTAATTAAACTCAAGACCAGAATGAACAATCTCCAGCAAATCACACTCACATGTTTTAGTCTTGTCCAAGATTGACAGAGTTTTGGTCTAAAATATTTGACACTTCTAAAAAGACCAAAACAAAAAAAACCATTAACATATCAGCCACTCCAAACCCTCTTACAGCACTGTTCAGAATTCCTTTTAAGCCAAATTTGCCTTCAACAACACATGATGTTGTTGCTCTCACCACATTACTGGCTAGAAGGCTTATTCTCCTTAAGTGGAAATATACATCTCCACCTTCATATGATATACGAAAAATATATTATTTATTTGTGTTTGTGGTTTTAGGGTCTTTATATTTATTTTTATTAAACAAGGACACCTTTGTTGAATTATATTGACACTATTGAGCATTAAGCAATAGACAAATAACCCTTTACTGTATTATTTAATAACTACATTATTTTATTTGGATTATTTATTTATTTTAAATGGTCATTTGTACTTGGTTGTGTTGGGATGATAGGGATGGTAGATATGGGGGATTGGGGTGGGATAAAAAAAAAAAACAGAGCAATGTTATTACTTGTTATTACTTATTTTTCTATGTATATGATGTCTCTGCACAAAATGTTAAAAAACATAATTGGCAAAGTTTCACCAAGTCAAATTTAAGACCATTATGAATGAAATTTAAGACTTATATCACAATGCTGGTCTCATTTGTGTCCCTGTCCCACAAGTTTTTTTCTTTTAATGATTTGACAATATTTGAACAAGATACAACAATTTGAAGTGTTCAGAACTGGAAATATTGAGAAAATCACCATTAACATTGTCAAAAAAAAATTCTTCTTTATTTAGTTCTTTATATTAGCAATGATGTATTTACAGTAGACTTTTTCTGTTATTCTACAGGCTTATTTCTATATATATTATTTCTTATTACATTTTATTATTTCAAACTACTAAAATTTCAATAAAAGTCACTTTGTTCAACTGTAGAGTTGAATTTTCGTCATCAAAAGTTGACAGAGCAGAGATAAAAGTCCCATAGTGCAATTCACAACCACAAATAAACAGAAAACCATGTGAACCGAACATTTACCAAATATCTTCATGGAACAAAAAATATATGCATAATGTATATACATAAAGGAAACACAAATACACACACATTCGAAGGCCCTTTTGTAGCATTTTAATGAATATTAAAGGTAGCATTTAATGTTTTTTAAAACTTTTAAGGCCTAACATTTAGATTTAAAAAATGTAGACTTTTTTTTAAGACCCTGAAGACACCCTGTTAGAAGCATATAAATCTTACTGTATTTAAATTGTAATTACACATGATCATGCATCAGTTAATCACTGAAGTGTTTTCAATAAAGGCAAAAACATGTTTTCTTTTTACTGTTTCTTTTTTATAAGTTCTTTCAACTTCATTGTAATGTATTGCTTGTACTCATTTCCCCAGACGTCCTACATCGTCTTCAACCCGCATGACTCTTTATTCAGAAATAACACTCAGCAAGAAGTCCAGCGTGCATCCAGGAGGGTTTTTACTGTGAAATGTGGAAAAATAATCATGTTACCGGTAGGGTGCTAAATAAAGATGACATGCTGCGTATTCACAAATCTGTCTCCTGTTTACATTCCAGCTCCCATTCTTCTGTTTGCCCAGAGAAGAGCCTGAAAGCTGTTTGTGTGGAGAGCCTCTGCAGGCTCTGCAACGCTGGAGAACAGAGATGGGTTTGTTATTGTGTTACTGTGGTGACAGAAGGTCAGCTCTGTCTTTCTGCAGACATGCTTGAGGAATAAAAAAGCCCGGGCATATGCAGCATTTCTGAAATACAACAATTACAGAAAAAGCAATGTAAAATTAACGGCCATCTTACTTTTTTATGATTTCAATTGTCCAATTCGGATTAAGATTCAACAACAATTGCTTAATTCCTGTGACTGAGGATGAAAGGACAAATTTATGTATATTAATACTGTAAATGTGGACAATGTTTCAAGATAAAAAAAGAAAAATCATAAATATCTAGGGTTGCAAAGGGGTGGAGAATTTCGGGGGAAATTTCTAAAAACTTGGAAACTTACCAGGATTTTATGGGAAATGAAGAAAATTATGGGACAAATTATATAAATTGTATCATTTTTCATGCCATAGATAAAATATATTTAGCCAAGTTATATAAAACCTACTTGAATGGATGTAATGTTTGAACTCAAATGGAGAAATGTGGCTTCACTATTAAGTAGTAAATATTTATTTGTAATATTTCCAATGTCTTCCTGTTAATTTCCATATTTTCACATTAGTTCCCACATGGAAAGTGGAAATTTCCAGAATTTTGCAACCCTTACTAAAATGTTTCACATGTCTAGTCTGCACTACATTCAGAATTTTCTTTGTGTGGTTCAAGAAACAGAACAAATATAATAATTATCACGTATGTATGTATGTATGTATGTATGTGTGACTGTATAAAAAAATCTAACTTATAAAATAGATTTTTTCAAACTTAAATAAATAAAAAAGAATGTCTAACTAAAATAAATGCTATTTTAATTTATTTTTGAATTCAAATATTATTAAAAAGTATTGAAATAATATTGTAGTTTTCACTTAAAGTTTTATTAAATATATAAATATATATATTGTCTGCATTTACACTGCACATGGCAAAAGGCGCAATGACCAGGAAAAAAAAAAGCGGGCGCTGACTGACAGCTGACTACATATATATACATATTCATTCATTCATTCATTCATTTTCTTTTCGGCTTAGTCCCTTTATTAATCTGGGGTCGCCACAGCGGAATGAACCGCCAACTTATCCAGCATATGTTTTAAGCAGCAAATGCCCTTCCAGCCACAACCCATCACTGGGAAACACCCACACACACTCATTCACACACATACACTATACACTACAGACAATTTAGCTTACCCAATTCACCTATACCGCATGTCTTTGGACTTGTGGGGGAAACCGGAGCACCCGGAGGAAACCCACGCAAACACGGGGAGAGCATGCAAACTCCACACAGAAATGCCAACTGACCCAGCCGGGGCTCGAATCAGCGACCTTTTTGCTGTGAGGAGATTGTGCTACCCACTGCGGCACCGTGCTGTCCTATATATACATATGTATAAATAT
>CAIGQW010054109.1:14519215-14537166 GCA_903798125.1 Danio choprae
CAGAGAGAGATAGAGTTTCAGTTTTCATTTTAGTTTATTAAATGATAGATTAAGTAATTTTGGTTGTTTGTCTTAAGTTTTTAAATAAACTGTAATTGCATTAATTTTAGTTATATATATGATAAAATAATATGTATATAAAATCATTTAAAAAAAAACATTTTGAAGTAAAAATGACTTTTTCTTTAAATTCTTCTATAGCCCTATAATAGCTTTTGTGGAAGAAACAGGCTGAAATTCAACTAATTGAATCATTGAATTAAATTCAGCTCAATGAATCAATAATCCAGTTGGAGCATTTAACAGCTCACTGAAGGGGATCAGAGGTGAATAATGGCTTAAATTTGTTCTGTTTCTCACAGAAAGGTATTAAACGTCTCAAAAGTCTAGAGTCAAATGAATGTTTTATGATACTTCTGCATCCTTTTTGGAGATTGAACTCTTTTAGTTCTCATTCACAGTCATTGTATGGAAAAATACCAACACCAGCCCTTATGTTTTTGAGCTCCACTGCAGAAAGAAAGTCACGCAGCATCAACATGAGTCTATAAATGACAGAATAAGAGCTACACATTTAATCAGTAAAAGATTGCGATCTCCATTCAAAGACTAAAGAGATCTTAATTACAATTGATCGTAATTTGCATGTTTATTAAACCTTTGACTGCGTCTGACCCAGAGCAGTTGTCATGTATAATAATGAAACGGCTTTTTATTATTTTAGTGTTACAAACAATAAAATTGTATTCGAATAGCAGTTTATATTTCTGATATAAGCAATTGTATTTATGGTAAAGACAAAGAAAAACAATTTAAAAGAAATTCGAAGCTTCAAATAAAAGTTGCCATTACATTGTTGCAACAATCATTCAAATGTATTCATCACATAATTCAAGAGATTCTTCAACCTTCCATTGAAAAGAGCTGAAACAAATCACTTCAAATAACCATGTTGTGCTATAAATAATCCAGATACTGTACATGAATGCATTCAGTGGAAGCTGAGTGGAATTTATATATGGCTTTGAGCTCTTCTTATTTTAACGTCACATTAGAATCACAGGAATATCTGTAGCCAAAGCTTGAGTGCACTGTATTTTGTTTGTCCTTATTATTTTCTCTTACGTTGTGTTGAGTGTAATTAGGTACAAGTACTGCAATTAAATAACTTGTTCACTGAAAAAGTAAAGTAAGAGATTTAATTAGTTACTTATAACGAACGTGCCTTAATACTATATGCATAAATTCAACAGTTCTAGTTAGTTATTCAGATATTTTGCATACAAATGTAATTTTTAACTAAAGAATGTTACATTTGTCTAAAATGCCCTGTTTGACTCACATTTAAAGAATAGTTTCATTTCTATTGACTGTGTTCAGACTTATCCGAGTTTTAAGTATCGTGTCAAGTAATTACATTCCTTATTGAATAATTAAATTACTTTTCAGACAAAGTAATTAGAAAAGTAATCTAAATACAATGTTAATAAGGTAATTAGTAATGAATTACTTTTTTTTTAAGTAACTTACCCAACACTGCCTACAGTACAGTTATATTCAACATGTCCATGATATTGCTGCTGAGTTTTTAAAGGTTATTTATGATCTGCTGAATGTCATTAGTTAATAAATAGCCTTTTAATATTAGATGGATGAACTTTGAGGAAAATAGCATCCCATAATTGTACCTAGTTTTTCAATCATTTTACTGATTATTCACAGTTTAATGAAAGTTACATCCATAATTCATGCAAAGCTGATAGATGTAGGGGCGAAAATGTATACAGTAATCTTTATTTATTTTTTTATCAGAACCTCCAGTATGTTACTTGTTATTTTTTTAAATTGTCTACCTTGTAAACAATGCTGGGTTCCACACAATCGATTTGCGTTGCGACAACATGAAGGAATTAAGTTAACTTATTTTTTACACATATACACTTATTTTTTACACATACACGTTTTTACACATTTAAGTTGATTAAACATAATCATTAATAAACATTAAGTTGTCCCCAAAAAAAACTCAAGAATTGAATTTAAAAAGAAAGAATTTAAATAAGTAGTTTGAACAAACAGCAAACATCTTTTTTTTTTTCAGTGTATTTAGAATCATGGAAGAATTGTGATCTCTATTTTTTTTAACAAAATAATTCCCAGTTTATCCACAATCATGCAGCTCTACGTAAAATAACAATATTCATTATGGTATCTCTTTAAACCTAAAGTGCATCGTTCACATCACTTACTAGACCTTCTTACCAAAAACAGGCAAGAATATTAGGAAAACTGGGACCTGATGGACAGATCTGGAGGCAGTGACACAGATAACAATCCCCCATAACTGAAAGCAGTGCACACCTCCTGGTCACATGGACACGGCCTTCTTTCCCCGTGGCCTGAAATCACAACATTCATTGATGTTTGGGTCTCACGTAGATTCCCATCAGTGATATCCTGACCTCCGAGTGCTAAGACAAACACAATGAGCCGGCGTGAGTCAGCTTCTGCCCACAGAGTTATCATTTATCTGTCTTATTGATCGTCACAGCGAGGCACACGTGTGCATTTGCTGCTTTCAGATAAGAAGCAGATTTCAGTGAAGAGCTTTTGGCCCAGTGGGCTCCTGTTTTTATCTCGTGGCCAGTGTAATGTTCCCGTGGGATTGTATTTTACGTCTGAGTGAGAAGGTCAGAGAGAATGTGGAAGAAATTGTCTATTTTTAACCTATTTGAGATCAGCGGCACAATGAAAATATAGCTTGCATTAGCAGGGAATGGTTGGAGCAGGTAAATCCGCTCTCAGACCTATGCTCTCTGAAGTGCCAGAAGCTTACGATCATATCCACTGTAACCAAAGCCAATGTTTTACATTTCTGCTGTTCAGCCAAGTGTGGAAAGGTGTGAAGCCCCGATATTTCATTTAGGATTCGGTCCAGTTCAAAGATTTAACAGGGTCATAGGTAGACAGTATTGTTGGTAAGTAACTAAAAAGAAAAAGAACTATGGTTTGTTTGTTAAGTACGCTATTCTTTAAATGGATTTAGTATGATTTGCTCATCCACCAATGACGGTTGGGTTTAGGGGTGGAGTTTGGTGCCATGCCTCCTTTTAAAAATTGTACATTTTCATATGACTGAACTTGTACGAATTTGTAGCCACTTAACTGACAAAAATGTAAAATAGTTACATTTCCAAAACATGTCAAAGTAATTGGTGGTTCATTCCACTGTGGTGACCACTGATGGATCAGGGAGTAAGCCGAATGAAAGTGAGTGAGTGAATTGCATATTATGTTTAACTGTGAAAAAGTAATTATTGTCTTAAATGCAAAAAGCATTAAAGGGGTCGTTTAACCAAAAATGTCACCCTCAAGTGGTCAATATGTAGAAATGGAAAATGAATGGAAGTAAATGAGACTGGAAGTCTTGATGCAGTTAAGTTACAATGGCCTCTCCACTCTTATGTTAAAAATAAGGTAGGTAGGTCATGGAAAAGTTTTTTAGTTAGTGTAAATCTGGGTGAGTTCAGGGAATTTGATATTTGACAAAGTGGGAACCATTTAATTGTTAGTTTGGTGATATATTTTATTATTTTAGCAACTGTTAAATGTCACATAGTGTGTCATTTGGGTAGCAATTTAAGACTTTAATTCTCTTTCTGTATAAAGCTACAGTATTTCAACTAAAAGAAATTTCAGAAAGTCTGGACCCAAGACAAAGTATGTGCAAAGCCACTTCAACATACATTGCAGTTTTTCAGCTCTTGTTGTCTGTTTTTTGTCAGATTGGGACAGTAAATATCCTCTCCTGTTGGCTGCTTTCCAAAGACCCCCACAGGGTCCTGCGGATTTCTATAGCTCCACATCCCTGCCGGTTTAAAGCTTCAGCAATTTACTGCAGTCTAATTAAAGGGGCCTTGTATGGGGCATTCATTGAGGTAAGCAGTTTCCCAACATTGTCAGCTGAATGAATTATAAAAGAACACCTATCTTAATGAGGGGGTATTAATTAGTGCTGGATTCTCAAGGAAAAAAAATCACTTGTTCCCATTCAAGCAAAGTGAAAGATTTGTGGTCTTGAAAGTGAATGTAAACCTACGCTACAACCTTTCCCTCCTGGATTTGCAGGAGATCCATGCATGACTGCACAATCTTGTTTTAGAATATGTATGGCAGAGGAGGTTCCGGTTCAGGATCAGTGCCTTCTGGAAAGCTGAGCATTTATCTCTGTGCTGACAATGTGCACATGCATCTACAAAACACCTGTGGCTTGCTATATAGGCATGAACCCCTTGAGTTCTGCTCTGAGAATCGTTTTGGTGAAGTTACTTCAAAAAACGTTATTAAGTACTTAATACTATAGTATTTAAATTATTTAAAAATACTATTGTATTAAAGTCTTAACATTTATTTAATTCTCAAATTCATGAAATTCAGGTCAGCACGGTAGCTCAGTGGTTAGCACTGTCGCCTCACAGCAAGAAGGTCGCTGGTTCGAGTCCTGGCTGGTCCCGTTGCCATTTCTGTGTGGAGTTTGCATATTCTCCCCATGTTTGCTAGGTTTCCTCTGGGTTCTCTGGTTTCCCCCACAGTCTAAAGGCATGTGCTATAAGTGAATTGGAAGAGCTAAATTGGCCGTAGTGTTTGAGTGCGTGTGTGAATGCAAGAGTGTATGGGTGTTTCCCAGTACTGGGTTGCGGCTGGAAGAGCATCCTCTGCGTAAAAAATATGCCAAAATAGTTCATAAAATATAGGCCGAAATTCCTGAATTTTATAACAGTTTTACTATAGTGTAACTGCAGTGGTACAAATTGAATGTCATTAAACTTCATTATGATGCTGTATTCATTATTTTACAAAGTAATGACACATTTAATGATATGCCTTAATGACAAATTCAAATTGTTCCTCTGAGTAAAAGTGATCAGAAAAATGTTCATGACACAATTACAGTGGCCTCATGACAATTATGTTTATGACCGATTTATGACAAGTTATGTTGTCTTAGTAATGTCAAGTTGTCATGACAAAGTCAGGTTATGATGAATTTGGTTATGTCAAGTTGTCATAAAGTCATCTCAAACAATGTCACCTTTGCATTTAAAATGACAGCTGAACTAATGACACTTAAGTCAGTTGTCAAGCATCCATAAAATCTCCTTCATATTCATGACTTGTCATGTCACGATTATAAAGGTGTCATGACAGTCTTATGAACACCCCTTCAAGTGAAGTGTTACCAACTCACTTAATTCTGTAAATTTGAGTCTAACAAGGCCTTTTAGCTTTATTATAAAAAGAAAATGTAATACTAAAAAGAAAAGTCAGTCAAAGCAGTGGCATCATATTTCATATATAACGTTGTGGTTATTTCTAACTCAATTGTTTCTTAGATATGTGCAACTTGTCTTAATATGTAACCTTTATTTAGTTGAAAAATTAAATTATTATCCCCAAAAAATAAATAAATAAATTACTCTGCTTCTCTAAAATGATATATACAGAACTACATAAAGTACAGTATTTAACGCAAGTACACTATAAGTAATTGTAATTAAATTACCTAAACATTAAAAGTAATCCCTTACTTTACTTTTTCAGCAGATAAGTCATTTAATTACAGTAACTAGTTGCTTTATAACTAATTATACCTGACTGAGCCACACAAGCATGCGCACACACACACACACACACACACACACACACACACACACACCCACCTGTGCTGGAATTGGCTGTATTTTTTTTATGGATTTTGTGTTATTTTGAGAGAAAGACTATCCAATTTTAAAGAATCATACCATAGAGCTCAATCCTGCTCCTGGAGTCCAAGCCCATACATTTTTAGTAGTGTTTGCCCAGGCAAGCATAGATATTTGTACAGTTCATGCGTATGGTTATGGATTTCAATAAACCCCCAGCCTTGTGTGTTATCTTCAGCGCACTCAAACTGCAACACCTCCGCCACAGACATGAGTGATACTTCAAATTATTCTAGGGGAGAGGCGGACTGTTTGTTTTACAAAGATTAAACTTCTCTTGTTGACTTATGTTGAAGAAGAGTTCTGAGTCATACAGAGACTATGACTGAAAACACCAGACATATGCTTATTAGAGTGAGAAAGAGGATATTTAGCGTGTGTTTAAGTGGCTATAATCAAGACTAGACTTTTTTGTTTCTTTCATGTTTATGTTTGTAAACTCATTCAAAAATGAATAGAGATCCATATTCTCACACTGGGGAAAAATAAGGGACTCAAATGCAACTATTACAACAGGTTCAAATGTTCACTGCATGTTCCAGAAGGGAAAACAATGCATTAAGAGCCAGGCGGTGAAAACTTGAACAGAATGAAGATATATTTTTTCTTATTTTACCTAAAAATGCTTTCTTTTTTTATTTAGTACTGCTCTTCAGAACCTACAATGCTTCCCAGAAAACTAAACAAGTTCAGTTTACCCTGATCTTCAAATTGAAATAGTTTTCACCCCCAGGCTCTTAAACAGCTGTGAATCATACAGGTATTTTCATACATGTAAACTTTTGAACAGGTTAATTTGATAAATTCAACTAGAATTTTCTCTTAGTTTAATTTAAATATCTTTAAATGTCAAATGTATTGTTCAGGTCAGCAATAAAAAAAAAGAACATGCATTTTGTATGATCCTTATTTTGATAAAATAACATTTTGCAGATTCTGCAAGGTGCATGTAAACTTTTGATTTCAACTGTATGAACCAGTATAATGAAAAGCATTTCACGAAGCAAAAATAAATTCCTACCCTTTAATAAACACGAGTGAGTGAGCTTTCGAAAGAGTTCTTATTGGAATTTTACTGTAATATAATATTCAGCTACGATGTGCATGAATACAGTTAAAAACCGGATGCAGCAGGGCAACTTGAACATTCACATTATACATATATTTTGAGGTTTAGACATTTTTAGAGCAGCTGCAATGAATTTTCAGTCAGAAAGGCAGTGCTGCCATCTAGTGTCTAGTAGTAATTTTCACTTACATTATAAGATTGGATATGGTATTAGTTTCCACATTTACAACATTTTATTACATGCACTGCACATATAGCACATGTTAAAAGATATCTAAAAATAATCAGTAGTAGTTTCTGCTTCAGTAGTTGACCATATAAACCCCTTCAAATAAACACACAAGGTCATAAGACAGATATGAACACTTTATTTTGAGAAACGTGAATATTATTAATTCCATCCAGAGCTCAGAAGTCACAGTTTGCCATGAAGCATAGTCAGTCATTTGCTTACATTGTCCAAAATTACATCAACACTCTAACTAATACATGACACACTCACCCTCACACTAAATGCTGGATTTCAGGTCGTTGTTATACTTTCTATTTCAAGTTTAGGTTTATTTTTAACTGCCACATGTTATGTGGACTTTAAGGCAGAGCTTCATGAAGAATAATTAAAGAATTTAGTTCAGTTTTACCCAATCGTATATCTGCCTCAGGCATAATAAGACTGAAACCAATAGGGCAATACAAAAACTCATCATCATTATAATATAAAGCAAAATAATGGTAAATACAGGTCAAAAACAAACCTCAAATGTAGAATTCAGCTATTATTAAATTCAACTAAAGGTTTACACTTTCATTATCCACCCCAATAAAGCACCTTCATCTGCATTTGCATCAAGAATTCATTTTTATTAAAGAGTATTACATTTGTAATGCTTTAGAGAGAATTTTCAAAGTTGAAAATGTTATAGATGACCATCTCCGCAACTGCATTAATTCTGACTTTTTATCTTAAGTCTGACTTATTTTTCTTCTCAGAATTGTGTTATATGAACTTGCTTTTGACAATTATTCAGACAGAAAAGTCAGAATACTGAGTATTTAATCGTGCAATTCTGAGGAAAAACTGCTTTTTTTTACATTCTTTATTCTGTGGCAGCACAGGAAAAGGAAAGCTTCATAAATAGAATTTGCATATAAAACATTTAGTGAAATTTCATTAGCAATCACATAATTCTCCTCTTTTTCCACATAAATAAACCCTGCACATTTTCCACTGTAATGCACTTGTGTACCACAAATATACCGTAAACGCCATGCCTGCAGACCTTTTGATCATGTTACCACACAGATTGTGTTTGTGTTAATCATAACTTCACTAGAAACAGCAGATCACACATCAAACTCACGTCTGATGTCTATTTCATCATCTTTTCAAATGGATCATATAAACTTCTGATCTTTTAACAAACAAAACCCTTCCATAATACATCTTTGAGACGTCCTTAAAGCCAGTCTCTGAACTTTAACCCTAGAATATCCATATCAATACATGATTCATGTCAAGTTCGCATTTCCTCATGAAATGACTGTACTGTCAGGTGACTTCTTGCACTTTTCCTTTAAAGGTCTTGTGCATGCTGTTAGATATGTGATATCTTCTTACTATATTGCAATATTGAAACCAATAAAGCTGCGGATTCAGCCAATACATTTTTAAAGAGGGTTACAAAGGATATTGTCATCATAAATATGAAAGTAGAAGAGAAGGACGCTATTTCTGTGCATTTTCAATATTTCATTTTACATACCAGCTCAAAACTCTCTTTTTCTCTCTCGCCATTCAAGCTGCCATTTAGTTCTCCAACTTTTCTCGGGTTATTAAGACCCAAAGAGCATTTCACTCCCATGTCTATCTGTGGTTCCACCCTGCAGGGTTTTCTCTTGGGAGGCTCATTACTCACTACACAAACACAAAGGCCAGCCAAACCCCAGCGCTGTGCTTCTCTGTTCATATAATCTCTAGCAACCAACTGTAGCACATTTAAAAGTTTCAGGCATTTCAATGCAACGTTCAACATAAACATTTATATATGGCTTTCCTGAAGTCTTGGGTATTTCTGCAGGGTTGCTGGTGGGGGCAAAAAAGGACAGGCTTTGAAACAATTTTGGCACTTTTATCACGGTCTTGTGTTTACAGGCGGTGACGTTATTAAAGCATACACAAAAAATTAAGGCAGCATGAAATGTTTCCTGACAGATACCCATCTCAGGTTTGATACAATAGTTACGGGAAGAGATCTTTGTGCTTTCTAAAAGGGCCTCAAGGCTCTGTTTGAGGCCTTCCCTGTCTATTTAGAACTTTACATCAGATTGAGATTAATGAATTGGCTGGATTAAGTTTGGATGGCTCATCATAAGCACAAGATGCACTTGAATTGACTATTGCTGTTCTCACATCTATATACGTCTTCTAGAATTCTGATATGAACCTTTTTGTCATTCATTCATGAAGAACAAAAATAAATAAATAACTAGATTGACAGTCTGGGATCTTTAAATCTATGACTCAAAAATGTCCCTTTCACATAATGTCATAATCCATTGTGAACAATATTTTTAGACCTACACAGTATTCACATAGGTTTCGCTATTTTAGACTCATCATAATATCAATTCTGTAATGGAATTAGTATTAGAAATGATTGTTTCTGAGTAAATATATGGTTCTTTTTCAACATCCTAAAAGCCATTTATTTGCTCACTGTATGTGTTCGCTGGCTCAAACAGGAATAAAACAACAAGGAAATAGAGTGCTGTAGCTTTAACGTCATAATCCGAATACTTATTTGCCAATGGTTCCCTCAAAATTTTCCTGTGGGTTGATGTTTTTTTTCTCTCTGAGCAAAAAAAAGGTCTGTTGTAACAATAACTTGATTATACCTAGATGTTTTGCAATGTAAATTACACTCACTAACACCAAACATTACGTAGATATGTGTATGTGACAAATAAAGGCTTCATCATCATATTTATCACAAACATACATTAAAAAAAACAATCTAATTTGTATTTTTAAATCTATAAAATGTACTTTGTAGGGCAAGTATTTATCAATTTCTGTTTACAACATACCTTATTTTACTTGTACATTGAGAGAGAGAAATATTGAGAGAACTCGATATCTCTTCTGAGTTTTAACATCACAACTGCATTTCAATACAATCTCATGTTTTAATTAATAAATCTTTCTAACCAAGATTGTTATTTTGTAATGACAACAATACAGTCATATGGGGAGGACGCGTAAAGATCTCCAGCTCACCATCTTCAGAATTCTCTTATTAACATTAAAGTTAAAGTGACAGAGTTATATATGTGTACGAAATCTAAACCATCACCCTTTTTCTCCAATGCGCAAAATGAAAATTTGAATAAATTACCCAAATTTATTTTACCCAAAAGACACGCTCTTAGAACATGCATATCAGTTTGACCAATTTGCCCTTTTACTACAAAATCATAAAAACATTCCCATCAAAAAAAAAACAACAACTAATAGCCTCAATGAAATCTAATCCACTCCCCATCTAACATCTGCAATTGCCTGCAACAAACAACCTGTTCTTTCTTCACATTGACTTGTACACTTACAATATTACATCCCTGGAAGTGAATTATACGTTTCTAGACAGCAGGACAAAGAAAAGTATGCCATTTGGACAGTATAGAAAGAATAAAATAAAAACAATTACACCCGGAAGACTGACAAACCATCAGACGATATTGATGAAGTAATAAATGCGAATAGTCATACAAACAACTGCTATGTGCAAGTACTATTAAAGACTCCACATGTCATGCAATCACAGACAAACTCGTTGGAAAACACTAACGCTATCACAACGGAAAAGCCTTTAAATAATGTTATGATTTTAAAGTCACCCACTATTTATTGTATAGATAGTGAAATCCACTCAGATAGCTGATACATTTGACTATAATATGTCTGTAGAAAACGTCTGAGCTTTAAAGGGATAGTTCACCCAAAAATTGCGTTAATTTACTCACCCTAGGTGACTTTCTTTTTCTTCAGTAGGACATCAAATATTTTGGGTGAAACCATCTGATAACACCATTTTTAAAAAGAAATGTTCATTTTCTTTCACTGATAGAACATTTTGCTTTATAAGAGCTCAATGTATAGCCAGGAGGCTGAGGTAATAATTTAGTTTTGCCCTTATTTATTTATCTTTTTTACTCTCATGTCCAAATAGGTAGACATTAACATGCATTTTATGAATCATCTTAAACCAGGATTCAGCTAAAAATCTTCTTTAGTGTTTGGCTAAAGAAAAAGAGTAGCCTATACCTTGGATAGTCAGATTTTTAATTTTGGCTGAACTTTCCCTTTAGCAAATAAGCCAACAAAGGTAAAAGCCTTTCTGAAATAATATGAAATGGTGTGCTACACATTTGTGTTACTATATATTAAATATGAAAGTAACACAGGTGAAGTAAACAGCATTATTTATCAGCTTGTAGGCAGTCCAGCTTAGGGAAGATACAGAGTAGATTATTTGCTCCTGAGTCTTCACAGGCGTGTGCTATAAATGAGTTATGTTGCTTTCCACAACATCTCATGCATTTTATCACTCGAGTATCTCCAGAAGACAAGTTATACGTTGGAATTCAAGTTTAAAATTGTATAACGATGCTATTTTCAATTTAGGTTTTGACAAACATTTTGGATGAGACCCAGATTGTGGCTTTTGTGTTCGACATGGAGTCTCATTCCAGTCAACCCCTGAATATGCAATGAAAAGTCACTTAAGGACGATCTATATAGCACAAGGCAACCCGCTCTGTCATATTTGTGCTCTCTCTGTAGATGCTGATGGATTTGCGTCTTTTTAAAAATAAGGTTAAACAGCTTTCATGGTCAAGTCGAACATAAACGTTAACCACGCCACAGTGCATGTAGGCCAGTGTATTTTCGCCAGTAGTTTATAAATATGTGCATAATTACTGGAAATACCAACATGCCATCACTAAAACTAACAACGGAAAAACGGAACAGCCCACGTAAACTGCAAATTGTGGAATTGTAGACATTCAAAGAGCATGTAAACCTAGTCTCTAAAGTGTTTTTAGAAGGCAGTGTGTAAACCAAAGCAGCGCATCAATGCCACTGAAAAAAGAGAAGAATAAAAAAATGGAAGCATAAATAGTGAATATCTGGCAACCAGCTATCACAAAGTAAATTTAAGTGTCTTATAATGGTGCGATCCTTTAGAATAAAAGTAGGAAGCAGGCACTAAAACTTTTCTCCTTGTTACTCCCATGTGTCTTATTTTCACAATAATCTTTGTGACAATTAAAGTTAGCGCATCAGTTCAATACACACAATGTGAATTTAACATGTTTGTAAAGTAAATGACACTTTTTGAATGGAGGTGTGTGTGCAGCCTTACTGCACAGTTTGGTATAAGTAACCCCTCTTATAGGCACTCAGTGGATAAAATGTAGCGACCACGAACTTCCCATCAAAAGTTCGGCCTGTCAGCAATCTCTGGGCTTCTTTGGAGTCTCCGGCATTTGCATACTCCACAAACACCTTTCAAAACAAGATGAAGAATATGTCTTTCAAACTAGATGACAATGTATTTAGCACAATACACTAGTGTGCATTTTCTCAATAGGTCCTAGATAAACAATTATTGTTGACCATCCTTTCTGTACAACCTTGAAAGCAAGAAAAATTAATCTATAATGTCTTTAGCAAAATTAAAAAATACTAGTATTTATTTTATTCTTATTCTGAGAGCAGGCACAGCTATTGTAAGTTTAATGCATCACTTTCAAGTTGCAATCTCCTCTGTTTTTTTATTCATTTTTGATGATACTGTAAACTAGCATTTCTTATAATATCATTGGAAAGCAAATAGATTGTTCACCACAATTAGTTTTTATTTATTTACTAGTACTGGCTTATGAAATGAAAGTGTCACATTCACAGAAAATAGCATATATTATTATATTATAGACATAGCATTATAAAATAAACATTATTTGAAAGTATTAGTATTAATACCATGAATGTTACTGTTTTAACTTTTGAGAGAAGCTTTTGAGTTTTGTCAAATTTTACAATGTAGAGGGTGTTATGTTTTATTATGTGATATAATATTATAAATCAGGAATATATATATTAGGTAAAATATGGATGCTGCTTGTATTAGTACACACTAAAAATGCTGCGTTGATTCAACTCAAATTTGATTTCACTCACCTGTCCTTTGCCGGGATTCTCTTTCGGGATCAGTAAGGATACAACCGTGCCATACTTCTGACATTCTTCTTTCATGTCCTCTATTATGTCTAAGAAACACATATAACTTAGAGTTCTGCTAAATAAAGACAATAGAAAAGAATAAACATCAACTTCTGAAGCAATGCAGAGCCACGGACTGACCTTCATACTCATCCTCATTATACAGATGGCTGTCGTCAATTACGTTTAGTAGTCTCAGGACAGGTGTGGGCAGAAGGACCAGATCTTCAATATGAGGTGCTGAAACCCAAAGCAGTTCTTCATAAAGTGTCACAGCACACACTGGACAATGCAGACAATCGTTTAGATGCTGAGTGATACAAACCAAAGGGAATGCTGAAGAAAGGGCTCATTAATGCAGCCTCGGCTGTGCTTCTGAGTTTAGGGTCATTGTGAAGCATACTGGGGATGGTAAGACACATCATTATAGTCCTATCTAAAGAAAATGCACCAATTATAGTTGTGTGATTCTGACCAAAAATTATCTTATTATTTTTGAGATCTGTTCAACAAGTCTATCGCATTCAAAATGGTTGACTAATTTAGAAACAAAGCAAGAGACTTTGAAGCAAGTCTCAAATCCATTCAAAATGAATTATTGAATTTTTGTTACTCCCAATTTGATAGCCCAGATTTAGCAACAAAATATAGTGTTGCTTTGTTTAGAGCTATTTTCATTAGCTAAAGAAATATAACAGACAGTATTGTGCCTGAATTGTAACTCACACATTATTAACTTCACATTCACTCGTGTTAAAATTCAGGAAAATTGCACTCTTGCTTGAGTGTATCATATCTTATGACTACCAAAAATATATATTATTTAACAATTTAATAAGAAACATTATGTATTAAACTTTGAATATTTAAAATAAAAATGTAATATTTAACATTATTCAAAAATAATTACAGTTCACACAAAAATATTACACAGCAGCTACTTATAAACTGCTGCATCAAAACAGAAAGATCATGTGACACTGAGGCTACATCAACACTAATCCAGATAAACTTGAAAATGGCATTTGTCTAAAGACGCTCCATGTCCACACTATCGTTTTCAATTCTTTCAGAAAAAAATGGTCATCCACACTAAAACAGCTGAAAACTTTTTCATTTATGTACTGCGCATGCACACAGATGTAACACTTTTACCTGTGTCATATCCGCCTGCCGTTTATTTACTTTTTGTCTCTTTGAAACATTGCAGCAAAATTTCTCAACTCTCTGCCACTGAACAATAGCTCCCGGCAAACATTCAGTGTCCTTTGAAGAGAGGCAATGTGGAGCATGTAAAAACTGACATTAATCTTTTAATAAAGCTGTCAAAACATCTGCTTTACAATGTCGTCCATCAGGTTAGCTGAATTTGTCATGTGTGTCACATGACTAAAATGCATCATCTTTTTCGAAAGCCTCTGTTTTCACAATCCACACTGCAATACGAAAACGCCATTTTCAAATGTATCCACTTTGGACAGAGTTTTCAAAAAGATGTGCTTTCGTTTCCTAAAAAAAGCTGTCTCTGTGTGGACAAAAGGCTGAAACTGAGAAGAAAATATGCGTTTTAAAGGAAAATGTATTAGTGTGGACATGGCCTGAAACTAGAGTAATGACTAGCAAAAAAACTAGCTAAATGACTAGCTAAACAATCAGCTTTAACATCCTAGGAATAAATTAAACATTTCAATATTTATTCATTTTAATACAATTTTTAAATATTTGTAAATTACTACACCAAACAGCTATTTTTAATAATATTTCCACAGCATTACTGTTTTGATCAAATCAATGAAAACCCTTGGTATAAGAATCTTAGGTCAGCCTGAAATGTAACTCACTTGTTAGTGGAAACTCCTTTTACTTCCTACCTTTTGATCAGATCCCTCAAATGAAACACAGGGATAGCCGGGTAAACCAAAGCATTGCTTGAAAAGATATGGTCTACGATTGCAGAACTGTTATCCTGTAGACACAATGTAGTCATTTCAAATACTATTTCCAAAAAAATACTTTTAAGATTGAAGGCAGAGTCCAGCTTCACAGCAACTTGATTATCAGCTGACCTTCCATTCCTGAGACTTGACAGTTTCTTTGAGTTTCATTCCTGAGTACATCTCCAGCAGGACGATGCCCAGACTCCACAGATCCACAGCGGTTGTGCAGCCCGAGTCGCTCTCCACACCTGCCTGAGCCAATGAGTTCTGCAGCTCAGCTTCAGGAGCCCGGTATCCATCTGTCTGGATATACTTCACATCCTGTGATTAGACAGACAGACAAGAAAAGAACCTTGATGCTCAATGCATCGCAAACCAATAATAATACTAGAGGCACATTGAGCATAAATTTTAATTAATATTTTTTATTCAGCAATTAAGCGTACATTTAAAAATTCTATTTTAAATAGCAAATATTTTATTTATTCAATTAATTATATTTTTGGAAGTATAAAAACAATTTAATGTTAAAATTATACTGATAGATGATAGACATAAAATCAGTATATTAAAATTTTGACAATGAAGGCTGGAGTAATGGCTGCTGAAAATTCAGCTTTCACATCATAAAATATTTTAAACTATTAGATTAAATAGTTATTCAATTTGTTTTATTATATTTACACAGCACTACCATTTATCTGCATCAGATCAGATTCTAATGTGTCTGCAGCCGCTTGTTTTAACTTGTCACCTGATGTCCTTGTTTAAAGCTAAGGCCGAAGTCGATGAGTTTAAAGCACTCGTCATCAGCGCTCCAGAGGACGTTGCGGGGCTTGAGGTCTGCATGGACAAAACCTTCTCTGTGCAGGAAGGTCAGAGCCTCAAGAACGTCTCGGGCACAGTGCTGAATCAACCACATGGAGTGACCCTGATTACTGGCCCGGACCAGCAGCTCAGACACACTCACATCCAGCAGCTCCAACAACAGGCAATGAGTGGCCACACCAAATGGGTTATGATTGGTAAACATCCCATAGAGCGTCACTAGAGAGACAATAGAGAATACGTCAATGATAAAAAAAAATAAAATCTGATTAATGCTAGAACAACAACATTTGGATGGTCACTGTGGCAAACTCACTAACATTTTATATGGAGAAGTGCTCATCTTGTGAATTATGACATCCTGTATATGTAGGTCACATAATCAAAAGCATTTTTCATGCATATTTTTATTATGCATGATATTTTTGTTTGTACATTAGAATGTATTCTTTTTATGACTTTTATCCTAAACAAAAAAAAAGTGGCACATGAAAGTCACCCACTAAAATGTCATTCAGTTTAACAATAATAAATAATACATTTACAAATAAGAGTATTTTAGGATCACAGTGAAGCCCCAAAATACTATCTCACTTTAATAAAAAAAAAAAACAAAAAAAAAACATTTGTACCCATTTGTCAGAGAGATGTTTTTTAATAATCTGAAATATAATAACATTTTATATTATCATGTCCTTTATTTTTCTATTTTAATAAACACAGGTTAGAAAAAGTATGTTATTTGTTTTACATAAAAATAAATGTTTTATATAAATACACCATAATATCTCACCTGAAACATAAGACAGTTTACTTGTATTTTAACATGCTTTCCGTGTAAATAAAAAGAATTTATTAATTTAACAATGATTTGCTGTCAATACTACAATTTATCTTACAGATCTGTTTAAAACTGGCTCTCAACTATTTTGACAAAAAAGAACCTTTCTGTCCTAGAAAATATTCAAGGTCCCCATGTAACAAACTTTTTTTTAAAGATTACTCTGTTATGATAAAAACAAACAACATTAAAACTTATAGAGCTTCTTCGAAAGTTAGTAGAGTGGTCCCCGCCCTCCTGCTTCAAACCTATGTGTCTTAGCTTATCTAAGTGTTTACCGATATTCTTATGTCCCTGAATCTTCTCCAGCACCGAGCTCTCCTTGAGGTACCCGTAATCTCCACCTTGCGCGTCCACCTGAAACTCCTTGACCGCAGAAGTGGCCCTGCCGGAGCTCACCCGATACACCGAGGCCGAGACCCCCTGACCTAGCCGAGCCTGCACGTTCCAGATCTTCCCGTAGATCTCAAATAACGCCGGGCTCGACTTCTGATCCGCGGCCGCTGGAGTCACCGCCATTGCCGGTGCGCTGACATTTGGACTGGACATTTTTGCACTGGAGCCAGAAACGCAAGCCATAAGCAATATCAACGATAATCCGAGTTATGTACTGTCAGGTTTATGATACGTAGTGTTTGCTCCATCCGTTGCCCTTTGCAGAAACTTTTTTTGGTTGAAATTATTTTTGCATAGTGGTTTTCTGCAAGCCAGAGTTTACAGCTAACGACCAACTGCTGACGAACGAAGGTTTAAATGGCATATTTTAACGCAAACGCACAAATTGTTACGATCTGCCGCAGCATAGTTGGATCTTACAGATCCGAGAAGCTGATGTGTGCTTATAAAACACACAGCAGATCCATTTAGCCCAGTTTAGGAGGGCCGAGCTCAGAAATTGTTGCCACTGTTTTGGTGGCCATGATACCGGAAGTGACGGCATATGCAAAAGTAGAGTTTTCTACAATCTAGCTATAATAATAATTTTTGTTGTTGTTATAAGATCATTTATATTATTTGTAAATGCTATATCTATAAATGTAGGTTCACCAACAATTGTTTTTCTTTTTTCCTCTTCAGTAAATAAAAAAGCATGTAAAACGACTGTCTCACTGTTTTTTTTTCAACATTTAGTAAATGATTAACCTTTTTTCTGTATTCTGTTGTCATTGATTTATCTATCTATCTATCTATCTATCTATCTATCTATCTATCTATCTATCTATCTATC
>CAIGQW010054109.1:14556323-14567692 GCA_903798125.1 Danio choprae
CTCTCTCTCTCTCTCTCTCTCTCTCTCTCTCTCTCTCTCTCTCTCCCTCTCCCTCTCTGTTTTTTTCCCTCATCCAGCGGTGTCTTACATCAGCTTACAGTGCCTGAATGTGAGACCTAAAGGAGAACTTCGGATAGAGAGAAAGGCCTGTTTGTATCGTCCTAGTTACCCATTCATAACTTGGAATTAAGAAAGTCCTGGACAAATGGTTTGAAAAAAGCAACGCAAGCAGTAAGTTTGCATTTTGTCAAATTTAAGTGCTTTTCTTTGTTTTCGTTTATCGGTTAATGTAAAGAAAACTTGGTTGCCGTCCTCTATTTGAATTATGAGTACGTCTATATGATTGACTGTGGTGATTTTAAAGTGATTTCATGTGTATTACTCTCTTTTATGTCTAAGTTGAATTGGACAGCTTCTGTTTGCATGGCAGACTAAAATAGCGGATAGCAGAGCGACTTGATTTCGGTCAACTTTTGCAAGCCAGCTGTTCTGAATTGAGTTTTTAACAGACTAGCATCGTACGAGTTCCAGCTTGTTAAATTTCACGTCAGTGTACTCAAAGTTATTGATTTTGTTTGAAAATTAACGATACATTGTTGTAGTTTTTCTTGCGGCCCTCGAGACTGACAGGATGACAATTTGTCTTTACTTTTATAGCTCTAAAACGTTGTTCCGTTTAGTAGTTCAGAATTATTAATATTGCCAAATTAACAGTGCAGTATTTGGATTTATAAAAACGATGTAACTTTGTAGTTAGCATGAAGAGGCTATATAATTGATGCTAATTAGGTGAATGGTGTATACAGTTAATAAAAAAAGTTTTTATAAATTAGACATCATATATTCTGATGTCTGTGTGAAAATAAATTGTATAAAATCACAGAAAGCCCTAAATGTAAACAAATGTAAGGTTTCAATTAACTTTTGTAAGAATAACATATTTTTCCATCATCGTATTTCAATATATATGATGAAAACCATCATATTACCTTTATATGTTCTGGCAGAATGTTAGGATTAAAGTATTAATATTACGTTTTTATTTTCAAACAAAATCTGTTCAAGTTAATTTATCATGACTCTTTGATGTGATGACTGACTGGCGTCCTCTAAAAGTCACCTTGAGATTGTATGGTTAATTATGAGAAAAGCTAATTTATTTTGACTTTTTAACATGTGATTTTGAGTATCCAAGTAGTTTGGGGTCCATGTCCTCCTGCTGTGCAAATCAGCCTGCTTCGTGTAGGACATGGTTTATGACCTCAATACCTGCATTACACATGCAGCCATGACCTGTTCAATACCTCAATATATAATTCATCTAAACGGCACATGGTTACTTCATATACGTCCTTACAAGTGTTCGTGTATCAGAAGCAGCTTTATTTATTAGCCAAGAAACTGCATCAGCATATTTATTATACTGTACACATTTATGTATGCAGTAATGCATTTTATTATTTTGTTATGATGCATTGGAAAGCTTCTTTTTTCATTTATTTATCATGTTCTTGCACTCGGGAAATTTTTAATTGTACTATTTTACTGAAAGACAGTAATATTATTAACTTCTTAACTTTAGATTTGGCTGGAGGAACATTAATAAAACAAGATATTTAAAATCAAGATAAACTATCTCTTATTTTTTTATGTAAAATTCTTATTTTTGCTTATGTTTTAAAATAGATCAAAATTAAGTGAATTTAAACATTAAACAAGATGAAATATCTGGCATTATGATGTTATGGATTTTATATTTTAAGTTTATTTTTCTGAACTTTTTTCTGACATGTTTTTATTTTAAGCATTACATTTGAACCTTTTTTTCCAGAAAATAATACTTAAAATATTATATTTACATGTAAAGTAAAGTGACTAATCCTGTTTAGATACTCCATATGAGTCAAATGCAAAAAAGGGGTTTTCTAACATTAAAGAAATAAACGAAAATACAGATGTTTCCCCCTGTACTTTACATTGTTGCCTGTTTAATTGTTATTTTAGCAAAAAAAAAAGAATAGTTTTATATATTTTTTACCATTATTTTTATATATTTTACCATAATACCAAAATGTCATTTAGTATAATAATAGTTAATAAACAAAAGATCTTGTCAGACATATTTAAAACAAGAATCATTTGAGGAATTATTAGTAGACTCAAAGAATCACAGTGCAGCCACAAAATACTAATGACTAAATGATATGTTATATTATATAATATATTATATACAGACAACATAATATATTATATTATAAGTTACATAGCTATAGTGATTTAAATGAGAGTGACTGTGGCAAATTAAAATGTTCACTTATTAGTGTGTAAAAGTTTGTTTGGAAAGATATGTTTCCTCTTGTAGGATTCAGGCAACAGTTCATAAACTGCTTTTAGAAAAGGAAATGGAAAATGATTTTTCCACTGGCGAAGTTGTTAGGTGTAATTGAAGTCAGAAAGCTCCTGAGAGAGTATATGTTACATTCCAGTGCGTTTTGTGCAGGTGCACAGATGCAGTGCCCCAGAAAATGATTTCATGACACATTGGACCATGCAGCCTTATGCCAGAAAATAACACTATAAGAATTCTATCATACCTACTTAAGTGTTAGACAGGTGTAAGTGTGATTATTTACATTTTATAACACACACACACACACACACGCTCATACACTCTTAACAAATCTCACAAAGTGGGTTTTTTTCGTAGGTGATGCCAGAAGAACCATTTTGGGTTTTACAAAGAACTTTTAGTAAAGAGTTCTTAAAAAGAGTTTTTTTTTTACTTTTAATTGTAAAAGCCATTTTGAGCAATGAAAAAAAAACAATGGAATCATCATGAAATCATCAATGCAAATAAATAGCTGTTATTTTTAGTACAGTGAATGACACCTTTGTGAGGTTTAGAAGTTTTAGAAGAATAGCCGAAAAGCATTTGCTCATAACAAAAGCTCCTGATTCTGTAACATGTGTCGCTGCACTTGCATCTGTTTTTGCTATCAGCTGGCTCTAATTTTACTGGAACTGCCATTTGATTTGGATTTATGCATTTCCATGAAAGTTAAAATATCTGCAATGCTGTGACCATTGCTTTAGGGAGGAATGAAAGAAAGAGGTTTCCAATGAAAAACACATGTTCTCTTCATACCTAAATTTACAGGCGTGTGAATATCAGCCTGGCGAATAAAATCCATTCACTTCAGCCATGCTCAGTTTTTTAGATAAACTGCACTGTTGTAGTAGTACAACTGTTTCATTAAAATATGCTCAAATATGTTTGGAGTATTCATATGATGATATCAATTTTTTGTGTTGCACTAATTGCTGAAGCCTTTTTCCACGATATAAACACACAAGGAATATTTTGGGGGTTTTCAGGAGAACACAGAAGGACATTTAAATAAGTGTAAAATAAAGTGAACAATAAAAATGTTATATAATGTTTAATTCAAATAAAAAAACTAAAAATGAACCATATATGGTTCATGTGCAATATGTGCATTGTTGATTTTTACAAATAAGAAATAAACATGAACATATTTATATGAAAGTATTTACAATTAAGTGGCTTTATCGGTTACGAAAACCATAAACAGTAAGGGTCCTGTATGTTTATGACCATAAGAAAATGATGCATAGATGTTTTAGTGCATAAAGATCTGTATCGTCTGCCTGAGGGGAGAAGTGTGAAAAGTTTGTGGAAGTGGAACAGTCACAAATTGAGGCCTTTAAATTATTAACTATAATTAGCTTCTCTGCAGTTTTAATGGGAGACTTCAAAACAAGTTTATGTATAGAGTTTTAATTCAATTCTAATGTGTTTTATTGTGATTTGTTGTTCAAAACTGCTACTCATACCATTTTTCTGAATCCTCATGAAACTATCATTAGCTGTTATAAAAGTTCTTGTTGCAATTATAGCTGAAGCTTTCAACACAATATGCAATATTATCATGATATTGATATAACCTGGAAAAGGGGGTAATTTTAACAGGTATAATAACAGAAAGAACTCAAAGTCGTTGTTTCATTTGTTGTGCACAAATGTTCAATTAGGTGTTTCAAGCAAATGAATTAATGAAAGTTCATTGAGTTTTCTCAAAAAAATGCAAGATTTGTGTTGTTGCGGCTCATTTTAAATAAGTAGTTTGAACAAACAGCAAATGTCATTTTTTGTGTGTAAAATGAATGAATGAGATCATACAGATTCATACAAATTAGCAACAAAATCAAAAGTTACAAATTGCTGTGAGATTATGTTGGTAATAATCACCATGTATGCTACACAGAAATGATACAACTGAAAGGAGCCTATATGTTGAAATAGAAAGTTTTAAATACTCTTTATCTTTCTCTTTTTGAATATTCAGTTGAATTTTATGTATATTGCACTCGGGTTTATTCAGTTTAATAAAAGCAATTTCTTGAATTAATGTTGCATTTCATTTTTCATCTTTGTCAGGCTTTAACAGACAATCTGTTGTTAGGAAGTTATGTTGTATTTAAATAAAATGTTTACCTTTTTTTACAATAAGATTATTAGAATAATGCAAAATGAATTTGCTTCAAGTGAATAGATAGCAAAACTTGTTGATTGATCAGGATTGTACCACCTCTCAAAAAAAGCCCTGGATTAACTAATGTTAACAAATGGAGCCATACTGTGAATTTTAAACAAACAATAGGCATAAAAATAATCATGACATTTCAGTCAATATCTCAGGCATGTCATAGGCCAGATTAAGCTGTGAAAATGTTTCTGTTTGAAAATGAAAAATCTATTAAAGCCCTCAAGCATTTGGTGCTGTTAAACACCACTGCAAATACAGCAGTATGGATATTCTTAGAACACTTCCTAAAAAACACTTCCTAAAACTTTAATAATAAATAATTATTAACTGTATATTTAAGTTTCCTAATGTTGAAGTGGAACAAATGCTTAAATTGATTTGCACATGATTACAAATTGATCAAATACATGAACACAAAGTTGCCACTTCTATCATATATTGGAAGTGATTAAACTCTTTGCCATGAGCAATGAAGGGGGGCTCTAAAGCGAAACTCAGGGCATACTGTAGTTGTCTTGAAAGGTGATTTTGAAGAGCGCTTCACTGTCATTTTCTGGCTTTTTGGTTGGTTAAGTGACGATCCCAGATCTTGGAAAGCTCTCGCTTGCATCACCACAAATTGAAACCAGATTTTGACACTGATGTGTGCTGATATTTAATTGAGGCCTTTGGATAATTTATGGCCTCACTTATATATGAAGCTATAATTAGCTTTTCTGCTGTTTTCTATAATGGGAGACTAGTAAGAGTTAGGAATTGCTGCATAGTTCAAAACAAAGCTTATGTGGAGAGTTTAAATTAAAGTCTAATACATTTTATTGTGAATTGTTGTTAACAACTGCTATGATATAATCAGTCCTGAAATTGATATGAAATAGGGCTGCACAATATATCGTTTCAGCAACATGCGCATCCCCAATAGTCACATTGCTGAATCTGCAATGTCGAATCAGGATTATAGTTGACTAGGAGCCACAGTTAAAAACACGTGATTTTGGAGTAATTGCAAAGTTTAATCATAAAATTCCTAAATAATTTGTGTGTTTTTAAGGCCTGTGACTGTGTAAGCATTTCAAGCCAGTTTAAAGCATTCACGTTTTGGTCATTTTAAGAAATATTCATTGTATTTATGTACAGTATATATACACCCAATGAAATTATACAGTGTCATTTACATTTGATTATTCAATTCGTGTACCTGAATGCTTTTAGACTCCCAGAAAAGCATTCATTTCACTCCTAACTTTGCTCTACTGTATTTATCAATGCTTGTGATTGGTTCATTACATTTCATGCAGATGTGCTCCACTATAAAATTACCCTAAACAATCAAGAATGATGATTTTTTTTGCGAATAGAGCTATTTGATTCATCTGTTAAAAATATAGCAATTTCAATATCGCAGTATGTATCGCAGAAAAATCAAATATTGCAACGTCATGTTTTTCCAATATCGTGCAGCCCTAATATGAAACTATCATTTGCTTTTCTGTTTTATTCTATGAAAGGAGACTAATTAAAATAGAGTTGTGTCCAAAACACCAGCATATATATTCATTCATATAAAACAAACCCACATTTACTGTAAATTGTATTGGTGTATTGTTAATGTATTATAATGTAATATATTCACATGGAGGCTTATAATTTTGTTAAACCTAGACTCGAAAACTGACACTTGCTGTTTGTTCACTAC
Source organism: Danio choprae (assembly GCA_903798125.1). Classification (NCBI taxonomy): domain Eukaryota; kingdom Metazoa; phylum Chordata; class Actinopteri; order Cypriniformes; family Danionidae; genus Danio; species Danio choprae. The sequence goes on from CAIGQW010054109.1 coordinate 14,562,588, forward strand.
TTATTTAAAATGAGCTGAAACAACACAATTCTTGATTTTTGGGGGGGACTACTTAATAGTTTTATGTTCAATCCACTTAAATTTGTAAAAACAAATAAGTTAACTTCATTCCTTCATGTTGTCCCGGCATAAATCAATTATGTGGAACCCAGCGTATTTTACAGTATACATAAGCTGTTCCTTTATAAATTGTTGTTTAAAATAGCTTGTTTTTATAGCATAATGTAAATTTCACATACTATACTGTATTATAAAATAATGACAAAATATAATAACCAACCAGATAATCAATTAACCAAATTGTGACACTTGCTTGCTGTAATCGGCTAGGTAAAGTTAAAATTAACATTTGGTTATAAGCAAAAATTGTATGTACATTATTAATGTTATTATGACTATTAATGTAAATAGTTTTTTTGTAAATTTTTGTTAAAAAAATTATTTATTTGTTGAAAAACCATTCAAATTAATATAATGTTCTGTACTGTAGCTATATGCATCATTTTCTCTTTTTGTCCATCAAAGAGTTCTTGGCCTGAAAAAAGTTTATATAGACCTATAAAAAAAATATCGATTAATGTGACAAAAGCTTTGCATAAAATGTACTATTTGATTCTTAGTTTGATTCTTGTGGTTTCCAGCTCATTAAGAAAACACCTACCTGTTAAATCCACCTTAATTTAATAGAACTGTAAATGCATGCTTGTGGAGATGGCTTTCTGTGGGCCTCACTATGCATTTAAATTGAAAGAGCACACTGTGTCCTCATTGCAAAATCACTGACACTATTTTTGACTTTCATTTCCTTTTTCCTGATACGGGCCTCACGCTGTTTATGAGGTAACCAGGCTCTGCTCGAGGCCTCGCTTTGCTTTATAAGTGGTCTTCACCTATTGCATGTGAGCCGTGTTGACTGAGGCGTCTAGAAGGCTTAGTAGTGTAGTTTGTAATTGGCCAGGTTGCACTGAAGAACCAGTATTGTGGTCTGGAATCAGCTAAATCTTATTTTATTTACATTAAGAGGTCTCAAAAGGACCACGGACTCCATCTGCACCACTGGCTCTCTGTGCTGTGAGTTGTTTAATAAGTTCCTCCAAATCACTGATGGTTTCTATTTATTACACCGTTATTGAGTGAAAAAAAGAGGAGATTTTTATGGTATTGCTTTTTTTCTTATAGTGTTATTGAGTCTGTTTATGGTTTAATCTTTTTAAATATAATAGACTTTTTCACTACAGAACTTCTGCTGAACTGCTGTAGATCGAACACATTTATCACTATTCTTAATTTCAGTCGGGGCATAATTTCCACTGGGGACAGGGGACACATGCCCAACCCCACTTTTCAAGATCCCGTTTATGACCTTCTCCCTTTTTATGATTGAATTTTTACACATGCCGTCATCACTATGGATGCAACTGACACACTGCATGTCAATGCACACATCCACGTTCAGTAACTTTGTGTGGAATGCATGCTCTAAAAATACTTGAAAGTTAAATAAGTGAAGGTTTTTAATGAGCATATATTGTGGTTCAAACCATCGTTTTAGTGTAAGCGATGAAGCGCCAAGCAGCATATGACTTTAATGTCACCCTGCATACATTTTTTTTTAAAAGATGTGAGTTGGTTCAGTCTGTTAGCTCAGGTCAGTATAATCATATTTTTTCAGTCAGACAAAATATGTGTACAACTGTTGATGTTAGTCTAACATTTAAGAATTTGTGCTACACAGAAATTAGCACCAATAATGTAAAAAATAATCACTTCAGACAATTACAAGACGATTGTTATTTTACTGTAAGTAATGTAAGTAATGATCATTATCAAGTAATGATCATTTTCAAATATTAGACTACCTTTAAAGTTTGCTGCTGTCTATCTGAAATTGATATTGCAAAATTAGGATTTATTGAAAAGTTTATTTTATTTTATTTATTTTTGTGAACATTTGTAGGTTGGTTTGAAATTAAGGTTTGTTTAAATAGTAAATTGTTTCCTGGATTGTTTATGTAAATGCAAGAAATGGGATTTAAATCGAAAACAAATCTTGTGTATTCCAAATTCTCAAACCAAAGTTACATTCTTGATTTCAGTTAAAGACTAAGTCCTTTAATAGGTTTTCTAAACTATTTAGAACTATTTTAGAGCAGTCTTTCAGAATTTATCATAATTAACATAATGTCAGTGTTCGTCCGCGTCATCATTTGTTGTTGTCACGTGCTTTCTTTGTCTTCCTCCCGCCACCGTCAATGTTAATCTGTTCCACCTGTGTTCATCCCTTGTGTCTCTTTAGCGTAATCAATCCCTCTTCTATTTATACCCTTTCGTCTGTGTCCATTGTGGTCCGGTATTCTGAGTCGTGTGGTTGTCCCGTCCTGTGTCGTCCTGTCTTCCCGCATCCAGTATCTGTTCCCCGTAAGTGTTTAATAAACCCGTTTTGTTATATATCTCGTGCTCCGTCTCGTTATGTCACCATCCGCCCGCCAGGCGTTACACATAAATGTTGATATAGGTACACTGTAAAAAATAGTTGCTACCCTATTTTTGTTGTTGTTGTTGAATCAAATTATTTTTTTGTCAAACTGACTAAAAATATTAATTTAAACATTGTATAACTTATAAAATGCAATTGAAGCCTAATTAACTTATTAAAATAGGTTAAGGTAACAAAACCATTTGTCATGACTTTTTGTCATATCGTGTTTTTACAGTGTAGATGTGCTTTGTAAACTTTGTGTAATAAAAAGCTATTTGTTTATTTAATAATTAATCTCTTTGGTAAAAATGTATAGTTATTGATTAAAAATTAATTATGCAAAATTATTAAAAGAATAATTTAAATTCTAAGAATTTACTGTGATATTTGACTCATTCTACTGAATGTATAAGTTCAAATTAATGTCAATTCAAGCTACTAACCCTAACCTAAGTATATAAATTCTGTACTAATACTCTGAGAATTAGCTGAAGTTAGTTGTAGATTGTAAATTATTCTAAGTTATTGTAATCAACAGAATACAATCCAATCAGAATAACTGGTAATTCAAGAGTTCACACTTAGCTGATGATTGGTTATAAAGCTTGTTTGGCATGCTGTCCCGGGAGAGAGCCCTGAGCTCATAGATCCTCGAGCCCGGGGCTCCCTCCCGTTTGCAGGGCGAGAGGGGAGTTTGAGCTCAGGTAGATCTCGAGAACTCCCCTGCTGTAGTAGCTAATGAACAGATAGTGATTGCTCTTGAAATGACTACTTACTAGGAGCATGTCTAGATGCCGATTTGGATTAGTCAATTAACTTAAGTTGCGTGTTTTTGGACGGTGGGAGGAAACCGGGGAACCCGGCGGAAACCCACGTGAGCACGGGGAGAACGTGCAAACTCCACACAGAAACGCCGGCTGGCTTGGTAAGGACTAGAGCCAGCGACGTTCTTGCTGTGAGGCAACAGTGCTAACCACTGGGCCACCGTGCCACCCATCTAGGAAAGGAGGAGTAGGGGTGGAAGGGGGGATTCTTCAAAACGAAGATGGCTGTGATATGAAACTTAGGGTATTTATAGTGGCTTAGGAATCGTCTGATTGGTGAATCATGAATTGGATAATGCGGGACCAGCCGCAGCAATCATAAGCACGTGATCCTCTCGAAATTAGTTTATAAATAAACTTCACTTCAAGAGTTCACACTTAGCTGATGATTGGTTATAAAGCTTGTTTGGCATGCTGTCCCGGGAGAGAGCCCTGAGCTCATAGATCCTCGAGCCCGGGGCTCCCTCCCGTTTGCAGGGCGAGAGGGGAGTTTGAGCTCAGGTAGATCTCGAGAACTCCCCAAGATGCCTTAATTAGCTCGGGACAGCAGCCGCGTATTGGAGAACCCCCCAAAAGGCAATAAGGATCAAAGCAATAACCGGCTGCTGAATGGAAAGTGTTAGAAAGATGGTACCAGGAAAGGGTTTGCAGGAGCAAAGATGGAACCAGTGCAGAGTGTGAATGTATAGGTTAGAGTGAGTGATTGCTGCTACTGAGGTGGTGTACTGGCAGCCGATGTTGCAAATGCTATGTGTGTTATTACAGATGTAATAATTTGAATGCAGGGTGTATGAGCTCTGCTAGAGAGACTATGGTGGCAGTGATGAAATGTCAGGATAAGCTCAGCGGAGGGTCTCTGCTGCTGCAGAGGTGCGATAGAAGTCAGTATCAAAGAACTCTTACGCAGCCATTTTAACAGCTGTGACAGTGCTGGGGAGAGTAATAGTATAAATAAATGGAAGTGCAAGTGAGCTCAGGCAGGGCGTCCCTGCTGTGGCAGTGGTGCAGAGGACTTAGGCTAAGCGGAGCATCTCTGCAGTTGCGGAGGTGCAATGGAAGTCAATAATAACAGGTGAATATGCTTCCGCGGAGGCGTTTTAACTGCTGTGGCAGTGCTGGAGAGTGTGTCAGTAGTGGCATGTTAAATGGAAGTGTATGTGAGCTCAGGCAGAGCGTCACTGCTGCGGCAGTGGTGCAGAGGGGAAATGAAGCTCAGCGGAGCGTCTCTGCTGTTGCAGAGGTGCAATGGAAGTCAATATTGAAAAGCAAGTACGCTTCCGCGGAGGCGATTTACCTGCTGTGGCGAGTGTTGGTAGTGAATGGCTAAATGGAACTATGTGCGAGCTCAGGCAGAGCGTCACTGCTGCGGCAGTGGTGTGGTGGTAGTAGGCTCTGCGGAGCGTCTCTGCTGTTGCAGAGGTAGTCAGTAATGCAGAGTTATGAGTACTCCCGTGGGGAATACGGTCGGTAGTGATTTGTGAAGATGAAAGTGAATAAGGGCTTGGCTAAAGCATCACTGCAGTTGCAGTGGTGCAAAGGGTGAGTGTAGCTCAGCGAAGCACCTCTACAGTTGCGGAGGTGCAGTGGTAGTCGGTATTAGAGAGTTATGAGTGCTCCCGCATGAATGTTGAATACTGTCAGTAGTGATATGTAGATATGAAGTGACTAAGGGCTCGGCTAGGGCGCCACTGCAGTTGCAGTGGTGCAATGGGCGAGTGTGGCTCGGTGGAGCATCTCTGCGGTTGCAGAGGTGCAGTGGTGATCGGTATTGGAGAGTTAAGAGTGCTCCCGCAGTAATATTA
>CAIGQW010054109.1:14575068-14616194 GCA_903798125.1 Danio choprae
CTCAGTGCAGGAGAAAAACATATTTGAAGAAACCAGCCTTTAAAAATATGAATTTAAAGTTGAGTGACAAAAAAAATAATAAAGGGTACAGGGTTTTTTTTTTTTTTTAGAAAGAAAGAAACAAAAACACTATAGAAAGCCAAAATGGGCAAAATCTCAAATCTGACTTGCATGAAAATACTGTTTATGCCTGTTTCGGTTTAAAAAAATATTCATATTGTGAAATATTTGGCTACTTTGTTGCCTTAAGCGATTGAATCATGACACTGACAGCTTTATAATGCAGCACACAACACACACGACTGCTTTTATCGACCAATCTCCTATTACTGGCCACGTCTCCTTCAATTATTCTCTTCTGCTTCTTTGCAGAATCAGTCAGTGTGAGGCACATGAAACGTGACGCGAGGAATGGCCTCTTTGGGCTGCTGCCAGTTTCAGACAGTGCTGGCCCTTTAATTGTGTGTGTGTGTGTGTGTGTGTGTGTGTGTGTGTGTGTGTGTGTGTGTGGAGAGCACATATGAGGGTTTCAGAAGCAGCACTCCAGTATTTCCATATGTTTGCTTGAGTCTCACTGCGTCTGAGATCATCTGCTCTGTTCACACTCTGCCTGAAGTGTGTTTTAGCATGAAGCCCATAAAGTGAGGAGGCTGTAAGGCACCGCATGTTTCTGTGCAGTGCAGGAATAGAGGAGGATATTTTAAAAAAAAAAAAAAAAAACTGAGAGTAATGAACTCCAAACAAAATAAATAATAAAATACTGGCTGAGAGAAAGTTAAAAAGGATGGGATTTTCAGTAGACAACGAATGCGTAATGTGTCTAAAAACGTAAACGGATATACTGACTTCATGGTGAACTTTTCACATAAACATTTTGAGTAAGTGAAATGTAACGTTTTGTATAATTTATTTAGTTGATTAAAGGTTACTGATTAATAAAATTAATAGTAATTGTGACTTTTAAAACAGAATTGTTAAACTGAAAAAATATTTTTTCTATTCTAAAATGAATGAAAATGTTTATAGTTTATAAATTGATTAAAAATGTTTTTAAAAATTCTATATTTTTAAAAAATGAACAATTATTATAGTAAAACATGTTAGTGAAATACAATTTTGGGGTTCTTAATAATTTTAATTAATTAAATTTATTTTTATTATTAATTTATTCATTATTTATTTGTTACAAATATTAAAATTACATTTCAAGTATATTTTTATATTTAAACACTGTATTTTGTAGTTTATTGCCATACTCAATTATGTACCAGCCTACTATACTGAAATATTTCAGTTTCAGTTGTAAATACAATAAAGATTATTATGTTACAGTTTTTTCTATACCTCAACATTTCACATTTAATTTAAAGTATTTGCTGCCTCTTTATAATTGTTTGTGAAATTTCTCAACAACTTATGTGTGAAAATTGTCCAGCATTTTTTAAATTGCAATTTCCTTCAGAACTTGTATTTTAGCACCATTATATTCAAATACTTCACACAACACAGTTTTCATAATAAATGTATAGTGCAATATGATATGCAGTGGATCTGATAAAGATGCTTGTGGGATTGACAGTTAACGAAGTGTTAAAAGGGTTTAGATCTAGGGAATGTGACTGTGGTTAATGCTGGCAGTAAAGGCCAGAGTGAGGAATATGGTCTCCCCACTGCGCTGTAACCCCGGTATGCAGTGCAGCGGGTGATTGAGGGTCCTGTAACTCAGGTCAGGAGTGTTCTTTCCTCTGTGTGGTGTCCTCTCTGACTGAGGGTTCACACAGAGGTTTGCAGAGTCACACATGTTAACCAAACAGACAGAGCACAATTATAAGGGCCACTTTAAAAATGGAAGAGCTGATGTGTTTCTCATTACAAAAACACTTACTGAACTCTTAAATCCTGCAAAAGCACTCCAGGATTTTCATTGATTGTTAAACAGCTACTTTTTGTCTGTTTGTTTTGTACTTTGTTTTTATTTTTAGATTGTTTTCTTTTTGTTTCTTGTTTTGGTTTGTGTTTTACTTTTGTTTGATTTCAGAAATTCTTTTACATTTTTATCATGTATTAACGTAAAAAATCTTGCCTAATTTATGTACTCATTTGTTTGTGGTTTTTAATTGTATAAGTAATTAATGAAATGTTTTTGCCATGAATTTAGTCTTTGTTGACGACATGGCATTAAACAAAAAATATATGATATGTTTGATTTCAGATGTTTTTGTCTAATTAGTTGTTCTGTATTTTTGTTTAGTCTAGCGCTTGGTTTTTTGTTTAATGCTTTCTGTTTGGTTTGTGTTTTGTTTTATTTTAGATTTCTTTTTTCTTGTTTGCATTAGTCTTGCTTTGTTTTTGTTTCTTCTTTTGTTTGATGGTTTTAATTTGTGTTATACTTTTTAATTTGTGTTTTACTTTTGTCTGATTTTGTTTGTGTTTTGTTTTTATTTGATTTTAGTTTTTTAGTTTTGTTTGGTCTAGCTCTTGCTTTTGTATACATTTTTGTTTTGTTTAATGCTTTTGTATTTTGTTTTATTTTAGATTTTTTTGTTTCCTTTTGTGGTTTCTGTTTTGTATTGTTTAGTTTTTATTTACAGACTTTTTTTTTTTACAGTGGCATTGAATCCAGCTTAGACAATATTAATATATTACTAAATCTCTGGTTTATGAAGAGATATGAAATTCATTCCTCTTTAAGACCAGGACACACCAAGCTGAACTTTGGGCAGCATCAGGCTCTTGGTAAGCAACTTTTCAGCTAGTTTTTTTGGTGTGTCACCTCTAGTTGGGCTTACATTGAGTGTCCCTGATTCTGCATGTAGAATCTGTGTTGGCTTTTCGCAAAAGAGAATGCTCTGATTGGCTGTTCAGCTGCAAAGAGCAAAAAATGAACTGACAAACTAAGGAACCAACACGTCAATAGAGAACACAAAGAAGCTGTCTGTCATTTTGTCACATGTCTTAAATATTTGGAAGCAATATGGATTATCAAATTATTAGACGAATTTGCATAATTGAGTCCCTCTGTGATGAATTGGAAGTACTGTGAAAATGTTACATAAACACTGGTTTATAAAGGTTTACCTTTATGGAATGACAATATGGATACTCCCACCTTCAAATATGAAAAAAATAAATCCTCTGCACGCAGACGCAGAACATACAGTAGGTTCTCATGTCAGTCTGCTGCCTTCGGTTTAGTGCGTTTACACTCAGCCTTTTGGCCCAGATGCAACCAGACGCAGCCGTCACGAGTTGACAACAGAGTCGAGTCACTTTTCATCACCGTTAGTTCTTTGACATTGGCTTTATTTGTGGCAATACTTTGAATCCACACTGCAATACAGATGAAGTGTGGATGCTGCTAGTCATATGTTAAACATTATCATATCCTTAGGGAGTTCCTCTGATTAGTGGGCTTTATTACCGTAGTCAATTGCTAAAGGATGTGTTGTATGCTGAGCCTATGAGGCCTTTGACGGTCTTTTAAAACCTCGTTGAAACGTTCAACCATAAATGAGGCAGAAGAGGCAGATCGCACATGTTCGTATGCAGGGCAGTCCTACTCCAGTCCTGTGAGGAGAGTTTTATTTGGCTGACGATGAAGACTTTTCTTGGCTTCTTAAAGCATCCAGCAGAGACCCAAAGTCACTTTGTTCCAGCGTTAAAGACCATAAAGCGAACTTATATAAGTTTGACAAATGTGCATGATAAAATATGTTTCCTTTAAAATGACTTAGTGAAATATTCAGTTAGCACAAAACTGCATGTATGTCTTTGTTTTTACAAAATAGTTTGGATATTATAATAAACAAATTCACTCTTTTCCATTCCGTTATGATGTCAAAATAGTGCAAAAGATGCATAAACCAACCTTTTAGTGCATATTTGAAACAACTTCTGCATTTTTTGTGACTGTATGGAAAAGAACTTCGGTTTCAAACAGACTGCATCATTTCTGAACTTTAATTTGTGTCTTTTCATGTTACATAAGCTATCATGAATCATGTGTTGAGACATTCAAAGAGTCATGGCAGTAATGCATAGTCAAAACCAATGACTAATTCTGCAGTTGTTTATAGTCCAGAATGTATGTCTTATTTTCTCTGTCATAATAAAAGCATATTTTGCTGTAGTCCGCAGTATTTTCCTTGATGGGACACCCTTAGTCTTGTAAGACGCTGCAGATTAAAACTAAATTTGCTTTAAAGTCTTTGTTTACCCAAAAATGAAAATTATGTTAATAATTGCTCATCCTCATGTCATTCCAATCTCCAATCACCTTTGTTTATCTTTAGAACATTAGTTTAATTTTCCTTCGGCTTAGTCCCTTATTTATTAGGGGTTGCCACAGCGGAATGAACCGCCAACTATTCCAGAGTATCTTTTACACAGCGGATGCCCTTCCACCCCATCCCAGTACTGGAAAACACCCATACACTCTCGCATTCACACACGCATTCATACACTATGCCCAATTTAGTTAATCTAATTCACCTATAGCGCATGTCTTTGGACTGTGGGGGAAATCATAGCACCCAGAGGAAAGCCACGTGAACACGGGGAGAACACATGCAGACTCAACACAGAAATGCCAACTGGTCCAGCCGGGACTCGAACCAGTGACCTTCTTGCTGTGAGGAGACAATGCTAACCACTGAGCCACAGTGCTGCCCTCTGTAGAACATATAATTTTATATTTAAATGAAGATATTTTAGATGAAATCCGAGAGCTCTCTCATCCTCCAGCAATGCCCCGAGTCATTTAATGTCTAGAAAATTATCAAAAAACATTGTCAAAATATTCCATGTGACTTCAAAGTGGGGAGATCTGTGTCGTAACTGACAAAAACTAATACAAATACTGTGCTCCTAAGACCATTACTAGTTTAATATGTGTAAACTTTGGCAAATGACCATGTGTAATAAATGGGATAATCAACAGATTGACTTGTTAAAATTCTTTAACGTATAGCAGTTTGTTAAAAAAAAAAAAACCTGTACATGATAAACTTGTTGGTGACGCGGTGGTGCAGTGGGTAGCACAATCCCCTCATAGCAAGAAGGTCGCTGGTTTGAGCCTCGGCTGGGTCAGTTGGCATTTCTGTGTGGAGTTTGCATGTTCTCCCTGTGTTCGCGTGGGTTTCCTCCGGGTGCTCCGGTTTCCCCCACTAGTCCAAAGACATGCGGTATAGGTGAATTGGGTAAGCTAAATTGGCCGTAGTGTATGAGTGTGAATGAGTGTGCATGGATGTTTCCCAGTGATGGGTTGCGGCTGGAAGGGCATCCACTGCGTAAAAAACATATGCTGGATAAGTTAACGGTTCATTCTGTTGTGGCGACCCCAGATTAATAACGGGACTAAGCCAAACAGAAAATAAATGAATGAATGATAAACTTGTTAATGGTATGTAAAATATTTGAAACCCCTGTGCTAATATAACAGGCCCCTCCCTAATCATGTGTCATAAGCATTTGTATTGGTAACAGTTATTAATAACGTACATGTTGTATAATATTCAGCCTGTACTCAAGGCATTAAAGGGGAAGTGCTATTTTAACTGAATTGGCCATTAATCCTGGCACCTCTACACTTTCTGAGGTAACGTCTGACCCACAGTCAGACCGTCCACTTCCCCTGGTCAGTGTTGTTCTTGTGATGTTAAGAAATATACTCTATGCAAGTAGACAAACAAAGGCTTGAATGATCAGCCAATTCAAATGCTCTATTCCTGTAAACATATTTAGCAAAGACTTTGGCAGAACAAAAACTCAAGAGAGCAGTAACATTACATTCAGACGTCTGTCATTCACCCAAATGGGCTAATATTTAGGCTAACAGTTATAAATATGTTTGTGACCAATGTTTTATACTGAGATGTAATTTTGGAAAGCAACTGTGCATGTACTTGTAGCTAGAAGTGTTTGTGTTTACATTGTGTTTGTATATGTTTTACCAGTAACTAAATACTTTTATTATTATTTTTAACATACAAATTAAGAAGGGCGACACGGTGGGTCAGTGTTGGCATGGGTTTCCTCTGGGTGCCCTGGTTTCCCCCACAAGTCCAAAGACATGTGGTATGGGTGAATTGAATAAACTAAATTGGCCGTAGTGTAGGTGTGTGAATGAGTGTGTATGGATGTTTCCCAATACTGGGTTGCAGCTGGAAGGGCACCCGCTGTGTAAAACATATGCTGGATAAGTTGGCGGTTCATTCCGCTGTGGTGACCCCTGATGAATAAAGGAACTAAGCCGAAGGAAAATGAATTAAGAAATATGGTTAAAATTTTTCGCTTCACATGATACTTTGGATTATATATTAAAAAAACTCATGATACATTCACAAATTGCAAAAATATAGTGTTGAGTATGATACTCAATGCCGCTAGAAGTATTAGTTTATAGCTGAAAGTTACAATAGGAAGTTATGCTAAGCTAACAAATGCTAGCAAGCCTGTGTGACAACCTGTTTACTGAATTTATGCTACATTAAATTTGAAAATATGTAAAGTACATATATATATATGAATATATATGAGATATATATTAATGAGAGCTTTTAGAAGTACCATTGTTAGGGGGTTGAGTAAAAAGTTAATACTTATGAAAATAAATAATACTTTAAATGAGTAAACTAGGATGTTTTTGGACATCCAATTGCAATTTAATGTGTTGTTAAGGTTGTATTTGCTCATTAGTTTTATTGTATGTACTTTTAAGTATTTATGGTACACGGAAATACATTTAAATGTAAGTTCTTTCATGTAAGTCCCTATGAATCTGTTTATTATTATAATTTCTTATAATTATTTGCCTAAAATTCTCTACTTTTAGTCATTCATTTACTGGGATCCATTTTAATGTTTACATTTTCATTTTAGTGGCCAAACAGTTCATCTAATTAATAACAAGGTATAAATTAAATTAAGGGCAACACGGTGGCGCAGTGGGTAGCACTGTCGCTGATTGGAGTCCAGGCTGGGTCAGTTGGCATTTCTGTGTGAAGTTTGCATGTTCTCCCCATGTTGCCGTGAGTTTCCTCCGGGTGCTCTGGTTTCCCCCACAGTCCAAACACATGCTCTATAGGTGAATTGGGTGAGCTAAATTGGCCATAGTGTATGAGTGTGAATGAGTGTATGGGTGTTTCCCAATGATGTGTTGCATCCGCTGCGTAAAACATATGCTGGATAAGTTGGCGTTTCATTCCGCTGTGGCGACCCCAGATTAATAAAGGGACTAAGCCGAAAAGAAAATGATTTTACTCTCTGTACGTACACTTGTCTCTGAAATCTGACAATCTGTCTCTTGTCTCTGGCTTCTATTCCATTCATTTCATATTGTCTTTATGTACTGTTTTAAATACACAGTACTTCGGTAAGTGCGCTTTCATACACATGGAATATTTGCATATATGTCTTATATGTAATGCAGTATGTCATTTCTCAGAATGATTTTTGAAAGACAAAGATACAAATTAAGATTATGGTTTGCACTTTTTTCCCCTCTGTTTTTATAGCACAATTTAACCAAAGCATCTATATGCTGAATAAATGTAAATGTGAATGTTAAGATGTGCTAGCTAGATTTATTGTGTTTGCGTTTGCTGACTACTGCATGTACAAAGCAGACTTTCATAAAAGACTCTGTTGATGGTCAGTACTTAGTAAACCCAGAGAGAGTGTATTTTCTCTTTGAACTCTGAGACTTTGTAATTTTTTTCAACTCCAGCCACAAGGCCTTATGAAGTTTTACCAACTGTTGTTTCTGTTCTCACTCACTATAATGAATATATGGAAATTCCATTATGCTCTGCAGGCAGTTATTGCATCTTTATTGACCAAATTAAAACCATCGCCTCAAAATAACTGGATGTTTTCCTATTAAGCTTGGCTTGGTGTGTTTTTCTGTATTGGCAGAATGAAAACTGAATGAATGAATTAAGGCTAGTTATTTGAATGCAGTTGTCATGCCTACATACTTTTGTATATAATATGAAATTATTAGATTTGTATTTTGATTAAAAGCATTCCGTCTGAGTGCTAAATATAATGTGCATGAGCATGTACTTAAAAAGCTGGCCTTTCCCAAATTGTATCATTCATTCATTCATTTTCTTTTCGGCTTAGTCCCTTTATTAATCTGGGGTCGCCACAGCGGAATGAACCGCCAACTTATCCAGCATATGTTTTAGGCAGCGGATGCCCTTCCAGCTGCAACCCATCACTGGGAAACATCCATACACACCCATTCACACTCATACACTACGGACAATTTAGCTTACTTAATTCACCTATAGTGCATGTCTTTGGACTGTGGGGGAAACCGGAGCACCCGGAGGAAACCCACGCAAACACGGGGAGAACATGCAAACTCCACACAGAAACGCCAACTGACCCAGCCGAGGCTCGAACCAGTGATCTTCTTGCTGTGAGGCAATTGTGCTACCCACTGCGCCACCGTGCTGCCTCCAAATTGTATCACTTTTTCCTTTTTTTTGTAGCATAAAGTATTTTGAACAGTGTTAAAGGGTTAATGGGGTCAAGAAAGTCATTATTAACCAATCACTTTAATCCTCAAAATATTCCATGCATGCAGCTTTGGAACATCATGAATAAATACTGAATTATCCTATCACACCACAGCTGAAAATTGCTCAAGGGTTGATCGGGTACAGTTTATCTGGGTTTCATTCAAGACTAATCATGTTAGAGCAGCAGTTCCTGGATGTCTGTGGTTAAATGAAGTCATGAGTTTTCTCTAACTGCGTGTCTCATTCTCCAGGAATGAACGTTCCGTCTCCGACTGAGATGAAGCAGCTTTGGAAGATGCTCTTTCCACTGCTGATCCTCCTTTACCTATCAGGAGCTGTCCAGTCTCAAGTAAACCCAGGTAGATGTTTTGTTTTGTTTTTTAGATTAAATGTCTCAAGCTGTAATGAAAATACAAATCTATCAGTCATTTAGTTGATAAATTTGTGCAAAGGTGTGATTAATAACAATCATAAAAGTGTACTATTTGAAAGTTTGCACTTTAATTTACAAAGTCAGATAAAATAAAATAAAAAATAGATGTTTTTAAACTAGACTGGAGATACAAAACTATTCATAAGGAATGTGCATTAAGTGCATGTTTTAATCTTAAAATTGAGGGTTCGCCCAAAAATCTAAATGATGTTATAATTAACTCACCCTCCACTTGTTACAAATCAGGTTTGTTCTTCTGTTGAATTAAAAGGAAGATATTTTGAAGAATGTTGAAGAATAAACATTATTCAGAATATTTCTTTCTACAGAAGAAGGAATAGATAAAAGTTTAGAAACTTTAGTGTGAATAAATGGTGAGGAAATTTTCATTTATGTATGAATTATATCTTTTTTTCGCAATCAAGCTCAGTTGGAACTACAAGGGCATTGACCATCAAAAAGTGGATCTGAGGCAACTGAGAAGTGCATAGCATTACTTTTGCATGAACTTACAGGTTATAAAGTTTATGTGGGCGCTCAGTTTTTCCTGTCCTTAAACATGTTTGGCCCAAATCTCATGTTTTAAAAGATGAAGTGCTATGCAAAGGCTATTTCTTGGCTATGACTAGAAATTTAAGACAAGGACACTTTTTCCACTCATTAAATTCATAAAACATTACCATTTACAAATACACTTTTAAAAATAAAGGTACCATAGAAGAAAAAATATATAGTGGGAATAAATCAAAGAACCTTTTAGCACTATAAAGTACCTTTTTTGGCATAAAAAGGTTCCATGAATGTTAAACGTTCTTTTTTGGAACCATCAATGCCAATATACCCTTTATTTTTAAGAGTTTATAGTTCCTTGAGTAAGGAAACACAGTACTTATTCAGACTGGTTTTTTTACCCTTGAATTGCAAACAAGCTAAGATGACATTTGTAGCTATCATGGTAGCATTCAAACTAACAGTTTGAAGCACTTTTCTTATTGGTTCAATATTTATTAAATCCAAAGACATAAATAATGATTGACCAACAGCATTGATCAGAAAAATAATGGTAACACTTTGCAATAAGGTTGTGTTAGTTAACCTTAGTTAATGCATTGGTTACCATGAATTACCAGTGAACAACACATCCATTAAGCTCTACCTAGTCTTTGTTCATGTTTAATTACACAAACACTAAAGTGTTTGTTAATGCATTAGATAACATGTCCTAAAAAATGAACAACACATTTATTTAGCAATACAAAATCTTTGTTAATGTAAACCTACAAACATAGCAATGTCCTAGTTAATACGTTAGCTAACATGAACAAATAATGAACAACGACTCAAGTTTAGCACTACACAATCTTCATAAAAATTGAAAAATTCGATATTAGAACTACAAAAATGAAGTTGCAACTAGAAATGTAAATGTATAAGAACTATGAAAATTAAGTTGTGGTAACTAGAACAATGAATTTATAAGAACTAGGAAAATTTATTTTAAATAACGGCATACAATATAAAAATTAAGTTGGGGTAACTATAAAAATTAAGTTGTGACAACTAGAAAATTGAATTATGAGCAAAAAAAAAGTTATTAAGTTGGCGAAACTAGCAATATTAAGTTGGGGCAACTAGAAAGATGAAGTTAAAACTAGAAATATTTGGTTAATTCAATAATAGCATTGCTTTGACATCTCTGAACTACACTTGAACTTGTTTTATAATTAATACATTCAACAGAACTGAGCTAAACAATAAAAATAAAACTATTGCTTTTTTGCTCCATTATTCATTCTGTTACTTTCCTGTTTAAAACTGTGATGCTTTTAAACAAATTGTTGTATAAATCAGGGAAGTTTAAAAAAATCCAAATAAACATTACTATAATGAATAGAAAATGTGTTTATTCATTCATTCATTTTCTTTTCGGCTTAGTCCCTTTATTAATCTGGGGTTGCCACAGCGGAATGAACCGCCAACTTATCCAGCATATGTTTTACGCAGTGGATGCCCTTCCAGCTGCAACCCATCACTGGGAAACATTCATACTCATTCATACACACACTCATTCATTCATTCACACACATACACACTACGGACAATTTAGCTTATCCAGTTCACCTATAGCGCATGTCTTTGGACTGTGGGGGAAACCGGAGCACCCGGAGGAAACCCACGCCAACACGGGAAAAACATGCAAACTCCACACAGAAATGCCAACTGGCTCAGCCGAGGCTCGAACCGGTGACCTTCTTGCTGTGAGGCGATCGTGCTACCCACTGCGCCACCATGAGGCCAGAATGTGTTTATATGTCCATTATAATTTAGACCCATTTATAATACTATTTTTCACATATCAGTTAGGTCTTTTATAAGAAATACTATATAAACTGTTGAAGACAAAATCATTAGTCCTTATGTAAAATTTGAATTTGCTATTTATTTCTTTGCCATGACAGTACATACATAACATTTTTTCTTTTCTTACAATAGTAATATTCCTTTTATTAGTTAACTAGGGAAGTTAATTAGATTAATCTTTGGCCAACAGTGACTTGGATCATTGTAGCAATTTGAAAAAATACTAATTTCTTAAGGACTAATTGACCGTAGCTTTTTGTAATTGTTTATTATTATTTCACTATTAAACATCACTTGAGAACTTTTTTCAAAACATAAATCTCACAGGGGGGCTGCTAGTTATTTTAGATCTCTTTTACATTTTAGGATACATAAAAATTATTCTATTTGGACATGTGTGGCAATGACAAATTAAATGAATCTAAACAATTGAAAACCCCTGGTACACTGTAAAAAATGATTTGTTAGTTTGACTAAAAAAAGTAAGTTACCTGGTTGCCTTAATTTTGAGTGATAAATGTTTGTGTGGTAAATGTGAGTTATAACAACTTAAGTGATTTTGTTTCTTAACTAATTTTTCTAATATTTTGTATTGCATCAACTTCTTCAAGCAGTTTAAGTTAACTTACAAATTTAAGTACACTCAACTTTATAGTGTAAAACTTTTTTTAAAGTCAACTTAATCCATTTGATTGCTTGAAGAAGTTGATACAATGTAATTCGAAGTTATATGAACAAAAGATTTGTCAACTCAAATTATGTGTTAAATGAACTAAATATAGCTTGTTGTAACAACTAAGAAGTTTACATGGTTGCCTTACAGCACAAATAAACTGTAATAATATTTATTATAACTTCAAGAAAATATTTTCATTCAAGCAAAAGTAATGTTATCAATTCAATAAATTCATATTAAAACTCCTTGAAGCAACGGGATACAGTCTGTAAATTCAAACACCTCTAAAAAAATAAATAATTATAACAAAATTTTTCAAACAGCATTAAAATGAACCCTTTGAAATGTTTCTTTATCTATTCAACATTTTAAAGGCTTATACCAATTCATAACATTTTACATTGAAAATTGTTCTCCCATGCTGAAACTTACTGGAAAAAAAACTGTGTATAAATGGTAAACAAAGATGACTTGATATAAATACTGTGCAGCATTGTCAGTGCAATGTTACAAATATTACAATAACTCTATACAATATTATAATAATGGACCAGCTACAGTAATGTGGACATTGCTGACACGTTTGCTCTGAGTTTAAGCTCAAAAACTGTGTTTGACAATTTATGAGATAAATCTCTATGGAAATCAGTTACTGTGGAACCACGAACATCATGTGGTCACAATCCCCAGTTTTATAAGGTCAGATTGCTGCAAGTTGCATTGTTGTTTTTGACTAGGCCTGAAACTAGCAGTCTTGTAGTTGTGATCAATGTAAGATTGAGGTCTGGAAGATACCCAGATTCCTTTCTGGTTCTCATGGCTTCTTTTTCTTTTTATCTGTGTCTTTCAACTAGCTTTTTTCTCTCTCTAGCATGGGTGGTTTGTGGGGAGGAAAGTGTGATGTCAATGTGAGGTTCAATTATATTTTACAAGGAAACCAGAAGCCAACTCATGGTGAGCAGCCGTACAGTAGAGACTAAAGCTAAAGTCTGGAAAGCAGCTAATACCAGCATGGCTAGAGGCCGTTTCTGCTGGGACCCCCCAGGATGAAAACCACACTGCACTCTTGTACTGTACTGGGCTGAGTTCCTTTATGAAGCAGATGATTTTGATTAGACAAGGGGACATTGCTTCGTTACATTGATCGTGTGTCCATCACATGAACAAATTCATGCCTTAGCCTTACACTAAGACGAGACACTACAGGCAAAAACAGTTTTTCTTGCACCTATCAGTTGTGAGATTTTGTACTTTCTTGCCTTTCATAAAGGGAAAATGATCATGCTAATGCATACAAAATATTAATACACTTTGAAGTATTTCTTTAGTCAGTTTTTCAGTTCGTCAACTGGCTAATTTTCAGATGTGTCTATAGATTTTAATTACAATATATATTTTTATTGGCTGATTTTCAATTAGCTGATTATCTGTGTTCTGAAGGTTTTTGCAGAGGCATTTGTTCAGACATTTGCCGGAAAATCCATTTTTTTTTTTTTAATCAACAAAAACCTATGAAAATTAATTTCTTTTCTGGTATTTCACAAAAAGAAGTAAGAATTTTAAACCTGACTTTATTCAATGTTTTGAATGTATGCAAATTGACACGTTTAATTGAGGCATCATTTGCATATCTAAACAACATATTGGAAAAGGTATAATTCAAAAAAAGTTTTCAATCAATTGTGGAAGCATGCGATATTGATCAGTTTTTTGAACCCTTTCACCCACAGTGTCCTGTCTTAAACGCATTGAGTTTGCATTTGTAGGGATAAAAAAGATTCCTAAAATCCCCTCCATGAAAACCTTTAACCTTTAAAAACCAAGAATTTTAAAGATGTTTTGAATGTATGCAATTCTATGCAAATTAACATGTTTAATCAAGTAAGTCCTCTAAGTCTTTTGCAACTTTAAATATAATCCATAAACTGGAAAACCATGTGATTATTATTAGTTGTTTTTTTTTACCCTTTTAAATTTTAAATCCTTATTTCTATAGTGCTTTTACAATGTAGAGTCAAAGCGGGCAGCATGGTGGCGCAGTGGGTAGGACGATCACCTCACAGCAAGAATGTCACTGGTTCAAGCCCTGGCTGGGTCAGTTGGCATTTCTGTGGGGAGTTTGCATGTTCTCCCTGTGTTTGCGTGGGTTTCCTCCGGGTGCTCCGGTTTCCCCCACAGTCCAAAGACATGCGCTGTAGGTTTCTCGGTGTTGGGTTGCAGCTGGAAGGGCATCTGCTGCGTAAAACATATGCTGGATAAGTTGGCGGTTCATTCCGCTGTGGCGACCCCAGATTAATAAAGGGACTAAGCCGAAAAGAAAATTAATGAATAAATGAATTGTGTCAAAGCAGCTTAAAACAGATGAAGTTCTAGTAAATTGAAACGGCTTCAATCCAGTTTTCACAGATGAAGTTCAGTTTAGTTTAATTCAGTGTCTCTTCTGAAAGCCCAAACACTGAAGAGCAAATCCAACAATGCAAATGTTTTTTTTTTTACACTTTCCCCCACAGTGTCCTGCCCTAAACATTGAAATGCATTAAGTTTGCATTTGTAGTGATAAAAAGAAATTCCCAATATTCCCTCCATATAAACCTTTGACTCTAATGTGTCAAAAACATAATAATTTTAAATCTGACTTTATTAGATGCTCTGAATATATGCAAATGTATGCACATTGCAATTCTGAATATAATCGATAAACTGTGGAATCATACATTATAAATAATAGTGTTCCACCCAAGTTGTCCTGCCTTTAGATGCATTAAGTTGGCATTTGTATAGTTTAAGATTGAGGATCATGCTTATGCAACAAGGCAACAAGGAATGCATATGGGTTTCTTTTATAGCTATATTGTACTTTAATGTATTGCAGAGGAGGATGCCAGTCCATCCATATTGTTTAATTTTCGCTTTGCTTTGTTGAACTACAAAGTGCTGTTTGGCTGGTTTCAAAGTAAACATGGAATATGTAAAATGCTTTGTTAAACTTTGCTCTGTGTGGTTTACGCGAGGGGAGGCTAAATTGTTGAAAAGCCTTTAGATGGCTTGTGGTACAAGCAAAAATAACACAATTACACTCAGCTGTTCTGTTGCCGCCTGAATGTTCTGGATTGTTACTTTCCGGTTTGAAAGTATTACAGAGAAGTGGGTGAAATAGTTATAAGGGTCCCACACAATGCATTTTTATAAAAAAATCCAAAATCCAAAATTATAGAATCAATTATTGGAAGAATTTGATTGGTCACATTAATTGCATGCCTATAAAAGCATCTGTAAGCTGAGTACATAAAATAAAAAAAATACAAAATTAAATTAAAAATGAACATTTTAGTAGTTTGAAACTATATATATCATACAGCTAGAAAAAGATAGAAGAGATAAATTATTACATTTTAAATTAATAAAAATATTAATAAAATAAATAGAAAAAAAAAGCTATTACTTTTTTGTTGTTGTTGTTGTTTTTACTGTAATTTTGTCATTACTGTAATGACCAAACCAGACATTATACCCTTCCAGACTACTAAAAATGTCAATCAAGAAAATTTGTTGCTTGGATTTATTTTTTTAAGGTCTAAAAAGTAGACAATTCCAGCAACAGAGTCACTAGGCCAAACAAAGGTAAATATCCATAACAGATTTCAGTTGCAATAAAGGCAGAGCCACACCTACTTATTGCATCATCAGTAGTTTTGAAAACCAGCTCTTTGCTAAGGGAGAATTGATATGAAAATCTTACAATGCAAAATAACTGTAATGATCCTAAAATTAGCCAATTAACTAATATTTATGTATTTCATATATTAATTTTAAAATGCTTGACACTGTCTCGAGAAATCTAAAACTCATTCATGCATTCATGAAGGGTTCCTGTGCACTTCTATAGAAAATACTGATTTTTATTACTAGAACTATACTGAGGCAATTATTATTATAATTTTTCAATTTTGTAATTTAACTTGTTGTTTAAAATAAAAAACTCAACCCTCAACAAGACCCTATAACTTATCCTAAGTATGTGTATATTTCATTCTAACAATGTTATTTTAATTTTTTTAAATTACAAAACACTTCTGAGTATTTCTACTTTAAATGGCCATAATGTCAAATTAATTGCGTGAATATCAGTGTCCACTACTTTTTCCAGTGTCTTTGAATTTGCATACTTCAGTTTCCTAGCAACTTTCTGATAGCAAAAACATAACTATACTTCAGACATTCAGTCTTTCAAACCTTCAAAAACAAGATTTGGGGAAAAAACTGTGCAGACAAAGTGAGGTGCGTACATTTTGCAGGCGGTCCAGTAATTCATACACAGTTTTAGGCTATATTTAGAAAATGTTTATATATTTAGGGTTATGAATATAATGACAGACATTCAAAGCTTAATTCTAAATGTCAATAGAAGCTTTGAATGTAAATATCACATTACAAAAATTCAGTTAGCCATTCAAGAATTCTGGTAGTACCAGTGTTAATGACGAAATGTAAAATAATCACATAGTTTTAGGGTGTTTTGCCCTTTTTTTGCGATGCTTTACAGATCAATGAACTGCAGTGCTTTGGAACACTGTCTTAGCAATATATCACAGTGTCCCATAATTGCTGCTGAATACTATTACTTCTCATCACAGGCACTTAAAAAAAGATCTTCAGTTTGGTGGTTAGAAAGAAAAGAATACTATGCTAAAGGAGTGGTGAAATTAATCGGGAATGAGTCCATCACTCAAACCTCGCTGAACTGCGTGTGAGCTCTGTGTGAAGACGTGACCTCGCCTCGAGTTTATTATTGAATGTAGCAGGAGCGCAAGCACGATTGTTTACAATGGATTCAACAATCAGACTGGAGTCTGTGGCTTGTACATACCAGACATTTTGACAACAGGAAAGTAAATTGAAACAGCTTCTATTTCTTTCTTTTTTCCCTCTTTTTTTTTGCACCAGAGTCTCTGCATGTTTTATAGATATTTGTTTCTGCAGGCCAAAAGTCACGGCAGCAATCTTTCTCAAATTTACAATATGATAATTTGATGGGGTTTAACTTGTCGACCTTGATGTTATTAGCGACAGAAGTTAATAACGGTGTTTGTAGAAATCGCTGCTTTCCACAAAGGTGGTGAGTTTCTGTTCCTTCCAAGAGAGAGAGATGCTGTAACCTCTTTAAATATCAGTTTTGCTCCTTCATATTTCCGCTGGAAAAAGGCAGCATTTTTTTTTCTACTTCTGGAAAAGTGTGTTAGCTATGAGATCTGCTCTGCCAACTTTCCTCTGTTTAAAATTCCCTAAGACTGTAGTTATACCATCCTACTCTCTGCCTTTTTCCACTTTGAGTAATAGACTCTTACTTTTTCTGCTGTAAAAAAAAAAAAAAAAGAATGAAAAGAAAAAATGCAAGCGCCTCTTCTGGATGTTGATTTAAAAGTGTGTGAATGTTAGTATACATATGTGTGTGTTGGTGCAAGGTTTTGGACAGTTTGACAGTAAACATGGTGGAACAAATGTGCTATTCAAAAGGTTTAAGAATGGAAAAAGTTTGTTGGTAAAATAGGAAATAAGCGCCACTTGGACCAATGAATTACTACAGAAGGCCAAAGTGGCCCATAAGAGAGAGAGAGAGAGAGAGAGAGAGAGAGAGAGAGAGAGAGAGAGAGAGGAAAGACCAAAAACCACATTTTCTGCACACAACATGAGTATTTTTCCACCTTTCTGAAGTGAGGGATATTTTTAGACTCAGTAACTGGATGTTTACTCAATCAGACTGTAACCGTCTACTCTTGGAGAGCAGAAAAACAGAGTAAATACACATTTTACTCTTCACTGTAAAACAATGCTGGGTTCCACACAATACCTTCATGTTGTCCCAACACAAATCTATTAGCTAAAAATCTATTAACCTAATTGTTTTAACAAATATAAGTGGATTTAACATAAAACAATTAAGTTGTCCCAAAAAAAAACTCAAGAATTGTGTTGTTTCAGCTAATTTCAATTAAATATGTTGGGTTTTTGTTATTAAAAAAACTTAAATACATATTTCTGCAAATGTATAAATGGTGCAAATCTTTTATAAGCTGCCTAACAGGTCAGACACTGTCAATTTGCTTCCGGTTTTATTTTATTCAAGTGTTTATGGGTAATTATCACAAAATCAGTTTATTGATTTCATCACTGTTTATATACAAATGATTTTTTTTTACCCTGTTGTAAGTTTAGCATCAAATATCTGGCTGTGTTTTTTTTATTGTGGTCTTGTGAAACCTTTATTTCTCTTTTTCAAAAAACACAGTTGGCTGGGTGTCTACGGCTGAACAGTTCTGTGTTTTCACAGGGTGTTTGATGTATGTGGCGCTCTTGTGTCAATTGTCTGACACTGCTTTGCTGCATTCACAAAGCTATGGAAACTCTGTTTGTTGTGAATGTGATTAAACATCAGGGTTATTATCCCCGATACTGATTTCTTTACTACACTTATGTATAATATGTGTTACAATATGTACAAAATTAAATGTTTTTATCGCAAATATCAGTATGAGTATTTGACATATTGTCCAGTCTTAGCCTGTAAAAGTAAATGTATGAAAGAGAAAGAGAGAGAAAGAGAGAGAGAGAGAGAAAGAGAGAGAGAGAGAGAAAGAGAGAGAGAGAGAGAGAGAGAGAGAGAGAGAGAGAGAGAGAGATGAGCTCTTACATCTGGAAGAGCTTTTTGTTGGGGGATTCGGCTCGTTTTGGATTATATCAGCTTGTCATTGCCAAAACCAAGCCTCTGAGGTTTCCCCCATCTTGACTTTTAAGCAAACATTTGGAGGAGAAACAGAAAAAAAAATGAAAAGAGAGACAAAAAGTCCTTCACCACTATCCTTGCTATTGCTGGCACAATCACAAAGGCTATTTTGTTGAAATGGAGGGGCCACTTGGAATAGGAGTGTCCTTGTACAGTGTTTTTTTTTTTAGTTTTAATGTCCGGATCTTCATGTGGATACTCAAAGAAAGAGAGAGATATTAAGAGAGATTGGGAGGGTTTATATAAATATTTTCTGTTGCTCTGACAGTATCAGGTGATTGTGCAATCAAAATATAAAATAGTGTTTGTAAAATATATTGTTCAAATGGATATTAATTATAGCATTCATGAGCCGATGTTGATGGTCTACAAAACATACTCTCTCTGTTTAACAGTGCTTTTCAAGACTCATCTCTTCATCATCGTCATTTTAGTCTGTTTAAAATAATAAAAATCTGCTTTTTTGTTTGCTTAAAAATTTAAGTAAAAACAAAATAATCAGATGCGGATAAAAAATGCAGATAAGAAAAATTTGTTCAAATATTTTAGGCATGCCAATTTACACTTAAGTAACGCTAACATTTTTAAATTTTACATTTTTTTTAGATAGAAAATAACAGATATTTTTAGATATTTAAGATTCTTACATCAGGTTGCAAAATTGCTTTTAATAACTGTCATGTCTATATATGATAAACTCAATTTTTTCTACTCTTATTTGTAATGTAGAAATGTGCACATTTTGTAAAGCTGCTTTGAAATAATAGATCTTCCGAATAGTGCTATAGAATAAATGCAAATATCTGCTGTCCATTTAGTCTGATAAGGTGAAACCACTGAAATGCATAAGAAATCTTTCTGAGCTTTAATATCTGCAAGACTAATTTGACTTTATATTGTTATTTGCACGTAAAAGTCATTGAAAGTCATTTAAAGTGTCATGTAAAAGTTGATGAGTATAAAATGTATGACAGTTGTTTTTAGATATTTATTTTTTAAATATATTTTTATATTTTTATGTATTATTATATTATTATTGTTGTTGTTGTTGTTGTTGTTGTTGTAGTAATAATAATAATAATTCATTCATTCATTCATTCAGTCATTCATTTTCTTTTCGGCTTAGTCCCTTTATTAATCTGGGGTCGCCACAGTGGAATGAACCGCCAACTTATCCAGCATATGTTTTACACAACGGATGCCATTCCAGCTGCAACCAATCACTGAGAAACACCCATACACACTCATTCACACAAATACACTACTGACAATTTAGCTTACCCGATTCACCTATAGACACCTGTCTTTGGACTGTGAGGGAAACCGGAGCACCTGGAGGAAACCCACGCGAACACAGGGAGAACATGCAAACTCCACACAGAACTGCCAACTGACTCAGCCAAGGCTCGAACCAGCGACCGTCTTGCTGTGAGGCGATCATGCTACCCACTGCGCCACCGCGCTGCCTAATAATAATAATAAGAATTATTATTATTATTATTTTCCCAGTGATGGGTTGCAGCTGGAAAGGCATCCGCTGCGTAAAACATATGCTGGATAAGTTGGCGGTTCATTCCGCTGTGGTGACCCCAGATTAATAAAGGGACTAAGCCGAAGAGAAAATGAATGAATAAATGAATAATTATTCATATTATTGTTATTATTATTATTATATTTTAAATATCAGTCACATAGTCACACTACCCTTTTTTTTTCAGGTGTGTGTCGGTCCCCATTAGGCATGTCCAGAGGGCAGATTTTAGATGAAGATATATCAGCTTCCAGTCAGTGGTCAGAATCCACCGCAGCAAAATATGGCAGGTATGAACATACACACTCACACCACATACACATAATTTATAGTGCAGGTTATCTTGATTGGAGCAATTTAAAGCACATCTGGTGAAATGCGGGTGGCCTTTTCTTAGCCTCGCTAAAATTATGTAATTATGCTTTCTCCATATATCACATTTTCACAGATTGTAAGTGTTCACATTCCCCTTTGACCAAAAATGAACTATTTTGGACTGAATTATAATGCAGAAAACTCACTTGTAAAACTAAGCAGTTTATTTATGTTTTTTTTTTTTGTGCTATAGGCTGGACTGTGAGGAGGGCGATGGAGCTTGGTGTCCTGAGATCCCAGCAGAACCGGAGAACATGAAGGAGTTCCTGCAGATCGACCTGCTCTCTCTGCACTTCATCACTCTGGTGGGCACTCAGGGGCGACACGCAGGCGGCATCGGCAATGAGTTCGCCCAGACATACAAGATCAAATACAGCCGTGATGGCAGCCGCTGGATCTCCTGGAGGAACCGACAGGGCAGAGAGGTGCACGATTTCACAAAAAATACTGTTATATACTACTATTCAACACATTACATATTACTGTTAAATGGAAACTTCACAAAACAAATTAAAATGGGCTGTTAATTTATTCTCTTGTCTTCAGTTAAACATTAGTGAAGATTTATTAGCAGAAACTGTGGTCCTTGGTGATTCATAAAATGCAAATTAATGGCTACTGGCAGTTTGAGTAAAAAAAACACATACAGATTCAATTAAACTAATATATTTGACTCCTGATGATACTCGGAGGTCACATGAAGTGAAATGATCGGTTTGTTCAAGAAACAGAACATTATTTATAATATTATTAACTTTAAAGCCTTAGCAATGGTCTTGAAAGTCTTCATGACAGTTTGGAGCTTTCTACATCTTACATTAATTACTTTAATTGCGTTACATTCATCTTTATAATGTATTGACGCGTATGAGAACAATATAGAGATATAATTTCTTTTGAGTGATATCCTTTAAAAAACATTTTTAATTGATTGTTGCTACATTAATTTATTTAGTTTATTTTAAAAATGTAAAAAAATAAATTGTTATTGTAATATTTTTATGTTTATTGCACCATTACAATAAACAGTATTTTTGCAGTATTAGGTTTTACAAAAGAATACAAAATATCAATGACTATACATTTTTAGAAATATTATTCATTCATTTTCTTTTCGGCTTAGTCCCTTCATTAATCTGGGGTCGCTACAGCGGAATGAACCGCCAACTTATCCAGCATATGTTTTACGCAGTGTATGCCCTTCCATCCGCAACCCATCACTGGGAAACATCCATACACACTTATTCACACACATACACTACGGACAATTTAGCACGGGGAGAACATGCAAACTCCACAAAGAAACGTTAACTGACCCAGCCGGGGCTCGAACCAGCGACCTTCTTGCTGTGAGGTGATTGTGCTACCCACTGGGCCACCGTGCTGCCCTAGAAATATTATATTATATTATATTATAATATATTATAGTTTTATTGGCATTCTTGTTTAGATTGTGTTCTTACCTTTTTATGTGTTTTATGTGTAATGTTGTTTTAATACTGTAAAGCACATTGGGCAGCCTCTTGGTTGTAATAAGGTGCTATATAAATAAGGTTGATTGATTGATTGATTATTTAATCAAATTTTATTTCATTTTTTATTTTGCAAGCTTAATGGTTGCATTTTTTTAAGTGCAGAGAATATAACAAAAACTCACAAGACACATTAGAATGTAAAGTATTCATACTTGGTCAAACATATGTGGAAAAACCCCAGCTGTTTTTCTTTCTTTTTTTTTTTACATCAAATCAAAGATCTAGGCAGTCTCAACATTGAAACGTTTTTCCGATTGGGATGTCTTTGTTTTGTTTTGTTTTTTGCAGCATGAATGTGTCTCTATAAACAGTAGAGTCCTTAAAGAAATGGTTTACTGGATCTGGTGTGGCCATCTGAACCAAACACTCCTGAAATTAATTGGAGCACCAGCTGTAAGCCAGAGCCCATAACATCTGTTCCTGACCTCACTGGCCCTTTTGTGTCTGAATGAGAGCAAATAACAGCAAAACCTGCCTAGAAGACCTAGAGTTAAAGAGGACCAGGGCCATATTAATACTCCTGATTTTGAAAGTACATCATGAATGAGTTTGCTGTCCACATACTTTTGGCCATGCATATACAGTATTAAACATTTGTCATCAGACTTGTCCTAAAACGATTGAACAACACCCACTCTTGTCTTAGGACAATTTTGAAAAATGTTTTGATCCACTTCAAATGTTGACTACTGTGCAAAGTCTAAATGCATTTTTTAATGCTTTGTGCAGGTGATTGAGGGGAACAGAAATGCCTATGACATTGTGTTGAAGGACCTGGAGCCACCCATCATTGCCCGTTTCGTCCGCTTTATGCCTGTCATTGATCACTCCATGAATGTGTGTATGCGAGTGGAACTGTATGGCTGCGAGTGGCTTGGTAAGTTTGACTACTAGTTAATGGGATAGTTCACCCAAAAATGATAATTTACTTACATTTTACTCACCCTCAAATGGTTCCAAACCTTTGAGTTTCTATTGAACACCAAAGAAGATATTTTGAAGAAAGCTTAAAACCTGTAACCATCTTTAAATAGTTTTTCAAATCATTTTGTTTGTCAGCAGGTTAGTCAAAAGAAACCAGAGGTGTAAATAATACCTTAAAACCATACATAAGAAAAACTACACACATTACAAACTACAACTACAGTGAAAATTACTCAAGTAACAGTCACCAATTTTAATAGCACTTGAGTAAAAGATTTTGAGTGTCTGATTTTAGCATTACTTAAATTGATAGTTTAATCAAAATTTGACCATATGCTTTTGCTCATGAATGACGGTCCTTCTCTGATGACATTAGTTTGACGGCTTGAGAAAAATATGCTTAGCCACGCCCCTCTAACCGTTAGTTTGCTGGGAGAAAAAGATAAGAGGAGGAGCTCAAAAATAAAACTCGCCTCCTACTTAATAGTTGGAAAAATATGTCATCATACTGAAATAAAAGATTGCAGCAACTTCTGGTTATGTGGACTTTACATTCAGTAACATTTACTCAAATACTTCCGGCACTGGAGGAAAATCAATATTTAAAGGTGTAGTTCACCCAAAACACTTGCATTTACTCACCCACGTTGTTTCAAACTTGTATGATTTTTCTGAAAAGTATGATTTTTTTTTGCTTTAGTTTACTTTATTCTTTAGTTTTGACAGTCACTTGCCTAGTTCCTAAATGAATCAGCTATTCCCACATGAAAAAAATACTATAGTAATTATTGAAAATAATCTAATATTTTTTAACCATACTATAGTAAATACTCAAATTAATGTTGTGGTAGTTCTATAGTTGTAAGGGTAATAAAACAACTATAGAAATATAAAATTACCTAATACTGTACTAAGTTTCCCACAACTGCATATGTTATACTACAGTTTACTGTAGTAAAAAAGCATTTACAATGAATTACTATAGTATTTTCATGATATGAACTAATCGTTATTCAACAATTATTAATCATATTAACAGTAAATTATCTTTGTCAGAAATCACCAAAACTGTTTGTCATGCTCACATATTATTGTGCTCTATGAATTCTTCGTATTTAGCAATCATTTATATACTGTGATGTCAGTTTCTAAAATGAGCTGCTGAAACACAAAGTATGTTGATTGTTTTGTTTAAAATAATATTTATCATATCATGTTAGGATTTAAGCGATTAAATTATCTGAATGTTAATTAATTACCTTTTTTGCAAGGTACAGTGCATTCGGAAAGTATTCATAGCGCTTCACTTTTTCCACATTTATTTATGTTACAGCCTTATTCCAAAATGGATTAAATTCATTTATTTTCTCAAAATTCTACACACAATACCCCATAATGACAATGTGAAAAATATTTTTTGAAATTTATTAAAAATAAAAAACCTGAAAAATCACATGTACATAAGTATTCACAGCCTTTGCTCAATACTTTGTTGATGCACCTTTGGCAGCAGTTACAGCCTCAAGTCTTTTTGAATATGATGCCACAAGCTTGGCACACCTGTCTTTGGGAATTTTTGCCCATTCCTCTTTGCAGTACCTCTCAAGCTCTATCAGGTTGGATGGGAAGCGACAGTTTATAGCCATTTTCAGATCTCCCTAGAGATGTTCAATAGGATTTAGGTCTGTAGGCTGTAACATAAAAATATGTGGAAAAAGTGAAGCACTATGAATGCTTTCCAGGTGCACTGTATATTAACATAAAACGTCTACACTGATGGTTCCATGAAGAACCTTTAATATTGTGGAACCTTTTCATTCTACAAGAGGTCGGAAAATGGTTCTTTAGATTATTAAAACATTCTTCACATTATGAAAAAACTTACTAAAATGTTTTTTAGGGAACAAATTATGGCACCTATTGCATCACCATCTGTGGCATCACTGTGAAAACCCTGTTTGGATTTTCCTGGCATGTGTTCCCAGGATAATATTTTCATTTTAGCTATATTTAATTACATATTAAGTCCTCACAACCCTTGCAATCTTTCTCTTACTCTTACTTTCTGAAATGTTACAGTAATTTGTTAACTGTTCATATGGACATTGTAAAAGCACTTTTTTTCTATATTGACAACTTTAGTGTCTGTCAGTGATATGAATCTGCATTATGTCATATTACAGAACCTCCCTTAACATTTAAAAAAATAAATGACAGTGTTCTTCTGTGCCTGCTTCTAGATGGCCTGGTTTCATATAATTCTCCACTCGGCCAGCAGATGAATCTGAATGGACAACATATTTATCTAAATGACTCTGTGTATGATGGAGCCATGAGTTACAGGTCAGTACACTTTTTTTAATAGGCATTACAATCAAAAAGTTTGAGATGAGAACTTTTTTTTATATATGTTTCGAAGAAGTCTCTTCACCTCACCAAGGCTGCATTTGCTTCATTTAAATACAGTAAAAATGATAATATTGTGAAATAGTATTTACATTTAAAATCATGTTTTATAATGTCATTCATTCCTGTTATTCAAAGCTACTTTTACTCTGGTCTCCTTTGTCACATAGAAAAATCCTTTTAATATGCTGATTTACAATTTTATTATGATTCATTATTATTTGTACTCAGTCATTAATAATGAATCATATCAATGTTAACATTTTTTCCTGTTGCATAGTTTTGTGTAAATCATGAAAAATGTTACTGTTTAGGATTTTCTGATGAAAAGACAGTTCAAAACAACAGCATTTATTTAAAACAAACTGTTTACATTATAAATGTCTTTTTTATTTTTATTTTACTTTCACTCTTCAAAAATTCATTCATTCATTCATTCATTTTCATTTCGGCTTAGTCCCTTTATTAATCTGGGGTCGCCACAGCGGAATGAACCGCCAACTTATCCAGCATATGTTTTTACGCAGTGGATGCCCTTCCAGCTGCAACCCATCTCTGGGAAACATCCATACACACCCCTTCACACACATACACTACGGACAATTTAGCTTACCCAATTCACCTGTACCGCATGTCTTTGGACTTGTGGGGAAAACCGGAGCACCCAGAGGAAACCCACGCCAACACAGGGAGAACATGCAAACTCCACACAGAAACGCCAACTGACCCAGCCGAGGCTCGAACCAGCGACCTTCTTGCTGTGAGGTGAACGTGCTACCCACTGCGCCACTGTGAGGCCCTCTTCAAAAATGTCATGTTTAAAAAGTAAAAATAAATTTAACTGGTCACTTTTAATGGTACTGTATTACAATTTTCTCACAAATATTAAGCCCAACGTATTCCATCACTGATGATGATGATTATGATGATTAGCGTCATCATATTCATAGTTTAAACAAACCGGATGCATGGCACATGGAAAGTCTGATCCCAGATCAGTAACAGCCCAATATGGACATGCTAACTATAGCCGCTGTGTTATTGTCCTGTTGCTATGAGGACAGGCTTCAGGATGGACGAGAGTCACAGTGGTTTCACAATGTTCAAGGAGAACTTGAGTCACTGCTGCCTGAACAATACCTTCCATGACACAGTGCAACGTGTGTTTACCTTCTTGTGTGTCTGTGTGTGCGAGTGTGTAGGACAGAGCTGGCAGAGAACCGCAGAGTTGAAATCCACTCATTCATAGCACCAACTAGCACAAAAGAGACTTGTGTGTCATCATAGCTGTAAAAAATAAAAAGATAAAAGATAAAGGCTTATATAATGGCGCCATCTAGTGGTGATATGGCAGATCATATAATGAAATTGTCAACTTTTTAAACAGTAGAAAATAGCTAGCACAGATCTGTGTCTTAAATTATAACATTACTAAAAATACATTTACATTTACATACATACAATAAATATACATTTGACCACCCCTATAACGGTTCATACCATTGTGAATGCACAATCGCGCCCAGCAGCCTCATTATGCAGGAAAATACCCAGTCGGCGGTCTGAATCTCGAATCTAGCTTACAGACAGTTGCATAGCGGACAGGCCCCGCATGATTAAGGGCCAGTCCTTCTCCCCAACAGCATCTGAGACAGCTTCTGAACTCTTCATATGTACAAGGAACACATCCGTTCTGTCCTTATTTCCCCCTGCAGTATGACAGAAGGACTTGGACAACTGACGGATGGCATGTGTGGCCTGGATGACTTCACTCACAGTCACGTCTACAACGTTTGGCCTGGCTATGACTATGTCGGCTGGACCAACGAGAGCTTTCCCAACGGTTATGTTGAGATCATGTTTGAGTTTGACCGCACCCGCAACTTCACCACCATGAAGGTACAAATGTCTGTCATGTCCTACAACAACTTCTCTCCACTTCAGTCATATAAACTTCCCAGGAAATCAAGCGTAAGAGGGTGTTGAAAGTTCAGTCAGTGTAATTGCTGAAACCTAACATGATTAAAGCTTAGACTTTGGAAATTGGGAGGATTAAAGTACTTGTAAAGGGTTTAAACGAGCTTTCCTCAAATTACACCCATCTCTTTTAATCCTAAATTGATTTAGGTGCACTGCAACAACATGTTCTCCCGAAGAGTGAAGACCTTTCAGAAGGTGGTGTGTTATTTCCGCTCAGAGCTGGATTGGGAGGCGACGCCTGTATCATTCAGCCCGGTGATGGATGATGTGAACCCCAGCGCCCGCTTCGTCACCGTCTCACTCTATAATCACATGGCCAGTGCTATTAAGTGCCAGTACTACTTTTCTGACTTCTGGATGATGTTCAGTGAAATCACCTTCCAGTCAGGTTAGTAAACCTGCTCGTTAAGATGTGATATATGGAATATCGTTTCCAGGTCCAAGCATCTATTTAGTTAAATTGAGAATTCATTTACAGTATTAGTACTCAGTTACAGCCATTTATGGCCTTAGTTATATCACACATTAACCCTCCTATTGTCTTACAGGTTAAAAAATTACCTGGACACTATTTTAAGAGCAGAAAAAAAATAAGAACTTTTTTTTGTCTTGAAGTTTGGCGACTTTTTATAAAATGACCCCAACATTTAGGGCTGTCCTTGGGGTCAATTTTCAATTCAAACATTTTTACACCACAAAAACTACTGGAGCACCCTGGCACATACATGCCTCCCAAACACACACAATAAGAATCTGCTGCTTTAACTTTTGTGAATACTGTCTTTTTACACTTCTGCAGGTACTTTTAGCATTAAAGAAATGCACACTTTAAATTAAACATTGATGAAATACTCTGCACAGATGAGGGAAAACCTAAATGTTCACAGAACTTGTGATGAAGATGCAAAATCGAAATGTGGATTGAAATTACATTTTATTTTAGAGGTTTAGTGCAGGTGGGTAATTTTTTTTACCCAAAGGCCGAATGGTGTATACAGAATTCTAAGACAACAGGAGGGTTAAAGCAAATCCTTTGGAAAATCATGTTTAATACTGTTTTTGACAATAGCATTTCAGTCATTTGTTAAAAATGAATGACTGTCTGACCTCTCTGGGACCCCTATTGTAAGCAGACACCTTTTATGCTCACCAGAGGAGTATGCCATACTGGGGAGTATGCCAAAATATGTTTTGCTAGAAGCAAATAAATGGCAGCATACCATGAATAATAGTTTAATAAGCATCAAGTGAAGATGTCAACCATGTTTTTTTTTTTTTAATAACAGCAGAGAGTTAAGGTATAATTGACATTTTTAACCTTGTGATTTCAGATACAGCCATGTACAACACAACTTTGGCTCCTCCCAGGACTGACCCTCCTCTCACCAACCAGCCAGGTCAGATTTCCCCTCATTCGGTAATAGATTAGCAGATTCTGTGTTCAAATCAGCTAAACCTGAGTCATTGTTTCTGGAGTGTCATTTCATCAACAGGTTGTCTTCCTCTTTATCCCCTTCTTAGGGGATGACCCTACACACAAAGTAGATGACAGTAACACCCGGATCCTAATTGGCTGCCTGGTTGCCATCATCTTCATCTTAGTGGCAATTATTGTTATTATACTATGGAGACAAGTCTGGCAAAAGATGCTTGAGAAGGTGAGCTGATTTTGAGAGATTATTATAATCATGTAGATTCATTGTGACAGACAGAGGTTTGCAAAATGTGATGAAGGGTGTGATCATTCTTGGTTTTAATGGATTCATTTGAATTAGTGTGGACAACAATCTAAAGCTTGAGGTGCATTAAAATAACTGGACTAAATGAAAATATAGGAGTTCATATAAACTCTGGTGGACAGAAATATAAATGCAACACGTGTCAAAGACCAACTAAAACAGGACATAATATAATAAGAAAACATACCATTTTTGTTTTTAAATCTTTTTGTTTATTATGATAATTGGTTATTACTGTTCAATTCTGGCACTGGGAATGGGTTTGACAGGAATTTCTGATTCTGTTTTGAATCCTTTACATGCGTTATAAACACTTTATAAACTACAATGATATAAAAGTTCTCAGCTGATACAAATACATGAACACACATACTGTACAACAAGAGCGTTCACTCTTCAAAATCATTAATTATTAATTAGAGAGAAAAAAATAAATCTAGAGCGGACATTTGCTGAATATATGCATTATATTACTTTATGATTATGTATTATGAAACATACTCTTATTTACTTGTGATTAACATCTCAATTATTGAACGGTGTTTAAATAAATGTGTCATGAAGACAAGTTTTTTTTGATGGCAAACATTTAGATGTTTATATTTCAATATAAATTCATTATATATTGCTGTAGGTCTCGTATTTCACTCTGGTCACCGTAGAGTCAGAAAATTTACAGTCAGAAATAAATACTTTTATTTAGAAATTAATACTTTTATTTAGTTAAATTAAGAAGAATTTTTCTTGACAAGTAAATTTTTTTTTGTCGCGTATTCAGAAATAATATGTCATTATTAAGTGATTTTTTTTTTTTCCCTTAAAACAAGCTAAATAATCTGCCAATGGAGTCAAAGCAAAAACAAAATTATTTTACTTACCCCATTGACAGATTATTTTGCTTGTTTTGAGGAAAAACTCACTTATTTTCAAATTATTATTTTTCGATATTTGGACCAGAAACAAGACAAAAAGTCTAATTAATTAATTAATTCATTCATTTTCTTTTCGGCTTAGTCCCTTTATTCATCAGGGGTTGCCACAGTGGAATGAACCACCAACTTATCCAGCATATGCTTTACGCAGCGGATGCCCTTCCAGCTGCAACCCATCACTGGGAAACATCCATACACACTCATTCACACACATACATTATGGACAATTTAGCTAACCCAATTCATCTGTTCCGCATGTCTTTGGACTGGTGGGGGAAACCGGAGCACCCGGAGGAAACTCACGCGAAAACGGGGAGAACATGCAAACTCCACACAGAATTGCCAACTGACCCAGCTGAGGCTCGAACCAGCAACCTTCTTGCTGTGAGGCGAGAGCGCTACCCACTGTGCCACCGTGCTGCCCAAGTCTAATTAATAAAAAAGCGTTTTTTGCAGAATATTTTATAATACTACTATTTTACTGAATTTGTATCAAATAAAGGCGGTTGTGGTTAGCATAAAAGCTAAAAAATCAACTGAGCCCAAACCTTTGAGTGTATTTATCCAATTATGAACAATTATGTGTACAATTATGACTTTAGCATGTCTTTGATATTTTTCCCACATTAATTCTGCACCAGACCTTAAAGGGATAGTTCACCCAAAAAATGAAAATATTGTTATGATTTACTCAACCTCCGCTTTATTAGAACCAGTCTTGGTATACATAAAGGGGGATATGCTGAAGAATGTCAGGGGAAAAAAACAGCCATATCTTGATTTGTGTGTAAAGAAATTAATTAACGCCTCACAGTGGTGCAGTGGGTAGCACGTTCGCCTCACAGCAAGAAGGTCACTGGTTCGAGCCTCGGTTGGGTCAGTTGGCGTTTCTGTGTGGAGTTTGCATGTTCTCCCTGTGTTGGCGTGGGTTTCCTCTGGGTGCTCCGGTTTCCCCCACAAGTCCAAAGACATGCGGTACAGGTGAATTGGGTAGACTAAAATTGTCCGTAGTGAATGAGTGTGTATGGATGTTTCCCAGAGATGGGTTGCAGCTGGATAGGCATTCGCTGCGTAGAGCATATGCTGGATAAGTTGGCGGTTCATTCCGCTGTGGCGACCCCGGAATAATAAAGGAACTAAGCCGAAATGAAAATGAATGAATGAATGAATGAATGAATGAAATTAATTAACGTTTACAACCACTTGAGTGTGTTTATATGGAGTAAGTTTATATATTTTTGAAAAAAAAACAATCTCTTTAATGTAAAAAATATGGATAATTATTACATGATATTAGATGCTCTTTTGTAGTATTTATGTGCACTTTGAGTATTTATGATTAAAAAATGACCTTAAGTGAATATGATATTGATGGGAAAAAAAATACAGAACAAAATTAGCAGCTCATATAATGGCCCTTTCGGCTTTCTTCACTAAACTTCCAGGTGTCTCGGAGGATGCTGGACGATGAACTAACTGCTAGTCTGTCAATACAGAGCGAGACCTTCACCTATAACAACAACAACAGCCCGTCCTCAGTGCCCAGCGAGCAGGAGTCCAGCTCCAACTACGAGCGTATATTCCCTTTGGGCCCTGACTACCAAGAGCCCTCACGCCTTGTTCGCAAACTGCCGGAGTTTTCACAAACATCCGAGGATACCGGTGAGTACTGTAAAAACAGATAATTTCGGATTGCTTTGTGGAAACTTTGTATTTGAGTAAATTTAAAATGTTTTGTTTAAGTTAGTAGAAATTGTTTATTTTGTACTACAACAACCTGTGTGGTGAATTGTGGTGCACATGTATTTTTCTTCCCATCACAATGTTAATTATATTTTAATTCAGATTCAAATAAATAAAATAAATTAATTACCTAAAAATGAACAACCTAACCCCTTTTTTTTCATTGTACACTGTAAAAATGCTGGGTTAAACACAACCGATTTGTGTTGAGACAAACATGTAGATAATAAGTTAACTTAATAGTTCTTACAAATTTAAGTGGATTGAACATAAAAATTAAGTTGTCCCCAAAAAACCTTAAGATTTAGGTTATTTCAGCTCATTTGTTCAAGTAATTTGAAGAAAGAATAAATGTTATTTTTTGTGTCTATATACTGTGCTCTTTAATTAAATCTTAATTAAGTCTGTGCAAAAACGCACACAGATTGTCAGCATTCTGCCCTCCTGTAGTTTGTCTCCATGCCTCTAGAGCCCCCCTGTGTTCCCCACTGCCTTAGTTCTTCTTTGTGGGTCCTTGTTAGTGTTATCTAGGTCACCTGTGCCTTGTTTCCTCTAGTATATTTAAACTGACTATTTTCCCCTGCTTCCTCACTCGGTTTTTGAGTCCCTGCCCTGTGTTTCCAGTCCTGTTTGGCTATAGCCTTCCAGGCTGTCCCAAGCAAGGAATCATGAGTTCTATTGTTCTCTGATTTTGTTTTCTCCCCTTGTAGAGTCTTTATTTTTCCTTTGTTTTGACCTGTGACGATGGTGGTGGTGACGACATGGAGACAGATAAAATCTAAGCGCAAGAAGTTTTGAATAGTTCTCAGCAAACAAATCCAATCAGCAGGCTAAATCAGAGTCGGTTAAACATGCAAGTTTCAGAGTAACAAACAGTCAGTCCACCAAGGCAGTCAAGGCAAAATCAGCAATCCAAAAATCAGTGGTCAACAAAACAGACACATTGGTCATAACAGAAAGGCAGAACAAAACAGTGAGAAAACGCTCGGTAAGGCAGCAGATACTGGCAATACTTCGCACGGGTTGTTTGGTGTGGCCACCAAACAGGAAGTAACCAACGAAGAACTGGCAGTTAGAATTCGGGCGAGGCCTCCCTCTGCTGGCTGGATGAGTGGTTATCAGTCCTGTTTGTTACATGACCGTTGATTATACCTCGGCCCGAGAAGAACTTTTGTTGAATTATTCTTACAAGACTTTCTCAATCTTCATTTCCTGGCATACTGCCTCGAGTGTTTCGTTTGGGGCCAACATTATCACTTCTGTGGGTCTGTGGTAGCATCCTCAACCACCACACCAGAGACCTGAGTTCAAGCCCAGCCGCTGACACAGATAGCACAATTTCAACACTTATTTTCCACATACAGTCTGACACAAAGCATGCTGGGAACTATAATTCTTCTTTTACTATGTCAGCCTATAAATTCTGCTTAATGTAATCACATTTTGAGCTTTCATGATTTTAAGTAAGGGGACTTTTCATAAATAATTGTGTGAAACGAACTAATTTAATTTCATTTACAGAAATATATAATGTTTAAAGGATACCATATATAGGATACTATATATAGATTTATATATATGTGTTTTTTGCAGCATCAACAATTACAGCTTCCAAGACCCCTTCAGTCAGTGCCCAAGAGGGCGTCCCTCATTACGCAGAGGCTGACATTGTAAACCTGCAGGGTGTCACTGGGGGAAACACATACGCTGTAC
Organism: Danio choprae; assembly: GCA_903798125.1. Classification (NCBI taxonomy): domain Eukaryota; kingdom Metazoa; phylum Chordata; class Actinopteri; order Cypriniformes; family Danionidae; genus Danio; species Danio choprae. The sequence goes on from CAIGQW010054109.1 coordinate 14,608,726, forward strand.
CTGCTCTTACCATGGACCTATTGTCAGGGAAAGACGTTGCTGTGGAGGAGTTTTCTCGCAAACTGCTTACCTTCAAAGAAAAGTTGGGAGAAGGGCAGTTCGGAGAGGTCAGTTATGTGGATTTTTGAAATCCGCTGCTTTCTTAATTTATTTAGCAATTTATTTCTGTAATGTTCAAACCAAACCCAAAATACGAAAGCCATTACTCCTTCAGTCTCAGAAGATCTTGCACAAATCATTCTGATGTCTGATGTTTTTTACATTTTGTCAGATTTTTATTTTATTATTGTAATTAATGCAAATTTTAGAAGAACATGAGTTATTTGAAATGGATATATTCTGTAACATAATAAAGGTCTTCATTCTAGCCATTGCTCAATTTAAGCCCTCCTTACTGAATAAAATTATTTTATTTAATAATTAAATATAATTTCTTTCTTTTTTTTTAAATCATCCAGTTCCTCAAAGATCTCAATGTAGTGTAAAGCAAACTATTGAACTCTTTTGTCTTAAACATAGATCCATAGAGGACAAACTTTCATAGACTTTTTACACTTATATATTGATGTCTTTACTTGCATCAGTCCTGATGATAACTACAAAAATTCATTCATTTGGAAGATTTTAACCTTTTAGATGACAGTAATAATAATGCTGTAATAAGGCTAATAATGTTATTTATTAATAGAAAAGGTTATTTTTCATAAACTAAAGACATATTAAGTACTTTAGATAAAGGACCTAAAGATATTTACATTATCACTTATATACACACATAATTTTAATTAATTTTGACTTGCTATCTTCAAAAGCAGAAGAAAGAAAAGGTTGTTTATTTGCTCCACAAACCAAACCTGAAAAAATGTGCCAAAATAATACACTTATTTTTCTTGTTTTAGAAAATATAAAAGCTTTTGAAGCATTTCCAATAAACTGGAAGCCTATTAACAAATATTGCATTGAGTTTTGTTTAAATATTGCAGTCTTCAATGGGTTTAATGGGGATTGTTTTGTTTTGAGTGTAGTTATTTTGTAACAAGTGTAAAATAGATATATGAAAACAAAATATTAAATAAAAATACACCTTTTGCTAATATTCCTGCCATTTTTTTAACACATTAAAATGAAAAAGACAAAAATGTCAATCCAGAATGCACAAGGATACATGAATGATATATGCATGTGTGTTTCCAGGTGCATTTATGTGAAGCAGAAGGCATGCAAGACTTCATGGATAAGGACTTCTCCTTCGACGTCACTGAAAACCAAACGGTGCTTGTAGCTGTTAAAATGCTTCGAGCGGATGCAAATAAAAACGCCAGGTTTGCAAGTCCAAAATTTCACAGTCATAACTTCTATAAATAAAAGCAAAACACTGACACTGCAACCTCATGACAATGAAACGCATGCAAAAAAAAGCCAAAATGCAAAAGCTGTCACGGCACTTGCACAAATTTGAATATTATATTCAAAATGTAAATACATGGCTCACAAAAACATTACATTCCTGTCATTTTCTTTGAAATCTGTATCATTATTTTTGAACAAAAATTCATCTAAATATAAAAAGAATTTCACAGAAGAAAACAAAACTTAAACAACACTGAACTATAACTTTAATATTCATGAAAATTAATTTTCTGTCCAATTGGAATTGTTTTGTGACATCCAAAATAAAGCCAAATAGCAATAACATTTTCCCTCCTATACTTTACAGGAATGATTTCTTAAAGGAGATAAAGATTATGTCCCGTTTGAAAGACCCGAACATCATCAGGCTGCTGGCGGTGTGCATGAGCTCTGATCCTCTGTGTATGATCACAGAGTACATGGAGAATGGAGACCTTAATCAATTCCTGTCCCGCCATGAGCCCGAGGGCATGATCGCTCTACTCAGCAATGCCCCAACAGTCAGGTACATGAGATATGAACATTTAAGAAGTAAATATCTGAAGTCATTGCTGATAGTGTCACCTAATAGAATAAAAAACAATATATTTTGAAAGCCTAAATTTAATTCCTTTTTTTGTAAATTCACTGCCAATATGTATTCTGCTTTTACCCCACTGTCTGTCTCTGTGTATTTTGCCAAGACCAGGAATAACCCCAAAAATTCTAAACAATTCTTTCCATAGCAGTATGACAGACATGTTATTGTACTCTAATGTATGCAAAAAGAAAGTAATGTGAAGGAACAGAACATTATATACCAAAAAAGCTTTGTCCACAGATATGCTTGTGATGCTATTGTCACATACACGCCTTTTGTATTCGCTGGTTGCTTAGCAAAAATTTTTTAAAGAATGCATCACTGTGGTTCTTATTTAAATCATAAATTAAAAAGACAGTGTGGTTTACCTCAAACATTTTTGAACCTGATAAATGTGTTCTGTGTGACGGGGCATTAACTGAGTTGACTCCCCTTATTTGAACTCTTTTAGCTACAGCAACCTGCACCACATGGCTACGCAGATCGCCTCAGGCATGAAGTACCTGTCTTCACTCAACTTTGTACACCGGGACTTGGCCACCCGTAACTGCCTAGTGGGAAAGAACTTCACCATCAAGATTGCAGACTTCGGGATGAGCAGAAACCTGTACAGCGGGGACTATTACCGGATACAGGGCAGAGCGGTGCTGCCCATCCGCTGGATGTCCTGGGAAAGCATTCTTCTGGTCAGACATGCACAAAAGTGACATATTTGGGCTTCAAATAAATCTGAACTCACCTATTTTTCCTACCTGCCATAGGTCTGTCCACTTGTTAAGGTGTGACGTATGAAATACTGTTTCTGGGTCCAACCTGCTACTCATTTCAATTGAGAAAATGCAACTCAATATCAGTAGTAATTGAAGTAAATTACATAAGAAATAATCTGTGAGGATTGTTTTACCCAAATATGAAAATTCTGTTATTAAATATGAATTAATAATACATTTATATGATGAAAATGGCTTATATGTTATCTTTAATTGTATAAAAGCCAAACCATAATGTAAAACATTACCTGTGACTTTAGTGGTTCAACTATAATCATACAGCGCTCCAACAACACTTTGGTGCAGCAAAAAAAATTTTTTACGTTTTTGACTTTGTCTGCATATGCCTATGCCTTTTAATATTTTAACAATCTATAAAATATGAATCACTGTCTGACCATCTGAAATTAGGCATTGATATAAATATTCTGATCTTATTTTCAATAGTATTACAGCACAATGTGAGTATATTTTAGTACCATTTGTGAACCTGGACCACAAAACCAGCCATAAGGGTCAACTTTTGGAAATTTTGATTTATACATCAGCTAAAAGCTAAATAAATAACTTTGCATTGATATATGGTTTATTAATATAGGAATCTGAGGGTTCAAACAAAAATCTAAACACTGAGAAAATCACCTTTAAGGCTGTGCAAAATAAGTTTTCACTTTCATAAATGTATATTAAAATGATTGAAATATATATTAAGTTTTGATATATTTATGGAAGGAAATAATCAAATTATCTTCATAAAAGTCAATAATTCTGACTCATATAATGTATTTTTGACTATTCCCAGAAATATACTTGTGCGACAAAATGCTGGTTTTGTGGTCTAGGTTTGCATTTGTTGTTCACTTCGTTTGTTGACATCTGATAAGGCATTTGGACTCAGACGTCAGAATTAACAAGCGGATCATCTAACCCAACATGATTTTTATGTTTTACAGGGGAAATTCACCACATCCAGTGACGTGTGGGCTTTTGGTGTGACCCTTTGGGAGATGCTTACCTTCTGCAAAGAGCAGCCTTATTCGCAGCTCTCAGACGAGCAGGTCATTGAAAACACAGGGGAGTTCTTTCGGGATCAGAGGAGACAGGTACATAAATGATTCTCTGCGTTTGTGTAGAGATGTGATGGAATCTTTTCACATTAGATGGATGTAGCCACAGCTGGGTCAATTTATTTCACTAATCAAATACCTGTTCAGTCTTATGCCGCTGTCACACTAGAGTTCGAGCATGCAAAATTCTTTTGTACGGCGCTGCGAAAAGGGGTGGGATTAAACAAGATGATTAGACATTAATAAAAGCGGCAGCACCTGGAGGAAACCCATGCAAACACGGGGAGAACATACAAACTCCTCAAACTCTAACCAGCAACCTTCTTGCTGTGAGGCAACTGTGCTAACCACTTAACCATGGTGCCGCACTGAAACTTTCGCAAAAAGTGTGTTGCCATCAAGTTGTGAGTCACGTGGTTGTAATGTTTGCTACATCAGAGTTTTTTTGGCAGATGTGTTTTCATCTCCCATTATTTGCATTAACCTTTTTTCTAAATTTGGCATTTTCTTCATTCATTTCTCATGCGTAAATGCGCATTAACACAGGATGATGTAAATCCAGCTAGAAAGACAGTTGTTCTTAAAATGTGGTCTTTTCAACTACACAGTATCATTAATTCTGTTTCACACTGCCCATGAGTTTGACGGGAGTAGATTACTTTTTTAAATGATTTTGATCCCTCATAATTAATCGCATCATATACATTTTTTGGTATTAGTATTTATAGTATCATAGTCATTTGAAGTATTTGTCATTAAATCAGTTATTCAAGTGATTCGTTCAAAAATGCTGATTCATAAAAGTCTTTCAGTGAGTCAAAAATGTAAAACCTTTTTAAAAATACTTCATTCAATTTAAATACATTGCAGCAATATCTCTATTTAATCTCAGTTAAAAAACAAAACAAAAACATTGTTCTCACTTTATCCAGAATTTTGCAACTTGCAAATATATATATATATATTATATATATATATATATAAATAAAATAAATCTATGGACTTGAACGTGAATTTCTATAGAAAAACAGAAATCATATTATCTTGTAAAGCATACTCAAAGAATCATGAAATCTCACACATGACTGTGTACCTCCTGTAATAATACTGAGTATATTGTCATTGTCAGATATACCTGCCACAGCCACCGATGTGTCCTGACCCCGTCTACAAGCTCATGTTGAGCTGCTGGCACAGGAACACCAAAGAGCGTCCATGCTTCCAGGAGATTCATCACACGCTACTGGAGTGCAAGCCATAGTGCACACGATCATGCCGACTTTGGTACTGACTAAAGACTTTTCAGTGCGCCCACAGGACTCCAGTCAACACGCACTTATATATTCCCACATATAGGAAGTCAGATCAGAAGCTCATTATTTTTCCTGTAGCAATTTCCACTGTGAGTGTGCAAAAGCAAACTGATATATATATATATATATATATATATATATATATATATATATATTGTGTGATATTTTTCATATCCCCCCATAACTAAGAGCCTTCAATTGGCATACAAAACCTGGGCAGCACTAGTCCAAAGAAAGTGTAGCAGTGAAATTTAGGCACCTTTAACACTGAAGAGTCAGATGTTTTTACTCTAATTAAAATATCTATTTTTGATAGATTGAAATAGGCAATAAAACAAGATGTAAAACGCCTTTTATAATTTCCCGTTTAATGTTGTTTTCAGTACAAGCCGAAGACAGCTTGAATGTATATAAGAATCAATAATTGACATTTGGATTTTATCCTGATGTCTCTTGGCATTTATGTATATGTTCATCTCGTTTATTGAAAATGCTTAAATATTTTAATATTATGTTCTCTCTCTCTCTCTCTCTCTCTCTCTCTCTCTCTCTCTCTCTCTCTTTCTCTCTCTCTCTCTGTTGTGACAGCAAAAGATCCCTTTCAACCAAGGTGGTATAAAGAGAGACAGTTTTGAATTCAAAATTTTAAACAAATTCTAATAAAATTGTAAATGTAAAATTTATATTAGTATTATCCAGCAACTACCTATATATTGTGTTTATATTTAAGTGTATTGCATTATGCACATTTTAAAGTGTTTCCTCGTTATACTGTCTAAAGTCTGTTGTAGTGGTGAACATAGTGTTTATTTAAATCTGTTTCATTTTCTTTGCGCAAGTTTTGCATCAAGAAACAGACATTTGAATAGCTATAATTCTTTTGCAGGAACGTGTTGTGGTATTTGCATGAAGCTGGATGAATTCCAATATAGCGACATTACTTAATACTAATTTCACATTTTTCAGTACATTTGTCCTATGTCTTCAAGTAGGGGCAGTTAATATGCTTATTATTACCAGTTTAATTTTGTTTATCTGTAAAAAAAAAAAGAAAAAGAAAAAAAAAAGATGATGCTGATGATGAAAATAAGCTTATTTTAAAGCTGTTCGTCATTCTTGTATGTCAGAGAATATTCTAGGTGGTGCTGAATTGCTAAAAATGTTGGATAAATACTGGATTTGTATTGAACAGATGCACTATGATGGTTTACAGTAAGTTATGATGTGTTTTTGCATGTGAAAAGTGCTGCAAACGGGACACTCAGAAATCTGTTTAGTAGTTAACTTGTATAGTTGTAAATCACGTTTTGTACGGTCATTGTATATGTGACCATAATATTGAAAATCTTTGCACCTTCTGGGGTTGTTTGAGATATCTGGTAGTCATAAGATGCGTTTAGGTTGTGGGTTTTAAAGTCTCTTCACTTAATGTATATACATACTTGACATGACTGAAGAAGTTGCATTATAGATATGATTTTTTATGCACTATTGTAGTTTTCTCAACACGTTTATACAACTTTCTTCATGCCATACACAAAACAGCAATAGGCCGTGGTGGATTTTAGATTGTTTACAAAAACCTTGGAATATTCAGCATTCCACTTCATAGTTATTGTTTTTCGACAGTCTCTAAACAATGAATAGGAAAAACTGGATTTTGTTTTTTATTCATAGCAAAATATCCTGCATTTTGTTGTTTATGTGAAGCTCATATCCTTTCTAATTCAAGCTTTGTGCTGTTTAACAGCAGTCATTATTTTCACTAATAGCTTTTGTATATGTTAGGAAACTGTACATAAGATAATAAATTGATGAATATTCAAATGTTGTCTAGCCATTTTATGATGTATACATACATGTTATACATTCACAGTAATGAAATGTGTATTTGGATGAATGCATACATGAATTAAACATTTGTGTTTAACTTATAATATTGTTCATTGCAAGGATTGATTATTGTTATTAATTGCTGTTAAATTCTTTCATTCATTTTCCTTCGGCTTAGTCCCTTTATTCTAATTGCTATTAAATGTCCTACATTTTGATTCTTCTGTCTTTTCTAACCCAAGCATAGCTGTCCTATTTTTACTAATAGCCTATTGAACAGGAAACTGTACATAAGATAATAAATTGATTATCTTTAAACGTTGTCTAGCCATTTTGTAAGGGGAAAAATATACTTTGTTCTTTACGATAGTAAAATGTATGGAAGCCCGTTCCCACCATGAAAAAAATAAAAAAATAATTCGCAAGTCATAATGACTTACTTTCTCATTATAATGAGATATTATCTCATAATAATGACTTACTTTCTCATAATAAT
>CAIGQW010054109.1:14622359-14646227 GCA_903798125.1 Danio choprae
CCATACTAAAACAGTGCTTGGTAAGTTGGAATTTCTGTGTGGAGTTTGCCTGTGAAAACCCTGTGTTCCCCGTGTTCGCGTGGGTTTCCTCTGGGTGCTCCGGTTTCCCCAACAAGTCCAAAGACATGCGGTACAGGTGAATTGAGTAAGCTAAATTGTCCGTAGTGTATGGGTGTGTTTGGATGTTTCCCAGTGATGGGTTGCGGCTGGAAGGGCATCCGCTGCGTAAAACATATGCTGGATAAGTTGGCGGTTCATTCCGCTGTGGCAACCCCAGATTAATAATATATATATATGTTTCATTATTTGAAGAATTGATACAGTGGCACTGATTTATCAGGTTGTTTGTCGCCTCCTATTGGAGTAACAATGTAATAACATAAATCTTACATGAAAGCACTCAAATACAGTTTTATTTCAATATAAAGTATACATCATTTTATTTCAGAGGTCTAAAAATACCAATTTCTATAATTACACACTATAGCAACATATCGGGCAGGGCACATATGACACGTAATAACGTAATAATGGCAATATGTTTAATTATTATATATGATTTATGATCAACATATTGTTAACTTGTGTTTGTTTCAGTTAGCTAAACCCCATTAAAGGGTTGAAGATGATTGGCAAGTGACAAACGAATAGATAACTGAGGAAGGCCTATTCAGAAATACTAATATCTGTTTGGTTTTCAACACAGAAGCCATTTGAAGAAAGACACAACTGTCAAAGACAGCTCACCTGTAAATAATGAATAAATAAATATGTATTGACTACAAAAGCTCAGCCTCTCTTTCTGTCTCTCTCGCCACTTTTTCCAAAACTACTGTAACCATGGTAATGCGCGACACAAAGGCGCACATGGCACATTGCGCATGCGCCGAGTAAGTCGAAATTTCGAGAAAGTTTCTCGTTATTTCGAGAAAGTTAGTCATTATTTCGAGAAAATATCTCATTATTACGAGAAAGTAAGTCATTATTATGAGAAAGTAAGTCATTATTATGACTTGCAAATTATTATTTTCTTTTTCATGGCGGGAACGGGCTTCCATAATAATGTGTATGAACTGAAAGGTAAACAGGAAATTTGTTTAAGCTAAAACATTATATTGTCAAAGTCCCTTTATAGTGCGTTGATTAATTTATTAATATTATTATTTAATTTCGAGCAAAATTTCCTGCAAAACGTGTTGCCTCTGTATTTTATAAATACACGGACTGCATATTTTCACGCTAATAAGATGTGTGTTTTGGTTAACATGTTTACTTTTGACATTACTTGTTAAAGAAATTTGTTAAAAGAAATCTCATTTGGTTTGCCTGGTCTGACAGGGGCTGAGTGTTGATTGGTCGCAGTGGATGTCCTGTCACAGAAAGGAAGCAGCTGATTGGCCAGTAGAAGTGTGACCTCCAATCACACCATGGCGGCGGTGCAAACTCCGTCTGCACAGTCAAACAACCTTAGAAACGGTTGTGTACTGTGAGAACAGTATCATTACAGCTCGCTAATCAATGAACCTAAAGACAGAATGAGGAAAGTAGTTTTGGTAACCGGTGCAAACAGGTAACGAAATTGTGTGTATGTAAACATGTTCTCTTTATAGCTTCACATCCTTGCTGTAATTTAGCTATACGTTACTTCATCGTTTTACACTAAAGTTATCCCTATTGTTATCATAGCTGTTGTAGTAAAGCTATGGTTATTAAGTTATGAAATAACAAAACAAACATTAAAAATAAAAATAGTTCGTTTCCTTTATATTTTTCAGCAGCATTTTGAGCATTCATGTTTCTTTTTTTTCCTCTAAAGTTTCACATCACTGTTGTAATAGTTATAGTTGATTGATGTAAACTGCATTCCTTTGCTTTGTTATTTATAGTAAACTTTTATGATCATTTTAAGTTTTACTTTTGTTTAAACCACCCGAAGAGAAATAGTATAGTTAGGATTCAGGTGTTTTAGTTGTATTATTCTGCATTTATTTGCTATATGTTGCAGAACGTGTCTGTTTTTCTGTATGCGTAATGTATAACCCTGTTTGCTTGTCTGTGTTCAGTGGCATTGGCTTTGCTCTGTGTGATCGTCTCCTGCACGAGGATGCCCAGATCGAGCTCTGTCTGGCCTGTAGGAACATGCAAAGAGCTGAAGATGCCCGAAGTGCTCTTCTCGTGTCTCATCCACAGGCTCAGGTTTCTCTGCTGCACTTAGATGTGGGCAACATGCGCTCTGTGGTCAGAGCTGCAGAGGAGTTCAAGAAGAAGTAAGACACCCTGCTCCCCCTTTACCATTCGTTATACCATTCTACCATTTGTCATTCTGATGGAGTTTAATGGTTTATGCTTAAATTGTGTGCTGTAGTGTGTAACCGTCTTAATATATCCAAAATCTGTGTAGTAATTCCATATTCAGGGTTTGAAGAATTGTTATAACTTAAAGGGATAGTTCAGCAAAAAAAATTATTTATTTACCCTCAAGTGGTTCCAAACCTTTATGAGTTTCTTTCTTTTGTTGAACACGGAGAAGGATATTTTGAAGAAAGTTGCAAACCTGTAACCATTGACTTTCATAGTAGAAAAAACAAATATTATGGAAGGGGTAACATTAGATTAAGGTTTAAAACAAGTAAAAGGTGAGTAAATGATGACAGAATTTTCAGTTTTGGGTGAACTATACCTTTTTGTGGGGTGCACATAACTTCTTTTGGTCCAAAGGAGTACCAGTAGATGTTTCTTTGTCCTCACACTGTTCGTGGCACAGCCAGTCATATTTATATAAAATGTTAACATTTTCGCATTTTAAATGTTACATTTATTTACATATATGACATATGTTTTTTTACTTAAGACATATGTCTTAAGTTGCACAGGTATATATACCTGTATGGGTAAAAAATTATTATGCCAAATTCATTAGAATATTAAGTAAAGACCATCTTTCATGAAATATTTTCAGTAAATTTCCTACAATAAATGTGTCAAACCATTTTGCATTTGGACAACTTCAAACCCTTCAGGGGAGGTGACCTTCTTTTGAAATTTCAGTTTCAAAAAATTGACACTTATGACTGGCCAGGGTCACATATTTTAAATAGCCTGTTTTGGCTGATTGCCTGCTCGCACGATTGCCTGAGTTAAACTGAATTCCCCACATCCCCAAATTTGAACTTTGGACTTGGCATATTGACACATGCATCTATTTATCATGAATGTAAACTATTTATCATGAATGTAACATTTTAAATAAACAAGAAGAGAGTCGTTTTCAGCAGAAATATTAGAAAAAAAAATAGTCTCTGCTTGCTGCTCGCCAGTTATGCATGTCAAAAAACGAGTATAAATATACTGCTTGACATAAATATACTGCTTGATTAGCTCATACATGATTCATAGATCATGACCCATATATAATGTATCTGAGCACAACTTTTCATTAATGGAATGTGAAAAATGCTTCAAGTGGAGTGATTCACAGGCGAACCAGCTGGACTAGTGCAGTTATGACTTATATAATATAAATTGTATTTGTAGGTGTGACACGGTGGCTCAGTGGTTAGCACTGTCGCCTCACAGAAAGAACGTCGCTGGTTCGAGTCCCGGCTGGGTCAGTTGGTATTTCTGTGTGGAGTTTGCATGTTCTCCCCATGTTCGCGTGGGTTTCCTCGGGGTGCTCCGGTTTCCCCCCACACTCCACAGACATGCAGTATAGGTGAATTGAATAAACTAAAATGTCCATAGCGTATGTGTGTGTGTGGGTGTTTCCCAGTACTGGGTTGCAGCTGGAAGGGCATACGCTGTGTAAAACATATGCTGGATAAGTTGACGGTTCATTCCGCTGTGGCGACCCCTGATGAATAAAGGGACCATGCCGAAAGAAAATGAATGAATGAACTTGTATTTGTAGAATGTAATTTTGTTTTTTAACTATTGTATATATACTTCTTTATTTATTCTGGTATATATAATTCTATGTAATAAATTAAAAATCTTTAAAATGTCATGTTACACATGAAGCACATGAAATGATATCAAGATATAAAAATAAGCTATATATATATATATATATAAGTTATTTTCTCTCTATATATAGTTATTATTTTCTATTGTAAACTATATGTAAACAATTGAACAGGCTCAATGAGACTCTACATACTAGATATAACCACTAAAGTGTGTTTGAAGTGCTGCTCTAATTTGTTTTTCTTCTCTTTAACAGGTTTAAAAAATTGGACTATCTGTATCTCAATGCTGGAATCATGCCTAGTCCCACGGTAGATCAAAAAGCCTTTTATCGGGGCCTGTTTTCTGGGTAAAGCATGCACTCCATTACCATTAAATAATTGATATGTTCGAGAAAATGGTTTCTTTTTGAAAGAATGTACTACATTTATTAATTAAATTGGATCAAAAGTGACAGTAAATACAATTATAATGGTACTTTTTTAAATATACACCATTATTTTTCAGAATGGTTCAGATAGGCTTGTGAAAGTTATGATAGGCAAAACGTATACATAGCTTTAACAAATTGAAATTACTTTTTAAACCAGGGAAATTTCAGTACTATTAGAACATAAAATACTGTTAAATTATCGTTAAAATAGTTCTCAGATGCTGTTTAACAGAGAGAGAATTAAAACTATATATTTATTGATTTAACACATTTTTAAAGATAATAGTTTTAATAACCAATTTCTATTCTATTTTTGCAAGATACTAGTATTCAGCTTAAAGTTCAATTTAAAGGGTTAATTAGGTTATTATAACAAGGCAAGTGTGGTTTGTTCTGCAACCAATCGAAGAAGAAAAAACATTATTTACTTAAACAAAAAAAATCATTAAAAACGTATTTTATTCCAGCCAAACTAAAAGAAATGTGACTTTGAAAAAATATGTAGAAAATACTGTGAAAATGTCCTTACTAAGTAAAAATCACTTAATAACCTCAAAATAAATACATTTAAAAGGAGAGATAATAATTTTGCCTTCAACTGTATTTGTCTTTGATGATAATTCAATGTTATATATGCTTTTACCCACCAGAAATGCAATTAAAATGTTCACCACGGGGGAGGGTATTCTGACCCAGGAAGATAAGGTCACACCCATTGGTTTGCAGGAGGTGTTTGCCACTAATCTTTTTGGTCATTTCCTTCTGGTAAGTGGAAGGTTTTGGCATAATGATTTCGGTGTGTTTCGGTGACTAAGCATAAAGATAAATGAAAATATATTACCAAAACTTCCACAGGATCATAATTTGGCTGTGCTAGAACATCACATATTTATAGTATTTTTCATGCAACACTATCAAACAAATCATCTGCCTCAAAATGATCTCCCAGAGAAATATTTCATTCATAAATGCCACAGGATTCATTCGGCTGTTGTCAACAACCTGTTCTCTGGCAGCTGCTCTGATCAATAATTCATCTGAAGGACTCTAGTGATGAAGATATGTTGTGTCCTCAAGTTGCAGCCCTCGTAAAGTGTTTCTGTTTGTTAATTAAAGAGCTCATTCATTTGCATTATGAGGCATCTGGTCATCAGCATAGGTGGTCAAGGCAGTGCCGTTCTCTCTATGTGTTTCTCTATGTTGTGGAGTTATTGTGGCTTAAGTGGCATAGGCATTAAAGTTTCAGTAGGTATGACACTCCATGTCCTCGAAGGCTAGGCGAGACGTATCGATTTACTGCAGCGACAGCACCGGGTGTCTGAGGGGGAGCAAGTGAGACGCGTTTCTAGTCAAGTTGCCCTCTGCTTCTCCCTCACAAGCACACACTAAATTATGACGAATTTGGGTATTTTTATCATGAATTTTAATGTTGCTAGCATGAAATAACATGTTGCTCACCTGTTTGTAACATGAATTAGCATATTGACAACACAAATTAGCATGTTACATAATTATAAGTTGTTGGCATTTTGCAAGCATGTTTCTAACACAAACAAGAGCATTGTTTTTAGCATAAGTTAGCATGAATCCGTATTTTGCTAGCATGTCAATTAGCATGCTGTTAGCAAGAATTGCCTTGTCGCTGGGATATTTTCAACGGGAATTAGCATGTCACCGTGTTCCTAAAGAAAACATTAGGCCAAACAACAGCAAATAGAGAAAACAGTGTTTTTGTTATGCAGAAATTACAGTAAATAATTACATTGACTTTTTTTTTTTGGTGTTTTGACAGGTGAGAGAACTGGAGCCTTTGTTGTGCCAGACAGAGCACAATTCTTTAGTCATCTGGACGTCCTCCAGTAATGCCCAGCGATCCTCGTTTAGTCTTGAAGATGTGCAACATCAAAAGGGCACTTTGCCCTACAGCTCATCAAAATATGCCTCAGACCTTCTTAGCTTAGCCTTAAACCGCCACTACAACAGCCAGGTAAGTTTATTAAGGCCTTTTCTCATTAAGGACAATAACCAGTTCTAAAAATAAAAACCATATTGTTGAAATCACTTTCATTTATGTCAAGTTGATGATGAATGATAAAAATAATAGCCCCTTTCACACATAGAGACTTTTCAAAGGGATCATGTGTGAACAGGCCGTTTTTGAAAATACCGGTAAACTCGTTCCGGCAATTTTCCGGAAGGAGAAGTTGTAGCATTACCGGTAATTTGCAGGAATGCTGTTATGTGTGAACCAAAGACTGGTGTTTGAACGCATAAGGAAAATTGCCGAAAAGAGCACGTTCGTTCACTTTTAGAACTTGCTGATATAGACGTCTACTCCGACCAATCAGACGAATTCACATCCGCGCTGTTTATGAAAATAAACTGCTCTAAATCCTTCTCCAGACACATTTAGCTGCTGCTTGTTAGTCAGATAACGTTTCTGTGTTCCTTCTTAGTGCCAACTGTGGAAACGATCGATAAAATGCTTATGATAAACCACTGTGAGTTTACCTGCCAGCTCTGCGTGACGCAATAATATCCAGTTGCATACCCACACACGTTTCAGGCACACACAATCCAGTACACACGATCTAGGCATCAATATATTTTTATATATATTGTTAATAAATAGTGTACACACTAGACAAAAGTGTATACTATTTCACAAAAAAGTTTTTAAATCACAAGCCTCTTCTGATTGGCTGAAGTTTTTTCATCTCCAGATAGAGCCCGCGTTTAGGTTGGCAGATACACAAGTCACTTTTGCACGAAATATCACAGTGATGTATGGGGCAAAAGAGCGAGAGCGCGAAACGTAGATTTGCAAGTGTAAAACAGCACTTGAGACCCGTAGCGGCAGATTCGAGCCGTTGCAGTAACCTAGTTGTGTTTGTGCTTAAACAAAACAAATCAAACATTCTACATGCATGCAACTCTCTTTGCGTGGATACACATTCTAATCTACAGATGTGCAAGTGTTGTCTGTGATTTCACATTTTTGGATGCAGGTGTGTGAATGTGTTTTGCACCATATTCACTGCAACAATAGTAGCAATAAACATGAGCGGATGAGTTTCTTTATTTGTGATCCGTCCAATGGGATTTGTGCACCTGCACTGAAGGATTTGAAAAGGTGTAAATGTTGCATTGTGATTGTTGGAGACAACAAATACCTACACATTTGCAAATGTGCTCTGCGAGTACAAATTTACTGATACACGTTTGTGGCTATTCTTTACAACTACAAATGACACTTTTACAGCTGCTTGGGAATTTTGCGCCAAAAATACGTTCATACCTGCAGCTGGATATATCTCGCGTGACGGCGTGTGCATGTGAAGGAGCGCTCCTGTGAGTCAGATTTGAGTAGCCTACAACACCGGTAGTCTTTCGTTTTAAAAAGTGTCTGACAATATGCTTTAAAAATGATACTTTAAAAAGTATCAGTACAAACTCAAATGTACATCTCGATATGCGAAAGTGTTCCTCCATATCTTTTCATCGATGTTGTTCAAAATCATCCATCAGAATTTGTAATATCGTCAAAAGTGTAAACAAAGCTGGTTTTAGCTGCGGTTAGTGCCTCTGTTTTCGAATGGTAACGTTAGTGGGTTTTGTCCTAGTTATTTGGTCTGTCTCTGGGACAAAAGCAGCTACATGAATGCTAAAGTTTTAAATAAAAGTAAAACCATCAAGAAAAAGACTGACCCCTTTCATGTTTAATACAAGTGCGGCCATTTAGAGCTTATTTTTGGTTAATTATGTCAGAATTTACTGGTATTTCAGAATGGATGTGTGATGCTCCTTTCCGGAAAAATTCTGGAACATGCTTGTGTGAACAGCACATATTTGAATGTACCAGTAAATTTGTTCCGCGAGTGTTGCGTTTTTTTTGTTTTAATGTTGATCTATGGAAAAAAGGTCAACCATGCGGTTATGGTGGCCTTTAAAATATTAAAGTGCTCAAGCATTAAATCCAGTATACGACAACTGCAGTGGTGAATAGAATAAACAGAATGATTTCATCTGCTGGCGTAGATATTAATATAGTGTAGCCTTTAATGAATACTGGTGATATGTCCACAGGGTTTGTTCTCATCTGTGATCTGCCCGGGTCTGGTCATGACTAACCTCACCTATGGCATTCTGCCTTCATTGTTCTGGACTATCATCATGCCAGTAATGTTACTTGTAGGTCCCCAATTTACTTGCTTTTTACGATATAAAATGAAACATCTCAAATTTGCTAAGATTGTGTGAATGTTAAAATGGTATGTTTTAATGTTCTGTCTTATTAGATAAGGATATTCATCAATTCTTTTACCCTCTCACCTTACAATGGAGCTGAGGCTTTGGTATGTACCTACACCACCCCAAACATTACCCCAAAGTTTAATCCTGAAAAACTGTTACAATACGTTGGATCATTTTATACAGCTACTGAGTAGGGACGTTCAATATTGACTAAAAGTTATTTATCAGTATTTTTGAGGATTTATTTTTAATAACAAGCTTGAAGCCATTGGTTGGTGATCTCTGTCTTAATATTGAATCACTGAAATGTTTATTCAAGTGATTAATTCAAAAAGGCTGATTCATTTAGAAACAAAGCAAGTGACTCCCTGCATCCCAATGTGCATTATAGATAGGACTGGAATATATATTCATTAATTTTTATTCATCTTCAACTGGAATTGTTTTTTTTCGAATCAGTATTGTTTTGTTAAATTGAAGTCAGTGCCAGTAAAAGAGTGACCCAACTAAAAACAATTGAACCATTATAATCAGTAGCTGGTTTTCCTAATGTAAAGCAAATCTTTTCACAAAAAAGTAAGAAACAAATTCTCAAATGTGAATTAGGTGAGTTTCCATCAAGTTGTTAGAGTGGTTGACTGTAGTATTGGTAACCTAGTAACTGACATTAAAGTGTGGGCGTAATGTTTGCTACACCAAAGTTTATTTGGCAAAAGAATTTCCCAAAACCACCTCAAGTTAATATGTTCTTGCAAATTGGGGAATTTTAATTTAAATTGTTGTGTTTTCATCTCTCATTTCGCATACGAATGTGATACTTCAAAATTTCCTTTAAAAGAAAACCCAGCTAGTGTCTTCACTAGATGTGGAGTTGCACAACTGATACCTTTTGTAACTTACTATTTATGTAACTTACTATTACCTTAACATTTGTTGTATAAAATCATTCTTACATTTGTGATTAAACTAAAGAGATGATATTTGCGGGAAAAAATCCATTTACATTTAAGATATTACTTAATGTCTTTAAAAGTATGTCATTTTCGCTGCTTGAAGGTCTTCATTTCATCTTACGGGACTCCTGCAGTGATCATGTTCATGGATGAGCTACAGTATTCGAAATGTATTATCATGGTAGGGAAGTAGAGTAAGGCTGTAAGACGTCAAAGCAAAATGAGACCGTTGAAGCAATTGGTGATGCAAGGTAATCAGCGGAGAAGGAAAAGCAGCAGAGCTTTTGTTATGCCACAGTCGATCACTTCAGGTTCTTCCACTCATGATCACGTAGGGAAGAAGCAGTGCTGTTTTATCATACTAAAATGCATTTAAGTTTCTGTTATAATGTGCAGTCTAATAAAACGCACAACATATTGAAGCATCTTTGGTGTTTTCCTGTTTTCTTTAAAACCAAACTGAAAATCGAGGATGTATGATGTCATTAGCATCACTAGCTAAAATTGCTTATTTCTTTTATGAGTTGAATGATTTAAACATTATTCAAAACATTTGGGATAATGTAAGTACATAAGTCAGCAAAATATATAACACTGTTCAAGTGGTTTTTGAATATTTTCATGGAAAAAATCATACACATTGAGCCTTTAGCTATATCATGTCATAAATATTAAACAATAAAACCTGTGGATTTGTTTTTGTTTTTTTCAAAACTTGAATTAGAGGGTCATTCTAAAAATAGCAAAATCGGATATATGATTTACGCTTATTGTTGCACTTCAGTTAGAGAAACGAGCGTTTCATTGATATTGTTTGGGCCTCAGCTTTCTCCTAGTCTCGACTTTCATCTATTGTTTTTTATTACACAGTTTTGGCTGTTCATGCAGAAACCTGAGTCTCTGGACCCAATGGCCAAATACCATAGTTTGACCTCTGGGCTCGGAAACAATTACACCCAACCAAGCAAGGTCAGAACTGACAATCAGGTTCCTTCGCTCATTTGTGGGTTTTTTTTAGCTATTTTGATATCAGGTTTTCAGTTCTTTACTAAATCTGAGTATATACTACATTATAGTAATATACAATATTTAATTAGGTTCTGGCAAAGAATTGATTGAATGTGTATCTGCTTGTTCATACTCATTTAATACTTTGATGTCAACTGTTTGTTTTTTTCAGATGGATATTGATGAAAACATGTCAGAGGCCCTCTATGTGAAGCTGTTAGAACTGGAGGATACAGTTCGGAAGAGGCTGAGAGCCGACGATACTGGAAAAAACTAATGTGAAATATGGAGATAAAACATTACAAAACACTTCCATCTTTATCTAGGTAATTTAAAAACTGCTCAACTGCTCATGAGAGTTTTTTTTAAAACCATTAAGTTTGGTAGTCTGGAATGTCTTTTAAAGAAATAAGGATCCAAATATTATAATTTGAGTTAATTTACTTAACCCTCTGGCAATTTAAGATGTTAGGGCCTACTTTTGTAATCATCATAATTACTGTGAAAAGTCAGAGTGTCTGACTGTGATAGAAATGGGACCACAGATGTCATGTCATCTATCTTTATCTTTATCTTTATTATTATGCCACCCAAATGGGACCTCTTCTAAAAATGCTTTGATTTATAATATATAATCAGCACAGGTTGTAATGGGACATTGAATGCAATATGTGTGCATTTTCTGATTAATAATTAGCTTGATGTATTATGTTTTAAGTGTTTGATTTGGCGTTTTATAGCTCAACCTTGGTGTTGTCTTCTCTGACCATATTTCTACAAAAAAGTTTATCCTCTCATTCAGCTGATAAATATAAAACTTTCTTGCACATATGCATTTGAATTAAGCTACATTGTGTGTTCAAATTACAACGAAACAAAGTGCAGTTATAACAAATTTATTAAACTGTAGCAGTAAAGATCTTGCATGTCAGAAATGAAGGACTGTATTATTAATAATATTTTGTATGTTCTGTAAATAATTCGGAGAGTTGGAGGATTGCAGGTATGGATGGTTTGCAGTGATGACGAAGCTTGATGTATTTACCTGTTAACAACAACAAAAACCGTTTATGCTATAACAAACAACTTAATTTTCTGTATTTTGCCAACAATTTAAAGCGTGAATATGTTTGTTAAAATATTACCTGTGTCCTGAAGCTGGAGTTCTCTGCGTTCACTATGAATATAACATTAACGAGACTGGAGTTTGTGCTGTTTTCTTACATTTTCAAAGTATTAATCCACGATATAGGACGACGCGATGTAACTGTGCCTCTGTTGATCCATTAAACGTCGAGCGTGTGTCGTTTCCAGATTTTCAGGATCCGCGAAGATTTGTTGCAAAGGGACTTGAGAGACGCTGTTAGTGTCGCAATCTTGGTCTTCCGAGGAGCCGCTGAGTTTCGGGTTGCAGAAAGCCCAGACCATGCCGCAAAAGTACACAAAAAACGCTGACATCACCAAAAACATCAGCGCATACGACTCAATCATCGCCTCGGTCACCGCATTCGGCATCTCTTTAGATGAGTAGACGTAAGGTTTCTGCAAACAGACAAACAAATGAGCTTAAATCACAGTCTTCCTCAGCCCGGTGTACCAGTGCGCTTGGGCATCGCCACTGCCTTGATTTGATATAGGCTATACGCAGAGAACTAAACTGCTTTGTCAACATTTAGTAAGAAATATAAACGTATGTTTAAAAGAAAGTCAGTTTAACTAATCTGAACAGTAGGCAATGTATGTTGATTCGTTTTACTCCGGAGAACGTACATTTTAATAAATGAAGAAGAATAAAACATGTCTGTTTTTTTACTCAAAAATGAAAATTCTGCCATCATTTACCCACCCTTGACGTGTTCCAACCAGTTTGAAAAATGTTTTTTTCCCTGTTGAACACAAAAGAAGATATTTTAAAGAATGCTGGAAACCTGTAACCATTGACTTACATACATTTGTTGGTCCTACTATGGAAGTCAGGTTACAGATTTCAGACATCCTATAAAATACCATCTTTTGTGTTCAACAGAATAAGACACTCAAACAGGTTTGGAACAAATGGAGAATGAGTAAATGATAGCGAAGTAAAAATTTGGGGAACTATCCCTTTAATTTAAACCTTTAAAATCAGACAAAGATTGGACATTTACATTTATTCTGCTGTGTCTGCACTGTTTTTGTAAATCGTGTGTGTGTGTGTGTGTGCTTGGGGGTACCCTGGTGCGTATGGGCTGGTTGAGCAGGTTTGCCCAGGGTGCCATTCAAGCTGGAACTGCCACTGTGTGTCACAGGATCAGGGCTGCACAATATTGGAAAAACCTAACATTATGATAGGTTGTTATTCTGTGATATTGCGATCCGAATAGTTCACCAGATGACATGTATATTTCTACTTGGAAAGAATTTATAATTTTAGATTGGGATGATTCTGAAAGGGCATCTGCATAATATATAAACAATCAACAAGGATAAATACAATGAATAAAAAGATCCAAATGAAACAAACAGTGTTTGATGGTTTTCCGAGGAGTCTAACAGTATTCAGGTACAGTAATTGAATAATAAAAAGCTAAATAATACTGCATAGTTTTCGCTGTATAAATAATTTAATGAAATGAATATTATTAAAGTTATAAACAGCCCAATTTCTTATGCCTGAATGCTTTCAAAATCCTCATACAATCACAGGCCTCAAAAACTCATGGAAATGATGAATTATGATCCAGACTCAACATTGCATATGCTATGTGAATATTGATAACTATCACATTGCGATATTGATGCCAAAATGATATATTGTGTAAATGATATAGCCTAATTTGCATTAAGAAATCAGATTCCAAACTTTACTTAGACATTTACATAGCCTGCATTTAAAAATGTTCATTTTCAGGCTATTGCTTTTTTTTTTTGTTATACTGTTTGGAAGTAAATTATTGATAATGTGGCCTGTCAATTCTCCTTATTCTCAATTTATCTATCTTTTAAATCTTAAGAATACTTTGTTATACTGTTTAGTTTGAATACAGATATGCACAACATATAAAACTGACCATATGTGTATTATTAGTTTATGTGGTGCATGGATTCACTTTTTTTTGCCAGTCTAACCCTAATAAATCAATAAATACTACTTTTATAATTATTTTTATTATTGTAATTAATATTTGCTTTAATTTTATTTTCCACTTTCACTAACTTGCGGAGGTTTCATTTACCCCAGTGTAAACCCCACCATAATCAAATTTAATGCATTTCACAATGTTTATAACAAACAATGGAATTTATTTGAAATCTCCACAGCAAACAAGTTAGCTCATTTATTCATTCATTTTCTTTTCGGCTTAGTCCCTTTATTAATCTGGGGTCATCACAGCGGAATGAACCGCCAACTTATCCAGCATATGTTTTACGCAGTGAATCACTGGGAAACATCCATACACACTCATTCACACACATACACTATGGACAATTTAGCTTACCCAATTCACCTATACCACACTTCTTTACTTATTTACCGGAGCACCCGGAGGAAACCCATGCAAACACGAGGAGAACATGCAAACTCCACACAGAAATGCCAACTGACCCAGCCGAGGCTCGAACCAGCGACGTTCTTTCTGTGAGGCGATTGTGCTACCCACTTATAATCATGTAATTTATAATCAGCAACAACATTTGTAAAATATAATAACAATCACTAATATTTACTGATTCTTTTAATGTCTCCTTTGCTCCATAAGTAAAATGGGGGTATTAGATCATTGTGAAAATTTTCTACCTAAATTATCATATTTAAAAAAATAAATAGGCCTAAATAAAATAAAGGTATTTATTCATTCATTCATTCATTTTCATTTCGGCTTAGTCCCTTTATTAATCTGGGGTCGCCACAGATGAATGAACCGCCAATTTATCCAGCATATGTTTTACGCAGCGGATGCCTTTCCAGCTGCAACCCATCACTGGGAAACATCCACACACACCCATTCACACACATACATGGACAATTTAGCCTACCCAATTCACCTATAGTGCATGTCTTTGGATTTGTGGGGGAAACCGGAGCACCCGGAGGAAACCCACGCCAACACGGGGAGAACATGCAAACTCCACACTAAAATGCCAACTGACCCAGCCGAGGCTCGAACCAGCGACCTTCTTGCTGTGAGGCGATCGTGCTTACCCACTGCGCTACCGTGAGGCCCGTATTTATTTATTTTATTTTTGCAAAATAATGTTCACATTTTCTTATGGACTTTCCTTTAAAAAAAAGGTAAAGACAAAAATAATGAACTTCATACCCAGATTATCTACTTATTCTAACCAAAAATAATGAAGTGTGGAATATTGGACACAACTATTGCAGCTTTAATTATAAAGTGGAAGAGTTGGGTTGATGTTGAATGACAAATGGCTAAGTGCATAGTGCAAGCGGGTACACGTAGTGTGTACTACATCATTCGGTGTTGTGGGACAAGGGTAAAATTATTCAAAGTGCTGTAGTAAACAAACACAGCATATTTTGCTGCTGAATGCTTACTGTTACTGCAGATAGCCCAAAGCTATTTTGGGATGTTTAGAAGACTTGTTCTCTAGTGAAGGGGTCATATGACATCTCTCAGGGGTTACTGGAAGATCCATGTAAAATTTATGAATAGCAGCGTAAGTGTTGTTGTCAGCCACCGTTTCGCAACAGTGTATACTCTTATTGGGTTTAAAGGGATTCCACAATCAAAAATAAACATTTACAAATAAGAGTTTCTTAAGTTAAAGAGCACAAAAGAAGATATTTTGAAGAATGGTGGAAGTGGTGACTATTTATTATGGAAGTCAATCCAAATTTTTTCAAAATATCTTCTTTCTTCCAAAAATTTCTCGCATGGGTTCTCTTTAAACATCCAACGTTGTAGGTTACATAACAAAAAGCCAGTTAGAAAAAAAGATACCGTCAAAACTATTCCAAATGAAAATAATCACCACATATTTTTCTTGGGTTTTTAATACAATTATAATACAAAAATCTGATATTTAATTTAGCGATTATCAAAAGTTTTTCTCCTGAGGTAAGTTATGTGACTACATCCCCCATACTGCTTTGCGGTCAGAGTCCCGGATGAATTCACGCCGGAAGAGAAGCGCAAGTCTTTTCCAGCCATCTTGTGGCATCTAGCAGCGAAGTGCTCGCTCAAGCCCCGTAGAATCGGAGGAGAATCCTGCTGAAAGGGGGCCATCATGCCCGGACATCTGCAAGAAGGTTTCGGCTGTGTCGTGACCAATCGGTTCGACCAGCTATTTGATGACGAAGAGGATCCGTTCGAGGTGTTAAAGCAGGCAGAAAAGAAGAAGAAGGACGCGACCGCTCCTGGTGCCGCCAAGACCGCCGCGCAGGCTGCAAAGCAGCCCAAAAAGGAGTCACAGAAGGAGAGGAGAAACCCGCTTCCCGATAAGAAGGAAGAAACACAAGCCCCCGTTCCTCTCAAGAAAGATGGTAAATTTCTCAGGCTTCAAACCCGTCATTTAATCACACTTTTCCTCAGTGTTCAGTGTGCAAAACGCGCTGCTAAGCCCATGAGGTCACGCACATCACTATTGTTTATGAACTGCCTGACACCTCGAAAACTTCCAGCTTTATTAGCAAAAATGCGCTTTAGCTTCATGGATTGACATAAAAGCGACAGACTTGTGATAACCTGTTGCTGCTTTATTCTTTTCTAGATCTTCAAGCAGTGCAGGCCTAACGTTACTGATAACCATCAGTTTGTTTATTAAAATGTCAGATGTATTCACCCGTTTAACTATGTAGACTCTAGTGAAAACCCCTTCTAATTCAGAACTGGAACGTAGAACTGTCTAGGGTCGGACAGCTCATTATTATCACATGGCTTTAAAGCTGTGCTCGTGTATTGCAGCTTCAACCTCGTGTTTGAGGCAACAGTGTCCGTCCTCTCTCACGACACTCCCATTGAAAACCCTCCTAGTGTTATTTACGGGTGTTTTAACTTTAGTATGTGCTTTAAACCTGCGTCAGATTGGAAGTAGTATTGAAGGAAGGCTTGTCAAATTATTTTCGGGCGACAGTGGCCCTGTTTGACTGGTCTGGATGAGAGGAGGCAGCGGGATCGCGAACAGGTGCGCGCAGGCGGGACTGCGAGCGGCGCGTGATCAGCTGTTAGGCTGCGCGCGAGAGCGTCTATTTCGGTAGGTGGAGGGTGGGATCAGTCAATCACAAGAGGCGCAGACCATTATTATCGACACAACGTGGAGTTTATGGCGTGAAAGGGAAGTATTGAAATAAAGACTTTGTGCACAAAAGAAAAATAGACAGTTAATCTGAATAAATTAAAAGATGGTAGTCTGTATTTACGTACTACTCCCCTTTAATGTAATTTGGTGTTGTCTGTTATTAAAGTGATAGTTAAATTAGATTTCTAATTTGGTCATACAACGAAAGTGTTAGTTTTTTTGTCCAATTTACAAAGTATCTTTTGCAGAAAAAAGTTCACTCACGTTCATCCTTTACTTACTATAAAACTGACGCAGCCACTACAGTAACACTAAAGAAATGAGTAAGATAATTACAAAAACTAAGAGTAAGCACACCTAGGCTTAATTAGGTTTGGCTGCAACAGGCTAGGTGAAGGTTTGAGCATGCAGCCTCTTGATCTAGCAATTAAGAAGGTTTTATTCCCACAACTCCTAATATAACATCTGACTATTCTTATGACAAAAAAGAAAATACTAAATGTCTGTTATAAACGCACAACAATAATTATAGTATCCATATTACTTGCGTATAAATAAATAGAAATAAAAAAAGCAAATGTCAGTATTGGTGTAGACCTTTTATTGTCTAAAGTGTAATTCAAGTTTCTCGTCTAAATAACATATTTTGTATAATGTAATGTTAATTATTTGTATCACCTCCAAGTTTAGTTTTTTCATCTAGAACCCAAATGTTCAAAAGCAAGAATGTTGTGCGACCAGGATTCTTGACATTTTTTTGAAGAGGGGTTGTAGCAGACTTGCTATTTTTCTCTCCACAAGTTATTAGTGATAATATGCTAATAAACTTATTTCTATTAGAATCTCAGATATGTTTAAATATAGTTAAAAACTTGTCAACACACCCAGTCTTCTGTTTTTTCCCATTTTGTTAGTTTGTTTTTGTTCCATCTTTGTATCTTTAAACCAACCATGCAGGGTTAGTATTGCCACCTTGTGGACAATCTAATTAGTGCATAAATTCAACGTATACCGATACATAATCGGGTTCTGGTGATCAAATTTGTGACATGGACCATACATTGAAAAAAGAAAACTTCAGCATAGGTCAAATCTCTTTCAATCTGGTGTTATAAATTTCTTCTTGGTGTCTTTTTGTGGTGTTTGTTTGAATTTTGTGTTTCTATTTTGAAGGCATGAGGAAGATGGGTCGCCGGCCGGAGCAGCAGGGTCAACAGGGATCCCAGCAGCAGCAGCAGGCACCTCAGCAGCAGGCACCTCAGCAGCAGCAGCACCAGGCAGGACAGGGGGAGGGTCGTCCACCAGCAGACAGGCGGCCTGACAGGAGGCCACCACGTGAACGACGATTTGACAAACCCGCTGATGAAAAACCTGCTGAGGGTGGAGAATTCTCAGTTGAGAAGTGAGTCAATTGACCTTGTTTTGTGTGTGCTAATACGTGGTTGATCCTCAATGAAGAGTTGTATTCACACTTTTAATTGCACCAGCAGCAGAAATATACTTTGGGTTTTTAATACTTTTAAATGTTAGTGGTTCAATTGATCACAATTCACAGTTCAGATCGCATTACAGTTTTGAGTCATGGAATGTATAATTTTTCAGATCAAATATAATTTGCTTTCCATTTAATAAAAGTTAAGCATACATACTGTCAAAGTTTTGTTCTTAGCCCCCTTTTCATCATCATTATAGTTTCATCATAGTTTTCATCGTCCATAGTTTCAATGCTGCTTTCAAAAGGGAAAAAAAAGTACAATTATTCCAGGCGTCATGTGAGTCCTGAACCATCAGTCATGGTTTGTGAGAATCATGGATTGAGCACGGTATATTTTGCGCCTACTGAAAGCATGAAAAGCTTATTTATTTGTTGGCACTATTACACACCCTTAGTAAGCTCACATTTAGTTGCCTCCCTTTTTGAGTCCATTGCTCACATTTCAACATGCGTTCAAGTACTTTCTGTAAAAAAAATTCCAATAATTTTGAAGAAAATATCTGTTTTTATTTGATTATTTGGAATATTCCTTTATATTTTCTCCCCTTCATAAGCACATCTTGAATTAAGACTCTTATTACAGGTCATTAAACAGTGAGACTGTCATCTAACAGCTCCATAATCTCGTTCTCCTCAGGACTATGGGTGACAGGCCATTCCGGGGTCGTGGAGGTCCCCGAGGGGGACGCGGAGGCCGAGGCAGAGGTGTTGGCAGGACTGACGGCTTTGACTCACGCGGCAAACGCGAGTTTGACAGACACAGCGGCAGCGACCGATCGTAAGTCATTTGCATCCACATGTTGACCCCAGTGATAACTCAGCCCGTGTGTGTGTGACATGTCAAAGCTAAGTGTTAATTTTTGTTTCAGCAGCCTGAAAGCAGAGGAGAAACGTGGAGGCAGTGGATCTCATAACTGGGGCACTGTTAAGGATGAGTTGAGGTCAGTGGAGCAATGGGCTTTTAAGACAAGATCTTGAGATCGCAGAAGAGCTTGATTGAGAGTGGTCAGTGATGCTGTTTTAATTTGTTTGGTGAAATTAGAATGCATTTTCGTTTTCGTTTACAGTGAGCTTGACCAGTCAAATGTCACCGAGGACACCCCTGAAGGAGAAGAACACCCACCTGCTGACTCGGAGAACAAGTGTGTACACTTCAGCTCTAAATTAGCACAGCTCTTGCTGAGTCATTGCTTGCCGTTTGCTGTCGTCACTTAACATTTTTTTTTGCAACTTGAAATTTACAACAACAAAAAAAGTGTGCAATATTAGCATAGGGCTGCTCAATATATTATTTTAACATCCATATGGAAATGCAGAGTTGTCATTATAATAAAAAGCCACCACAGTTTAGAACGTGTGATTTGTGGGGTCATTGCAAAGTATAACCCTAAAAGAGTGAAAATGTTTCATTTGGAGGTTTTTTAAGACTTGTCTTTGTAAGATATCAAGCCAATTTAAACCTTTTATATATATATTATTAAGGCTATACAGTGTTATTTTACATGATTGAATTTCTGTACCTCGATACTATTAGATTCCACAGAAAACCATAAATCATGGTTTATTTAATTTGTATGTTTGTTCAATTGTGTTTACCTATGCTTGTAGTTATATTTTATGCCAATATTCCCCCTTTCAAAATAATCCCAATCAATCTGAAAAAAAATGATGAATTCCTTCCGTATATTTGTCATCTTGTGAAGTTATATTCATATTGCAGCAATATTTAAAAAAAAATAGCATTATTGTGCGGCCCTAATCAGAATTGATTTGGTAACAATGGCTCTTTTAAAATCACACATTTGCTATTATTAATTGGTGATGTAGTGCTTGTTTTCTAATTTGGTTATCTGGGATTTTTGAGACTTAATTAGACTGTTCAGTTTAGCTCAATATTGTTGTTATGTTTTTACAGGGAAAATGAGGTTGAAGAGGCGAAAGAAGAAGGCGCTAAAGAGATGTCTCTGGATGAATGGAAGGCCCAGCAGGATAAAGAGAGAGCCAAAGTGGAATTCAACATTCGTAAGGCCAATGAGGGAGCCGACTGGAAGAAAGGATACGTTCTGCACAAGTCCAAGGCTGAGGATGTAAGCAAAATGACAGCGCTGAACTGTCTATTATTGCACTAAACAGTCAAATATTTCTTAACTTGTTGTCCAGAATGTGTTTTTGCTGCTACTTCATGCAGTTTCCCTGGATGTGTAGTTGAAATATTAACATTTGATTAGACTAATGCTGCTTTCCATGTGAGAGTATTTTTATTCTGTTTACAACTTTGGATAAGTTTTTAACCAAGTACATTTTTTAATTCTGAAGTTGATAGAAGAAGATAAATCTTAAACATCTGATTTAGTTTTTATTTTGAAATAACTAAACCTGATTTTCACCATAATTATAGCAATTGACCCTGGTGTGATGTTAAGAAGGAAAGATTGATGTTTAAATGCAAATTCATTGTTTAAAATTGCACAGAAGGCTTGGGACAGCTTTGAGAAAGCTGTATAATTTGCTGCTTCCATTTTATTTATTTTTTTCCTAATAAGACATTAAGTTGTAAACTGGTGTCTGGATGTTGGGAAATGAACATTGTTTCATCTACGTATCGCAGGCCTCTGCTGATGATGCTGCTGGCGACCATCACTTCCGCAAGCCCGCTAATGACATCACATCCCAGCTGGAGATTAACTTTGGAGATCTGGGCCGCCCGGGACGTGGTCGTGGAGGTCCACGAGGTGGCAGAGGTGGTCGTGGGGCAGCTGCTGCTGCTGCTACCAGACCACCTCGTGAACGCAGGCCAGACAAGGTACATGCTTTTTGTGTATTTTAGAATTTGTAGGCATGCACGTTTTTGTGTATATAAATTAAACATGTTGATCAATTTGGTATTTATGAAGTCTGATTAGAGATTAGATTCCTAGTGCATTTTGATAGAAATAAAATGCCCAAAAATAGCATTCATAGTTGGGGAACAATGTAGTACGTTCAACTATTGGCAGATGGTTTCTAGAAATGAAACATAATTTCTGAATATTAGACTTTTGACTTACTAGTATTCCTCTCTGTATTTATTTTTTTAGGCCGGAGGAGTGTCTGTCCCTAACGTGGACGACCCAGAGGCTTTCCCAGCCCTGGCTTAAGCTGCGCAGACAGCTCTTGGCTCACCCAGGAGGATCACTCCTCCATGGGTCCTTGTCTACAAGGCTTGCATGCTAACGGATTCTTCAGCAGATGAAATGATGGAAGACTGTCATCCATGCCATTCACCCCCTGAGGACTGAATTTTACCTGTTTTAGAAAAAAAGAAGGAAAAATTAAAAAAACAAAAACAAAAAAAACAACGGACAGACTTCTTGCTGTTATGAAGCAGATTATTGGTCGAGGTTTTGTATTTAGACAAGGTAGCAGGGATGTTTTCATACAGTGTTTCTTTTGTTGTTTCTCTTTCTTTTGTTTTTCTTTTCAGAAATTATGCATTGTTCATGGATACGTTTTGTACTGCTGCTTGAAAATATGCATTTCCAAAAATAGGTGTGAAGAGCGCACCAGTTTATCTTAAGGTGTCCCGTAGCTTGCTTGCTTTTTACACACAAATGCCTTGAAACAGGGGCCGCCCTTTTCATGGGTGTGATCTACCGGTTAGTCTTTTAATTTTTAAAGGTTACTGCGTTTCTAAGGGAATTATAGAGCATTTTAGTTCTGCTATTAAACACCTCCCTTCCCTGAAAGCAAGGCTTTAAAACCGTAAAATCATTTTGATTAAATGTACAATTTATGATTCAAACCTTAATGCCCGGGATGTAATTCAAGTGATTTTTTTTTATTGAATGACCACTGTAAGCTTCAAATGGTGTCTTTGATGCCATTGCCTCTGGTAACTCAGGATAGTATCGTACTTGTTACGCAAAGTTCTGGTGTAAATACAACAAGCAAGTTTACACACCGCACTCCTGTTTACTGATTAATGTAAGCCAGGTTATGGATAAATCCTGTTAGAAATGATGTTTTCTTTCTGCCCCATTGCTTTTACAACAGCTCTACTGCATACTTGATCTGAAAGAAACACCATCCTGTTCAGTGTGGAACAGCTGAGTGCTATGATAATGTGTGAATTCCTACCCTGCTATTAGACCTCTGTCAATAATTAAAAGATGGTCGATTCATACCAAGTTGTCGTGTGGACTTTAATTTCAAACATGGAACTGCCTCTAACTTGTATTTGTCTGAGATTTATTATTTTTAATATTGGACTGTTCACAGTGCTGTCTATTGTTTGAGTAAACTTTTTGTAGTTCTTAAAACAAGGTTTTATTATGTCACATGTTTAAGTAAAAAACAAAATATTTTCAATATTCATTTAATAACCTAGTTCAATTAACTATTAACAGAATGAGATGGTGTAATAAACAAGAGAAACAATATATTCAATTATTTTTCATTGTCCATGATATAGTTTTGTATTGAAACCGAATTGGTGCATGGCGTTAAATTAGCTGCAGTTAGCTGCAATTTTACAGATAGGCTATAGGTTTCAGATCGGTTATTTTTGTTTTGGGATACTTTAACTTGACAGCATTCCTAAGTGTTTGCTTTTTTCACTACATTTCTTAACGAGTCGGTTCTCGTTTTGAAATTGAGAGGTCGTCAGTGAGCGATTACTGATCTTTTTCAACTCTTAACTGAACTGATCCTAGATTACGTCACCGACTTAATTATCCAGCTGGGGGGAAGATGGAGGTTGGGAAAAGTAAGTTCTTACTATTAATTCTAGAATGTGTTATTTCAACTTAACAGTAGGGTTGTACAATTGTGATTTGCTTCAAAAGAGTGAGCTATTAAAACTATGTTTTCACTTAATTATTTCTTCCAGGCCACAGTGTTGAAAATAAAACTCCAATATGTAGGCCTACTTGTTCAACTCACTTTTCCTCAGTATTTGTCGGTTGTTTTCCGTTTATGTTAAATTACCAAAGGCAGATTAACTAAACTACTTGAAAGTGTCACCAACATACAGAAGTTGTCTCTCTAATAGCTGTAATGCGGCCGAGAGACGCCGCATTGAGACGTGCACTAAATTGATTTATGATACAAACACAAAAAGTTCAAAACAAATAAAAAATACATCTGAAATATTTATTAATCTTAGTTAAACTATTACATTTCTAAATTGTTTTATTTTACGGATTAGATCCTAACAAACTAATAAAGATTTGTGCTTCAGTCATTATAAACAAATGCATTTCTTATTGTTAATTCTTTAATGGATCCTTTTAGAGAAGTTTTGCTAATCCTGAAGAAATTATAACCATTGTGAGTTCCTGTTAACAAATTAAATGTTAAAGAGTGGGACCTTGTTGTTAATGATTACTAAAATAACCTCATTTAATGATTCCTGGCATTAGGTAATTTCTGTTTATTATGGGTTTATTCTTGCAAGTTTGATCAAGTTTATAGGCTACGTCATCTATCTATCTATCTATCTATCTATCTATCTATCTATCTATCTATCTATCTATCTATCT
>CAIGQW010054109.1:14652219-14680427 GCA_903798125.1 Danio choprae
GTAAAATCCAAATAGGAGTTTGCATATATTGCCATATATCAGATTTCTATATGGGCAACTTGGTCCTGGTGTACACAGCTCTGCATATTTTTTATTTGTTTCTCTTACCACTTCAGATATTTGTACCATTTGATGTCCTGCAAAGTGCACATCATGGGAAATTCTGCCATGATTCTAGTTCAAATGAAGTGTGTTCAATACAAGGGTATAAAACCATGTGAGACAAGACCTGTATGCAAATGTAATGATTATGGTTATATAAACCCGTACAATACGGTGCAAATCTTTTTTTAAAGTAAAGTAAACTTCGAGTTCAGTGAACACTATATAGGGAACATGCTAACACTGTTCCTCCCTGGTGCAATCTTCTAACTAGCTTCTTAACTAACTCAGGTGTTAAACGAGAGACATGCAGAGTAGTGTTATGCTAGGTTCGAGGATCTACACACAAATACATACTATCTGTTGGTGTGCAGAATGGGAGGTCACTTCCTCTGGGTCCCTCTCCAGCATCTGTCCAGGCCGTGACCCACAGATTGTAGCACTGTCCTGGTGACAGACCACTGATGATATACTCTGTCAATGGATATTCCACACCTACAAAGTCAAGCACCACATCAGAAAATTCCTCTTCACTCACCTTATTTATGAATAATATTGCTGAACATATGTAAACAGTCTTAAAATGAAATTTAGTGATATTTTTGTAAATAATTTTTACTGCAATTTTTTTTAATATGCCCTTGTATATTTTTTAATCAAAACAATGTCAAATCCCTCCTCTGAGAGATTGTGCTGCTTGTTTCATCTGCATCTGAAAAGGGGTGAACCAAATGCTCTACAGAAACTGATAGGTGTGACCTAACCAATAGAACCATGTTTCTCAGGAAGTTCCAGTAGGGTATCACCTGTCTTGTATATTCTAGACTCTGCAGAGGATGTCATAGCTTTTGTTGTAACTATTATACTGTTTCACTGACAGATTCTCTTGGTTAAGATTCTTGAAGGATGATGAGTTTACATCGCTGCTGATGAAGTGCACTTTACTATCTTCAATAAAGTCTTCTTTGCATAAGAACGTTGGTCATCTTGCTAATACAGTCGTGGCCAAAAGTTTTGAGAATGACACAAATATAATTAAATATAGTTACAAGCAGGACCTCTGCAATTTGACTGGGCATGCCCTCAATCAACTTCTCTGCCAAATCCTGACTGATAGCAACCCATTCTTTCATAATCACTTCTTGGAGTTTGTCAGAATTAGTGGGTTTTTGTTTGTCCACCCGCCTCTTGAGGATTGACCACAAGTTCTCAAAGGGATTAAGATCTGGGGAATTTCTAGGCCATGGACCCAAAATTTCAACGTTTTGGTCCCCGAGCCACTTAGATATCACTTTTGCCTTATGGCACGGTGCTCCATCGCGCTGGAAAATGCATTGTTCTTCACCAAACTGTTGTTGGATTGTTGGAAGAAGTTGCTATTGGAGGGTGTTTTAGTACCATTTTTTATTCATGGCTGTGTTTATGGGCAAAATTGTGAGTGAGCCCAATCCCTTGGATGAGAAGCAACCCCACACATGAATGGTCTCAGGATGCTTTACTGTTGGCATGACACAGGACTGATGGTAGTGCTCAGCTTTTCTTCTCCGGACAAGCCTTTTTCCAGATGCCCCAAACAATCGGAAAGGGGCTTCATCTGAGAATATGACTTTGCCCCAGTCTACAGCAGTCCATTCGCCATACTTTTTGCAGAAGATCAATCTGTCCCTGATGTTTTTTTTGGAGAGAAGTGGCTTCTTTGCTGCCCTTCTTGACATAAAAAAAGTCTTCACCTCACTGTGCGTGCAGATGCGCTCACATCTGCCTGCTGCCATTCCTGAGCAAGCTCTGCACTGATGGCACTCCGATCCCGCAGCTGAATCCTCTTTAGGAGACGATCCTGTCACTTGCTGGATTTTCTTGGACGCCCTGAAGCCTTCTTTACAAGAATTGAACCTCTTTCCTTGAATTTCTTGATGATCCTATAAATTGTTGATTTAGGTGCAATCTTAGTAGCCACAATATCCTTGCCTGTGAAGCCATTTTTATGCAACGCAATGATGGCTGTACGCGTTTCTTTGCAGATCACCATGGTTAACAATGGAAGAACAATGATTTCAAGCATCCCCCTCCTTTTAACATGTCAAGTCTGCCATTCTATATGCAAATTGCTATTATAAAAACTTAAGCAGCAACTTTTCCAATTTCCAATATTTATGTAATTCTCAAAACTTTTGGCCACGACTGTACATTGCCAAACCACCCAACGATGGTAAAGCCAAATACATATGAAAATCTAACAATTAAGTAATCTTTTTGCTGCTTTTGTTTACCTGATATTTAGATGTGCTATTGTCAGTCTGTTTAAAATAATATGCAGAGGTCTACCAAGAAGAGGTTTACTTTACTTTTTTTGGTTTACTCTACTTTTGACCTCTAGTGTAGATTTGAAAAAGCCCATAAACACACCCACCCTAAAGAAATTTGGAAAGTGGTTCAGAGAAGACAAAAGAAACAGATGAACAAAAGACAAAGTGAAGAGGGTTATCATTACAGTATGCATTTATCCACCAGCTACTACTTTTTACTGCAGGATTACTTGTCTTACTGTAATGGTGTATTTCCCCGTTCGACTTGTCCATCAAGTAGACTGTGTATTTTTTCAAACAGCCTCCTCTCTTCTCTTGAGGAATTTTAGACCATTTCACTATTAAACTCTCAGTCTTCTTCTTCACTTGTTGAGGAACCGGGCCCTGTTCTGGAGCTGTAAATTCAAAGAAACAGAGAACAGCAATTTTTAAAAAATAATTTTGATAAATCTTTATTTGCATCCATCATCCCATAAAGAACCTTAAAACTTAAAAAAAATATATATTTTTATGGAAAAAAACTTTAGACTACCACAATGTTCTTTATACATGTTTTAAAAAACATTTACTGTAAGAACTATTATCGGAAAGGTACTTTGAATAATTGTTTTTTCTATGGAATCACCTGGAAATCTTTTTTATTTTTATTGAACATTTTTATGGGCAACGCGGTGGCGCAGTGGATAGCACGTTCGCCTCACAGCAAGAAGGTCACTGGTTCGAGCCTCGGCTGGGTCAGTTGGCATTTCTGTGTGGAGTTTGCATGTTCTTCCCGTGTTTGCGTGGGTTTCCTCCAGGTGCTCCGGTTTCCCCCACAAGTCCAAAGACATGCGGTATAGGTGAATTGGGTAAGCTAAATTGGCCATAGTGTATGAGTGTGTGTGTGAATGAGTGAGTGTGTATGGATGTTTCCCAGAGATGGGTTGCGGCTGGAAGGGCATCCGCTGCGTAAAACATATGCTGGATAAGTTGGCGGTTCATTCCGCTGTGGCGACCCCAGATTAATAAAGGGACTAAGCCGAAAAGAAAATGAATGAATGAACATTTTTACTGCAAAAACATGTCAGAAATTTACATTGAGTAATAAGATAATATGCATGACTCATATCATTTGAATCCTGACCCCCACATTAAAAATAAATACAATAATAATAAAATTTAAATAAACAAACAACAACAAAATAATAATAATAATAATAATAATAATAATAATAATAATAATAATAATAATAATAAATAAGAATATAAATTACAAAATTTATTTTACAAAAAGGCAGATTACATTTTTTTTTGTCCAGGCTGAGTCTAACAGACAAGCTTTTAGTCGTAGAGACTTAGAAGTTCCTGGATAAACAAAGAAAGGATCCTTATCCTTTTGATATATCACCTATCAAAATATTGTATTACGGATTGTAATCAAGTAATAAAAGCTCGTGGGGGACCACCGAAATGGATGTGATATACTTGGATCTAGCCTATGCCAGTTATTAAGAGGCATGGCTTCACTCTTAGAAAAATGTATTTTGTATCCAGTGGAATCTCTTAAAGAGTATACTGAATATACACACTTACACATTGAATAAAAAATTATAATTTAATTTATTTTAACATTCACTAAATGT
Organism: Danio choprae; assembly: GCA_903798125.1. Taxonomy (NCBI): domain Eukaryota; kingdom Metazoa; phylum Chordata; class Actinopteri; order Cypriniformes; family Danionidae; genus Danio; species Danio choprae. The sequence goes on from CAIGQW010054109.1 coordinate 14,656,250, forward strand.
CTTTTCTATAACTTTTGATGCATTTAATGCATTCTTGCGGAATAAAAGTAACAATTTTCTTTCTTTCTTAAAAAAAATCTTACTGATCGCAAACATTTGAACAAAAGTGTGCTTATATACTGACTTAATCGTTGGTGAAGATATACACATTGCAGAATAAGCATTAAGGCTCCAACCTGACTGCCATGTGGAGAGGTCTTCATTAGATACCACAGGACCATTTGAGGTCAGAGCCGTAACAGCACCCTGAAAGCATTCTTGAGGCCGGAGACCTGGAGAGAGACGGTAATGAAAGGTACAGCAGAAGAGAAACTTTTCATCACAGCCTGGAGACCACACAATTACTATTGACTGGTCTTTAAATAGATAGTTCACCCAGATATTAAAATTCTGCCGTCATTTACTCACTCTCAGGTTGTTCCAATCATGTATAAATTTCTTTTTTCTGCTGAACAAAAAGGAAAAATGTCAGCAACCAAACAGATCTTACACTCCCATAATATTTACTTTTCCAACTAAAGCTATAACCAACTATGTTTGGTTACAATCATCCAAATACCTTCCTTTGTTATCAGCAGAACAAAGAAATGCATATAGGTTTTGAACAACCTGAGGGTGAGTAAATTATAACATAATTTTCATTTGTGAAAACAAACCATCCAATCAAACTTACCTGTAATAGTGGCTGTGGTGTCCATCACCCTAATCCACCGAATCTCCTCAATGTCTCCAACAGGATACCAATGCAGCACATACTCGATTCTATTGCCTGCAATGGCAAGTCTCGGCCAGGAGAGGGCAATGCTATGATTGCTCAATGATTTATGGGACAGGAGACCTGAAACAAGATCTGTAAACAGAAAACCACATGTAGTGAATAAAACCACAGTAATATGGTTAGCACATTGACTTTCTTACAAAAAATATATAGGCTTACGTGGAGTTTGAAGCTTAATAAAATTTTCAGGAGATTGACCCATTGAGTTCACTGCGGAGACTGAAACAGAGCAGTCAGAGCAGCATAAGCTTTCATTTATTCTGCGTGGAACTGCAATGATTTCTCTTGAGTTCCCCTTCTTCACAGTTATATTATACTGTTGAATCTTCCCCTTGGCATCTGACACACTCAATTCCTAAAACGCAAATAAAATGTAAATAAGCCATTTTTTACAATTCAAAGGGTATAAAACCATGTGAGACAGGATTTGTATGTAAATGTGATGATTACGGTTAAATAAACCTTTCACACTTCCATACAATCTGGTGCAATTTCTTTTTAATGTGAAGAAAACGTTGGGTTCAATGAACTCTATATAGGGAACATGCTAAAACTGTTCCTTCTCTGTGCAATCTTCTAACTAGCTTCTTATCTATATCAGGTGTAATAAATGAGAGATATGCAAATTATGCAGAGCATTGGCACGCCAGGGCCAGGTTTGAGGATCTACACACAAATATATCCTATTTGTTGGTGTGCAAAATGGGAGATCAATAAGCCATCATACAATTCAATATTTTTTACTTTTAAAATTTGAGTTAGTCTGGCACAAATGTGACTTGAATTCTCAAATCTATAATTTCTTCTAAGTCACTACTCACTTTTTGTAAACTGAAACTGACTGTCGACTAACATTTGGTTTCACACAGTGAGTTTGGGAAGATGCAATTCACACTAAGCAAGCTGTCGCTTAGTAGTGGCTTGACCTTTAAGAGCCCGTGTGTAGGTAAAGTAGAGGGGGAGGGGATTGTGTAACAGTCTGTCCATAGCCTACCATTAAATAAACCATTAAGATTAAAAATAAAAGCATAATTGTGGTTAGTAGGGTTACGTGCCTTCCAAAATATGCGGAAACACTTTTCACTTTGTGAAGGTTTCAGTTCTTGGAGGTACCAGAAGTCAAGGATCTTGTCAGGAGCTAAAGAGAAATAAAAAAAGTCAGTTATTTTACCATCTTTGTGTATAAGGTACTTATATGTACTGTACACCTCCACCCTTAAATAAAAACCTTTATGGTTCCATGAATAACTTTTACCATTTACAGAACCTTTCCAATGCACAAAAGGTTATTTCTAGTTGAAAAGGGTTCTTCAGATTCTTTCTACTAAGAAAATAGTTGCCATTTAAATTGTTAATTTACTGTACAGTAAAAAAATACACAAAATAGTTCTTCTGTTTATGGCATTGTAGTGTCAACAATGCCGCAACATGGCACTGCATAAGATCATGAATTTGGTTGACCAATGGGTTCCGTGGAAGCCTGTAACATCCATCATAGATTTTTGTGGAAAACTTTCCAGTTTGAGATGAAAAAGGGTTAGCTACTGTACGGGAGCTCCTGCCTGACCCTGTGTCCACAATTCCATGAATTTCTGGGCATGCTAAGGCATAAGTATAAGCTTGAAGGAATATAATAAAAAATAAAAGTATTATTTTTGTCATTGTATACAAATATCCATCCACTCAATGTTTTCACCTTTTTTTTTAACCCTTACATCCATGATCCCTGTGATATCCATTGCACAAAAGGTCCTTAGTTGAAAAAGCTTTACGCCTTTTTCACACTGGATATACAAGCAGAGCAGATGACGTGCATATACAGAACAGAAACAGCACACGGCTGTTGTGCTTTCGGCTGTGGCTTATGAAATACTGACGATTACAGCCTATTGTGTTGCCATTTCTGGTGTTCTCACTCTGAAATATACACAGCTTACGTTCTGCTTATTTATCCGGTCTGTGTTTTTTAAGAACTGTTCAACACTAACGTGGCTTTATAAATAAAATACACAGTGAGGCTTTTGAAAAGTTCATTTGAATTGCATTGTGGTGTATTCCTCCAAAATGCTCTCCACAGAATCTTGTCATCACAGATCTGTACTTACCTTAATCACTTCAAAATTACGCCAAGAAACATTAAAATATAATCAAAGGTCTGTTTGATCTGTAACCATTCAAGTGTGCTTCACCTTTCCCCCCCCCATTATTTTAAGACTTGCTGACAAAGAACTGTCACTATCTGATATCAGAACAGTCAACATATCTAACACCATCATAATTCTTAAGTACTATTTCCAGAACACACTACCTACATTCATTTGATCCATCTTATGGTTTCTATTGGCTTAAGCAGAGAAAATAAGTGGCTCATTGTAATTACGCAAATTGAGAAATCTTTTTCTCTTTGAGGAATCATATTTTATTACTTACCTTCTTCTTTGGTTTCTGCTTCTATTGCTTGACTCCAATAACTCCACAGTCCTATGGTTTGGTTTATTTTCCTCCTGATCTGAAACTTGTATGTTGTATGTGGCTGCAGCAAGGAGACGTTTAAACTCTTCTTACCATTGATCTGTGGAAACATGATATGATGTATTATCTCACTTGTTCTGATATCTTAACATTACTAAAAGTTTCATCAAGAGTGTTTGAGTGATTCTTTGTAAATTTTATGTAACCATTGGTTTGAAAGGAAAAGTTGACATAATTTTCTCACTCCAATACTCCCATATTGTTTTTCAAACAAAATAATTATTTAAAATATCAAAGTTTAAATTACAGCATCAACAGCCTGTCATTGCTTATTCCACTTATACTACAGGGCTGTTGAATGCTTGATCTTGATTGGTTAATGAAAGTTCTAAGGTGTCTAATTATTAAACTTATAACATAACTTGTATTATAATGTATTATTTATATAGTAGGTCAGTCTCTCTGCACACGCACACATACATTAGAGAGACACACACACTTGTGCTAACACAGAAATACATGCACACATAATAACCCGTTGTCAGCACTGCCCTGCAACTTTATGAACAAAATAGATTTACAACTGAAGTTTATTGACATCTCCATTTATTTTTTATTATTTCTAATAGTCTACATAGTCTGCTCAAGTCTATGTTATTTTTTGAAATTAGCAATGGAGGCTACTGCTGAGATGTATAAGAAATTAATTCTTCTCAAAATAGTGTTGAGGTGGGGTAATCATAGCATAAATGAAATAATCAACTCCAGTCTGTTGAATTATTAGAAAATAATGCACATTAGCTTTGATTGTGGCCTTCTCACACTATATCTGATGTACAATTTCTAATGTATTATTTAAAGTCAGTTAAAACATGCCATTTAATGATGAATCACATGTGGTTTGATATCACTGATGCAGAACAGAATGTATGTTCCACACACACACACACACACACACACACACACACACACACACACACACACACACACACACACACACCCAATCCTCAAAATCTGAATATCAAAAGACACACTTAAGTATACAGGGGGACAACTTGAGTCATAGCGATGCCATTATAGAACTGTGCATACCTGTAAACTCCATATACATGTACAAACACACAAATAAACAAACACAAAAGAATTTTGGACGGACATGAAAGAATGAATATCTTTAAATGTTACAATCTCCAAGCATACTTCTTCTTTTTAAGGAAACATTTATTCTTCCCATGCTGGTTGTACTGTACTGTATGTAATAGTTGTTTTCATTGATAAAGACACACCAAGACGTACACTGTGGGAAGAGCAACAGTCAGCGGTTTAATTTCCAAACAAACAAAAAAAAACCTTTCTTGACATTTTCCTTTCCAGTTTTGAGTCATCAAAGAGGGCTTGAGGTTTGACGACCAAACTAATCTGTGAGGTTTTGTGGGTTTTGTCTGTGTCATCATGAAACGACTCTTTGCAACTCTGCATTTTTCTTTATCATCTTTACCAAAACTGATAGGTCTGCAGGAACAAAGAAGTGGCTTGTGTCTGAATACCACTTGGGTTTGATTGTAACCGGAGATACTGAACAAGAAATTCTAAATGTTTTAGAAGTTTTACCTGAACGCTCTTCCAGATGCCTTTAGGCGATTTGTATTGGACTTCCACCATATTCATGCTGTGGTTGTCTGTGTGTAGGTGGCACCATCGGGAGGAGCAGTCCACATGCTTGATTTTCGGTAATGATGGTTGTACTGTACATAAAAGGAGAAGCAATACATATGTCAGTATACTCTACAGCTGAAATGCAGATCAATGTTTTATTAAAGTCAATAAAGTCAAGATTGTATCTTCTTTTGCAATCATATGTAATTATAATGCCAGCTAGTGGGTTGGTTTAAAAAAAAAAGCCAGTTCTGTACAAATGACCCAATTTTGATTCTCTGGAATCCCCCAAACTACATTTAAAAATACCACAAAATAACAGGCAATAAAAGCTATAAGCTGCTTTCATCCAATTTCATCAAGTGTCTCTGATAAATATCAAGATTTTGCCTGCATATGCTTATTTTTTAGCTACACGTACACAGACAATGTATATTTAGTGTTATATGTTGCAAATTTCACAGTTAATGGACTATAGAATCACAGAAACTCTGAGAATACAAGTAGTTTTATGCCCTTTAGTGCAGGGCTTCTCAGCCAGTGGGCTAAAACCCATGAGGAGGTTTCAGCAAAATTTCCAAGGAGAAATCTAGATTACATGCAAGCACATAAGCTAAATTAGTAGCACTTTACAGTACGGTTATTTAACTAATGCATTAACTAACATTAAAATCAAAAATATATATTTGTTCTTTTGGGTTAGTTTTAAATGCTGAAATTAACATTAACTAATATTAATACATTCTTTACAGAGAAAAGATTAGTTCATTTACAAAAATGTCTTTAACTTTAAGGAAATTAAACAATGCAATGCAAAGTTCAAAATAGAAATATAGTTAAATATAATAACTGAAATAACACCTGAAACCATTGTTACTGCCAAAAGCAACTATATATTTAAACCCCTCAAATGCTTTATTTCATTTCACACCTTCAACCTCAAATATCCAAACTAGTTTAATATTTCTAGTTCCTGGAAATATCTAACAGAAATCTTTTGAATTATGCAGAGGTTCTGCTTTTATTCAAGAGAGAAAAATGCTTGTATTTATGTATGCCATAAATGGTCATACAGAAAGTTATCAGCTCAGTAGAATAACTAATCCTAAACACTGAATGCAAACAATTTCTTTTAAGTTTTTAAAGATTTCTTTACCTATATTGCTGAGGGTAAAGATGTGAGGACCTGAGGTATTTGAGCCCAGGCTATTAGAGACATTGAGCGACACGATTAGTTGTGACATTATTAGGCTTTTGATAGGGAACGTGGCCCAGCAAAATCCTGAAGAGTTCATAACACTTTCATAACCATGGTATGGATCACCTTGAACCCTGAAAAGCACAAAGACACAGAACTAATCATGCTTTTACTTTTGTTTCTGATTTAGTTTGTGTCATAAGATCATATGATAAAGTCAAAAGATCCTCTTGTAAAGCTGATTTGTCTCATTTTACTAACCGTAATTGACATGTGGTCGCAATTTTGGTATCCCTTCCTGTTGTCCAAGTGCAACTAACATTGCCAGATTTCGTTTTTCGAACACAGGTCAGATTTTGCGGAAAGTTTGGAGGGTCTGAAAAAGAAGCACATGACAGCATAATGCATGAGATTTCATTTCAAAATTTCCAAAATCATACTAAATAGGTCCTATTAATTTCAATACAGTAATTAGTGTCAAATTTTCACAAGCATTTACTTCTCTCTGTGTATGTAATTTGTCAATAAGAATAGGAAAAATAACTTTCATTCATTTTCTTTTCGGCTTAGTCCCTTTATTAATCTGGGGTCGCCACAGCGGAATGAACCGCCAACTTATCCAGCATATGTTTTTACGCAGCGAATGCCCTTCCAGCCGCAACCCATCACTGGGAAACATCCATACACACTCATTCACACACATACACTACGGACAATTTAGCTTACCCAATTCACCTATACTGCATGTCTTTGGACTTGTGGGGGAAACCGGAGCACCCGGAGGAAACCCACACAAACACGGGGAGAACATGCAAACTCCACACAGAAATGCCAATTGACCCAGCTGGGACTCGAACCAGCGACCTTTTTGCTGTGAGGCGATTGTGCTACCCACTGCGCCACCGTGCTGCCAACTTTTTATTTTTCATCTCTAGCAATGCTAAGCCCACCTTTGGAGCAACAAAGAATTTTTCAATTCTTTGAGACTATGATAAAATAATTATATAATAATAATAAAAATAATAATAACAAAAAGGTTCACAAAGAACAGTTTCTAGCTGATTTAATATTTTGGAATTGAGAATAATGTAAATCACATATATAGTAACTATATAAATTCAGTAATCCAGACATTGCATATATATATGAGAGCCCATCAATAAGAATTAAATGTTAAAAGCTTACATCCTGGAGTGATGTCAATTCCACAAGGCTCTGGGTTGTCATTACACTTGCAGGTGAAGATGCTCAATGTTGTTAAATTCTCAATATGCACAAACACCTCGCTTGAACTGGGGGATTTCTCATACATGATTGGCTCATTATTCCGAAAAAATTGTTTGGTGCATGGCTTGTTGAAGATGCAGGAGACAGTGAAGTTGGAACCTAAGAGGACTTCTTTGCCTGTGCTTGACCTTACGGTGCATACAGTTTCTGCAAGATGCATAAATAAAGAAGATGCATCAAAAAGGTGCAAAGTGTATAGGAAAAGTGAGGTATGTTTGATAACCATACCCCTCAAGTATCCAGAATGGTAATCGATTATTACTTATCAATGGTAATTTTCCGAAATGATTACATTTTGCCTTCCACAATCCTAAAATTGTGTTTACATCTTTAGTTTTCAATAGTCTATATATTTCTGCAAATACAATAAGATGCAGAATGATTAAAGATGAGGATAATGGATTAAAAACTATTAAAATACAAGCAATATGATGCTAAATATTATATCTTTATATTTAGAACAAATGTAATCTCCTGCATTGGTGTCAACTATATACTCAAGTTAGCAATATTTATTTATTTAGCAAAATGCATATAGAAAATGCCATAGAAATTAACTTTAGTATTTAAGTATTTAAAAGAACTATGAAACAAATAAATAATATCTGGGAAAGTTTTTGCAATACTATATATAACAGGTTCCATTTGATGTTAAAGTAAAAAAAAACTTAAATCTGTGGATAATCAATTTACAACTTTCAATAAAGACGCATTGCCATAGATTTCTGCCATTTTCTTCAGAAATCAATACTATTTTGGTTCTCAAAAGTAGCTCTCAGTGAAAAGTGGTTAAAAGAATCATTCATATCAGGAAATTAATAATCCAAAGAAAGTTTTTGAACTGTAAAAAATGTGAAATAGAAGATTCTGTAGATGATTAAGGATACAATACAGATACAAAATACAATAAAGAACCACTATAACATTAGCCTGTTTAAACAACTGATCAAAACTGAATTCTGACAGTCATTGTGTTTAACAACATTTTATAGTAGAAATGATGTAAATCACATTTTGTGTTGGTGTGTTTTATTTATAATTAGAATAAAATTACTTAGCACTTAGTCTTGCTGAGATTAGCTAAATAAAATAATTTATATATAATTTAGCTTAAATAATGGGCACATTAAAATATCCTGTATAACATAAATGATCAATGAGACAAGCAGAAAACAATAATCACAAACATTTGCAAAATCTATAAGCAATGCACATATGACAGCGTGCATTGTTTACAGTTTACATTTGACCTTTTTTATTATTTGGCTCTTTGATTGCAATAAAATTACTTCTTTCTAAGGTTGCTTATACTTGTCATAATACAGCTTATTTCAAGCTATGCTTGCTAATAATTATGTAAAATGTTTAAAGATGGTTCATTATGATCATCATGATCATGTATGTAAAGTGATTAAATGTTAAGCATAGCACTGACATATATTGCCTGAGATTAGACAAAAATATAGCAAAAGCTTGGAATAGGTAAGGTTATTAGGTTAATATGAAACATGAAAAAGTCATGTGCCACATAAAAATCGAGAAATGGCTACAGTTAATTCTGTTTTAAATCACAGGATTAAATTATATTAAAATATATATATTCACATAAAACACATGTATTTTCATTTTGAAATAGTATTCAACAATACCAGCTGGAGTTCCGTTGTACCTAAATTTAATTTAACAAATACATGGCTCAGTGAGCAGACGAGACTTTGTTCCAAAACATTCAAACTAAACCTTCTCATAACAAGCTATGAAAAGGTTTATTCAAACAAACATCATACCTACAAATTTTCGCAGCAAAAGGAAATGAAAAGTACAATTGTCATACCTCCGTGAGCACCTGCAGCCAGGATGAAGCCCAACACGACGAGAATCGACCACGTACATTCAGAAGACATTGAGCACAAGCTGAGGATCACGCAGACACTCACAAGAGCCTCTGTGGACAAACATTCACCAGCTTTTAAGCGTCGTCAGTCACTTTTACTTCCTTATTGACAAATTCAACTCACTCTTGAAAAGTACACAATGTTACAAATAAATGAAGTTATGGACTGTATACACTTATTATATTGTAATACTACAGCGTTTGTCGCGTCGCCTGAATATCGCGTAAATTGAAACCGGAGGACCATATGTTTCTACGAAATACTTGGTGGTACTGTAAATATCATAGCAGTCCACTTACCCCTCCCCATGGGACAGAAGTGTTCGGTTTGGTCATTTGTAATGCTGTTGGGTTTAAATGTTGCGGTGGGGCCGTGAAGCGCATCTCCTCCTGAACAACTGAGGGCTCGAGTGCCTGTGTGATTTACGAGTTCTGATGACTAATGAGCGCACGTCACAGCATCACTAACCTTCTGCACTTTGAGCACTGCTGGACACTGTTAGTCAGGACTGTTTTATTCACTGTGCAAACATAAAGGTCGTTAATGTTGTGCAGTGCGTTTTAAGACGTGTCCAAACTGTGGCAAAGCTCAGACACTTGAACTTTATGAAGGGATTATTTAAATAAGGAGACCATTAACAGGACTGGATCCAATTTGTGACCCTGGACCACAAAACCAGTCATAAGTGTTTGTTTGTTTTCTTTTTTATACATCACCTGAAAGCTGAATAATTAATAAGCTTTCCATTGGTGTATGGTTTAGTATGGGCAATATTTGGCAGAGATACTTTTACTATTTAAACGTTATCTGGAATTTAAGGGTTAAAAAATGTAAACATTGAGATAATCACCTTTAAAGTCATCCAAATTAAGTTCTTTGCATTCCAAATTACTACTCAAAAAAGTTTTGATATATTTATATTAGGGAATTTTAAAAATATCTTCATTAATAACGATCTTTACTTAATATTTTAATGATTTTTGCCAATATAAGAAAATCTATAATTCAGTGTACAATGTACTGGCTTAAGGTTTTGTGGTCCTGGCTGAGTAACTTATTTTGTACAGGCTATACCTTATATAATCATTTATATTTAGATTTAAACATTTCAATTAGAAGTAAGAAATTAAATCCTATGCAGGATGTTCATTAGGCAGTTTGTCGCATTACAACAAGGACTGGCAACATTTACTCAATTTTCCCCTTTTGTTCACGTGCTAAAAAAAAGAAACATACAATATATTGAGATTTACAGTATATTTAAATTGTAATATGTATTTAAATGTAAGTTTCTTTTATCTAAAGTATAAAAATGAACATATTCTGCATGATTTTTATATATTTAACAGCTTCATCAATACAGTAACATGAATTATTACATCTGAACAGTTTATATTCAATTCATTGTTAATATGCTTTTGCCTGAATAGTAAATTGTTATATTTGAGTTCTGAGAAACTAATTTGAATAAAATTCATATATGTGGTTCTAAGATGATTTACATAGATAGCATATAAAATCAAATTCCTATTTTAAATAATTTTTTTGAAAAGTAGAATATCAACATATTGATGCAACAACATAATAATATGATATTTTGTAATAATAGTAATAATTTGTGGTCATAACAATAATGTTTTGACCAGTGCATATTCAAATATTTAAGAATAAGTAATCATAATAAAATTTCATTCATTTATTCATTCATTTTCTTTTCGGCTTAATCCCTTTATTAATCTGGGGTCGCCACAGCGGAATGAACCGCCAACTTATCCAGCATATGTTTTACGCAGCGGATGCCCTTCCAGCCGCAACCAATCACTGGGAAACATCCATACACACTCACTCATTCACACACACACTCATACACTACACCCAATTTAGCTTACCCAATTTACCTATAGCGCATGTCTTTGGATTTGTGGGGGAAACCGGAGCACCTGGAGGAAACCCACGCCAACACGGGAAGAACATGCAAACTCCTCAGAGAAATGCCAACTGACCCAGCCGAGGCTTGAACCAGCGACCTTCTTGCTGTGAGGCGATTGTGCTACCCACTGCGCCTCCGCATCGCCCCAATAAAATTTCATTACATTTGAAATTATTAGAAACATATTGCTGACAAATTAGTAAATTACAAATTTTAAATAACAAATGTTTGTACATTCTTGTTCTTAATATGGCTAACAAGTTGGTACATAAAAGCTTGGTACAAACTATTGATAAAATGAATGAAATGAGTTCTGTAAATCATGGTAAAAGTGTGTCTTTTTTTTGCACATAAAAATTTGAATTAAACAGGACACATTCTAGTCTGTGAAAGAAAATTAAACACTTCCCACATTCTAATTAAGCACTACACTTTAATTGTTTTAATGCATGAAAACCTCATTAGCCTTCGACCAATATGAGAAAGACAAAAAAAAAAAAATTAAAAAAAAAAATGTTTGCTGAAGAAAACTTTTTTTTTACATGATACAGACATTTCTTATAGCCTTGCACATGATATCCTTTGTTGTCTCTGGTCTCAAGTGCGACATTTTAGCACTACACTCAACATGAACTTACATTACATGATTAATCATAAAGAGACAGAAATGGTGCTTTTGTAAGGTCAGACTGCCCACCCACCCTTAAAGTTCCTACACATCATCTCGAAACAGTGTCACAATAACAGTGCGGAGCGTTTGTGCAGAGTTCTTGACAGAAACGTGAGTTCATGACAACGTCTCACGTGTGAAATGGACTGAAGGGTGACACTAAAACTTTCTCAGGAAGTAAAAAAAAAAACAAAAAACAGCTCTGCGGTGCAGGTGTTTCTGCAAAGCATGATGGTATGTAACAGGGAACCAGAATGAACCTCAAGAGACGCACTGGGTAATAGTATAAATAGCATGTCAGGTTAACAACATTGTATGTGTCAAACGCTGCTTCACAGTTTTTAAATACATTCATCTGATTGGGATAATGAAGCACTTTCATTTCCACAAGAACATCAGATTTCATTCATTTATTCTTTATATCAGTGTTTCCCAACCCTGTTCCTGAAGGCACACCAACTGTACACATTTTCAACCTCTTCCTAATTAAACACACGTGAATAATGCTCATCGAAACATTAGAAGAGATTCCAAATCCTCACATGAATGTGTCAGATAAGGGAGACACCCAAAATATGTACTGCTGGTGTGTCAGTTTGACCTGAAGAAAAAGTTTTGTTGTCTGATGTAGAATCTTAAAATCTTGTTTTTAGGGTCATAAACGTGGCTGCAAAGTTTTGACTCTCTGAGGTGACCCGCAGATTTATGGTTAATAGCAGCTGCATAACCAAAATAAAGGTGCGTTCACACAATATTTTTAACTAAAACACTTTTTCTATGTGTATTGTCTGCTTATTTACACAACGTGGCCTGAAATATGTACTTTTCCCAAACAGGTTGATGTGTATGTTTCTGAAAATTATATGCCATACTGTTATTGTATTAACTACAAAGTATGATTTTGTGAAACCGGTGACATTAGGCGAGTACCAAAACAACAATGGCAGACTACAGTATCGTACACATGGGATACAATGTGACATTGCCAACTAAGTGTTTGGGATACACAAAAAAATCTTTTTAGTTGTTTTTATAGGAATTATTTTGATTTGATCATCGATAGCATACACAAAACTTCCAAAATGCAAAGAAACAATTGTTCCATTTTTTGTTGGCCACACCATTGTTGTGTAAATGTAGGGTGAAGCAAAACTGGGAATAAACTGAATTTTTGGTAAACAGTTTATTAAATAACAACACTTGTTTTTGTAGGGTGGGATGTCTGCGTTTGACCACAAAGAATCATGGTTTGCCATCTTTCCTAAAATTACTTAATGGCTGAGCACTAGTTGTCTAGTCCTATGTAACATGAATAAAGCATAATTAATGACAGTCAATCACAACATATGAATGACCATCCAATCATATTTTTCTATGGACGCAGTGAAGGCAGGACCTGCGCAATGTGAAATAGAGAACTTCACAGAGGGAAGTCAACGTGAGCGAAAGTGATTTACTTTAAGAAAGATTAAATGTTAATGAACAAACATAGGTATACGGTATGTTGAAAGAAACAGTGCAGCTTATTTAAATATTTTGTGTCTCTCAAGTAATCGCTAAACCAGTTTTTCAATTGCAGAAAAAGACATAAATTAAACGTGTCATGCAATATGTTAAGATTAGTTCTGGGAAGCCACTACAAAAAACTCGTTAGCTATAAATAAAATTAATCTAGAAAGATGCGTTTGCTAATTAGTGGCACTATTACTTTTTCAATATGTTTACTTCTAATCGTTTGTCTCATTTACACACACCACCCAAACACACACATTAAAAAAAACTAAATAATAACAAATAAAAAAAATTATTTAAAATAAAACTTGTGTAATACAAATAGTTTATAATAATTGTATGCTTAATAAAAAAATGTTTTTTTTCATGTGTTACACGAGAAGTACAATATTGGCAAAAGTTTTGGGACACCCCTCCAAATCATTGAATTCAGAAGCAACTTCTAATGGCCCCTCCTGTTCCAACATGAGTGCGCACCAGTTCACAAAGCGAACTTCATAACAATGTGGATGAGTTAGTTGACTGGCCTTTACACAGTCCTGACCTCAACCCAATAGATCACTTTGGGATAAATTAGAAAGGAGACTGTGAGCCTCATCTCTGCCCCGCTGTCATCTCTCCTCAAAGGTGGACGACGTACCATCACCTGGAGCTCTGATGCCAACCGCGCCTTCCAGCTCCTCAAGAGTAAATTTACTTCAGCTCCGATCCTCAAGCACCCCGATCCTACACGGCCCTTCATCGTGGAAGTCGATGCGGCGGACGTAGGAGTAGGAGCCGTGCTCTCTCAGTGGTCTGGTGAACCTAAAGCTCTCCATCCGTGTGCGTACTACTCAAGGAAACTTAGTCCTGCTGAACAGAACTACGGGATCGGAGATCGTGAGCTATTAGCCATCAAACTGGACCTCGAGGAATGGCGGCACTGGCTTGAAGGAGGAAGCTGTTCCTGTTCCGGCACTGGCTGTGAATTCCCGTTCACAGTCATTACTGATCATAAGAACCTCCAATACCTTCGTCATGCTCAACGCCTGAACGCTCGACAAGCTCGTTTGTCCCTGTTCTTCGCCAGATTCAACTTCTCTATAACCTATCAACCTGGTCATAAAAACTGCAAAGCAGACGCCTTATCCCGTTTGTATTCACCTGGCCCCATTCAAGACACTCCCGAACCTGTACTACCTCCATCCATCTTCCTCACACCTATCCTGTGGAGAGTGACGAGGAAATCCGTGCTGCCACCCTCGAGGAGCCAGCCCCTCCTGAACTTCCCCACGGCTTAACTTACGCGCCATCCAGTCATCGGCTCACCCTCCTCGACAGTACGCACACCTCCCTCGGCTCAGGACATCCGGGCAGCAGGCGAATCCTCTCGCTCCTACGGAAGAAATATTGGTGGTCAGGGATGGCCAAGGACGTCTCCCAGTATGTTCGGGGGTGTTCGGTCTGCGTCATTACCACCACTTCTCACCGTCTTCCGAAAGGGAATCTCCAACCATTACCTATTCCCCGCCAACCCTGGACCCACATCGGTGTTGACTTTGCCACAGATTTACCTCCATCTCGAGGTCACACCACCATATTGGTTGTCGTCGACCGATTCTCCAAACACTCATCCAAACTCATCCCACTCAAAGCACTTCCTACCACCTTAGAAACTGCTGCATTATTTACCCATGTCTTCCGCAACTATGGTCTCCCTGAAGACATTGTCTCCGACCATGGGCCACAATTCATCTCCAGGGTCTGGCGGGCATTCTTCCAGCTACTCGGAACCACCATCAGCCTCTCATCTGGTTACCATCCGCAAACTAATGGCCAGACCAAACGAAAGATCCAGGAGATCTCCCGCTACCTCCGGACATACTGTGCCCAACACCAAAATACCTGGAGCCAGTACTTACCGTGGGCTGAGTATGCACAAAATCTTCGTCAAGCCTCCACTGGACTAACCCCCTTTCAGTGTGTTCTAGATTGCCAACCCTCACTGTTCCCGTGGACTGGCGAGTCCTCCGAAGTGCCCGCGGTAAACCACTGGTTCCAGGAGAGCAAGAGGGTATGGGACTCAGCTCACGTCCATCTCCAACGAGCAGTTCGGAGGCACACCGACGCCGCCAATCGCCATAGGTTACCTAACCCCGTATACCACCCAGGGGACAAGGTATGGCTTTCCACCCAGAACATCCGCCTCCAGCTGCCCTGTAGGAAGCTGAGTCCCCGCTACATAGGGCCCTACACCATCCACTCCCAAATCAACCCTGTCACTTACCGCCTCAACTTACCCCCTCACTCACGTATATCCTCAGCCTTTCACGTGTCACTCCTTAAACCTTACACTGACCCTGTTCCTCCTCCTTCCACAGACCCGGAACCGCCTCCCCCTCCAGCACACCCCGAGATCCTGGGAGAAAACATCTACCGGATCAAAGAGATTCTCGACTCCCGGCGGCGAGACGGCTGCATACAGTATCTAATAGACTTGGAGGGATTTGGTCCCGAGGAGAGGTCATGGACACCACGAGACGACGTCTTAGATCCCACTCTCCTCGAAGAATTCCACCGTCTACACCCCAATCGCCCAGCTCCCCGAGGCCGTGGTCATCCTCGCCGCCGGTCTAGGGTGCCAGGAGACACCCGTGGAGGGGGGGGGTACTGTCACACACTCTGCACGTTCCATCAGCCCCAGTCACCATTCACACTCTCCATCCATTACACACCACACACAATCACCTGATTACTAATTACGAACAACTGTGCACTAACTTTACTCACCTGCTCCAGCCATCACCCGCGCACTATATCAACTCACCCCTCCTGTTCACTCGTCGGCTGGAATCATCGTTGGATGGTCATACTCTCCTTGTGCTCACCCTGATCCTCTTCCGAGTCTTCCATGAACGAATACATCGAGGCTAACTCCTGTTACCTGTTTGCTCGAATCCAAGGGAAGTGACTGTTTACATTTCATGACTGTGTTTGTCAGTATGCCTGCTCGCACCATGGTGTGAAGATTCTCACTGTGTTTTAAATAAACACCCTGAAAACTAATCCTTTCGTCTCTGCCTTCTGTGATCGTGACACACTTAAAATGGCGCTTTTTTTTTGGTTGGCACAAAAACTAATCCAGCTTTAAAAAGTTTACATTGGTTATATTTGTGTATTTGAAAATAACCCTCCATTTAATATTTTTAACATGAAATGAAGTTTAAAATATTCACTTATTAAAAGCCTTCTAATTTAGGGCAAACTGTATTGTAAACACAAACAAAAGTCACACGAGATACACTCAAAACTTACTACTATTCCTGCAAAGTAGCACAAAAGTATTATAAAGGTGTGGTTCCTGCTCAGTGAACTTTGAAACACCTGCAGTTGTGGTATTAGTTCCTTTTCATATACCATGCTTTTCTCCAATAGATTATATTTACTATAGAAAAATGCAGTCAGGCAGTTCATTGCAAGTTCAGAATGAGCTGAAAGTAACATATCTACTTTCATTTTTTAAATCACCATAAAGTTTTGGACACAACGTTAAGGTTCATTTTTGACGACCTTTTTTCAAAACCTTTTTTTTTTGAAAAGCAATAATTAAGTAATTTGGCTTAAAATAATATACTTAAGTGCAAACTGAAAGAAAGTTGCAATAAAATAAAATTATATTATAGTGTAATTATGGAATAAGGTAAACTTAAAAGTACTTCTTTGATCAATTTAAGTTTACTCAAAAATGAAAATGTAAAGTTTTGCACACTGTCAAGTGTTTTGAAGAATATTGGTAACTAGACAGTTAGCAGTAGCCATTAATTTCCATACTAAAAAACACAATGGAAGACAATGGCTACCATTTGGTATCAACATTCTTCAAAGTGTGTGTGTGTGCATGTGTGCGCGTGCATGCGTGCATGCGTGTTCAGCAGAAGAAAGAAACCGGAGCCTCTTGGGGATAGGAAATGGATGTATAATTTTTTTATGTGGCCTTTTATTATATTAATTTCTGCGAGTACAGTTTTCCAGGATGTAACCTTAGTTGTCCATATGTTGTCCAAACTGTAATAGAGAAAATAGTGCAGTTTGACATTTGTGTGTCTTATCATTTGCATTCAAAAATGTATAAACAAACTGATCAACATAAAACATACTTAAGATACTATTCTCAAAGTGAGCGGAAACCACAGTTATTCATGTGCGTCTGACTAAAGCCACATATTTATTTCAAAGTGCAGACAGTCATCATTTTGAAAATTCATAATAATAATAATAAAAAGATAATGCTCTCTGTACAAGATGGTGTTACATATATAGTTGTTGACCAATATTGATTTTTTTTCAGTTCCTGAGTTAAAGTCAAGAGTTCCTTCTTCACACAAACAATTGGCGCAAGGACAAGGAGACACATTTCCAATTCTTGTGTTGAACTATAATGGACAACATCACAACTATTGCAAGAAATGCCAGGTATGTCCTTTTTATGGTTCATGTCTTGTGTTTGGCTTGTTTAGCTGTCTCTGGTCTGTGTTGTGTCCATATTTCAGGTGAATCACACCAGTGAGTTCATGTTGAAGCTACCATATTTTCAGAGGTTTCGGTTCACTTGTTTGGTTTGTACTAAAGTTCAGATGGCAGCATTCAGACTTAAAACCACAGTGACAGAGCAACGGCATCTGGATTTTTATCAGATCAAACATGCTAAGTGTGAACACACCCACAATATGTTTGCGTTTTTATCAGAAGCGAACTGTTCATTTAGGCAGACTTAGCACTCTTCTTATGATTCATGCTCAAAATCATTCACTTGATAGTAAGCCATGCTCTACTGCTTAGGAAATAAAGTTTCAGCTATTCATGATTTTTTTAAAATCTAGTTTAAATGTCTTTTAGTGTATCTGTATTGTCATTATTGCAGAAAATGACAATAGTTAAGTGTTTTCAGAACTTAAATGTTAGAAAAAAACATGTATTTTTCATATATACATATTTTCCCCCAATATTTAAGGTTTGAAAATATTAAACTATACACTCAAAAAATATATATTTTGCTGCTTGTTCAAACTACTTATTTAAAAAGAGCTGAAACAACACAATTCTTGAGATTTTTTGGAGATAACTTCATTGTTTTATGTTCAATCCACTTAAATTTGTTAAGTTAACTTAATCGAACTGTGTTGGGACAACATAAATGAATTGTGTGGAACCCTGCATTTTATTGACAGTGTATTAATATTTTCTGCAATAACAACACTAATGTAAAGCCTGAATTGAAGAGAGACCGATTGGATGCTAAACTTTTTTTTAGAGCTGTCAAAATAAACCTCCTTCTTGACACATCTGACAAACAGAAAAACACATGGGCAGCTTTTTCCCGCAACAAAACTAGCCTAATGCCCAAAATAAAATGACCCAAAACTCAATATATGCTACTTCCCATTTGTAAAATACATACCTATACATCACTGTATGCATTATAAACTGTTTCTTCTTTGAAATATCATTCATTCATTTTCCTTTAGCTCAGTCCCTTATTTATCAGGGGTCGCCACAGCGGAATGAAACACCTTCTTTCAAATAACTGCATATTATTAAAGATTCTGTTTTCATAAATATCTTATAAAAATAAAAATCTTTTTTCACAGCTGGCATGGTTTCTCTCGTGACTGCCATGTGCCATCCAGTAAAAAAAAAAAAAACTCTAAAAAGTGAAAGTGAACCCTAACTTGTAAAAAAGTAAATTTAGCTTTCAAGATCTGAATTAAATTGTAAATGGATTTTATATACTTTTGCAGTTATTATTTAGCAACAATTGAGTCCTGTTAATCTGTTACCATAGAAAGGAAAACAGCCTCACATACATAAATTTGGTACAGTAAACAAATAAATGTAATTCATGCAATATGTCAAACCTTTAACCTGTGGAATAAAAGAAGAAAAAAACCCAGGTGGCAAGTGCTTAAAGGTATCCTAACTCTGCAGAATAACTGTGGATGTGGCAACCCTGGGGCTGATTTTGATAAAATTTTAAAAAGACACCAATACATCAGTCTACCGGTACATTCATGTGCGTAAATATGCTTTGCTATTTAATATCAGCTGAATGCTGATGTTAAGTTCAAAGAATGTCTAACCCTCTTCTGCAACTGAAAAACTATGGCAAAGGCCTTGTGGTGAGTATGGGCTGGAATTAAAGAGGCAACTCTCTCTGTCATTGGTTTGACCAATGAAAGAACTCTGACCTAAATCTCCTGTTCCCATAATCCTCTCATTCTCGTCCACTCCTCCATCTTTATCAGAGGTTGCCTGGGGGGGAACGAGGAGGTCTTCGAGATTGCCCAAAGAACCCAGAGCTCCATCCATGGCTATGAAGCTATTTAGACGTCCATGTATGACAGAAATACTGGGTAAATCCCAACTGAAGTCATGAGACATCAAGAAAGAAAACTGGTCGTCCTCTTTTAGCTCCTCCTCTGTAGTCTCTGAGACGTCTTCGTTTCTCTGTGAAGCGGTCAATAATTGAGGTTTATAAGGAGAATCGATGGAGAACGGGTCCGTTGGGGGTGTTTCTGTGACATGAAGAACAGTTGGATAAGAGTCTTTCCTCTCCCATGACACACTGAGTTCTTCAATGGGAGTTAATGGAGGATCATTGTCTCCAGGAAGAGGTTGCCAGGGGCCATAGCTGTCATCCTATGATCCAAAAAAAATATAGATATATTAGTAACTATGGTGATTCACTATAAAGACGCTCACCAGCTACTTTATTACAGTATAGTTATATATCCTTACTATATAACTGCAGGTTAACTATGTTTATAAATATATAATAACTTTAACTGTTTAAAGCTATTAGTTACTAGTTAATTAGTCAAAGTTATTATTCATTCATTCATTTTCTTTTTGGCTTAGTCCCTTTATTAATCTGGGGTCGCCACAGCAGAATGAACCGCCAACTTATCCAGCATATGTTTTACACAGCGATGCCCTCCCAGCTGCAAGCCATCACTGGGAAACATCCATACACACTCATTCACACTCATACACTACGGACAATTTCGCTTACCCAATTCACCTATACCGCATGTCTTTGGACTTGTGGGGGAAACCGGAGCACCCGGAGGAAACCCACGCCAACACGGGGAGAACATGCAAACTCCACACAAAAACGCCAACTGACCCAGCTGGGGCTTGTACCAGTGACCTTCTTGCTGTGAGGCGATTGTGCTACCCACTGCGCCACCGTGCTGCCTCAAAGTTATTAGTAACCAAAAAAACTTATGGTAACTAATAACCTTAACTTTTCCGAATTTGATTGTAATGTTGTGATGTTTTTTGAAACAACAATTATTGTGAAAAGCGCTTTACAAATAAACTTATCAGTAACATTATCAGACATGGAGTGGACCTGCTTCTGCCCTCAAAAACGATCTAAAAATCTTTATTACATATATTCAAAAGCTGAAAACATTCCATGGTCATCAGTGAGGCATTGCTTTCTGCACACAACTGCCACTTAATAGATATTAGCTACAGTATGTCTCATTTCAGAGGCTACATTCTCAGAAGTATGCATTCGAAGGGCGCCATGTCATTAAGATTTCAAACAAATTCGAAGGCTCCTTCAAATGCAGCCTCAAAATGTGTCTTTCATTTCCCAGGTAATGAAGGATACAACCGGTGGATCCTTCATGACCTCCAAACATCCCAAGTTTCATTGCGTGCTGTTAACGGCAGGACATTTTTAAAAGAAAACTCCAGATTACAGTTTTAAATGTATGCATTAGGTTTTGGATATTTAAACACTTTGTAAAACAAGAAGAGTATGAAATTCCTTTTTTTTTCAGTTTTTTCAGAAATTCAGTTTTTTTGTGAACCTTGGTTTGCCCTCAGATTGCTCAATATAAGTTTTAAAATCACTTTGAGAAAAGGTTATTACAAATGTTATTACCACTTATTAACGGCAGCTGTTACGGTTGCTAGGTGACGAGATCTGTACTCTGTAGGCTAGATCATCTCATTTCAAAACAGCTCACCTTTAAGGTCTACATCCTTCAAAGGATGCAACCTGTGAAACGAGATACAGCTGTTGTCTTTTTTTTTCTCTGACCATCCACCCTAAAGTGTTTGTCTATGAAACTCTCAGTAAATCAGCAGTTTCAGAAATAATCACGTGCACCAGGCCATCTGGCACCATCAACCATGCCAATTTCAAAGTCACTGAAATCAGCTTTCTTCCTCATTTTGATGCTTGGTTTGAACTCGAGCTGATCGTCTTGATAATGGATGCATCTCAATCAGCTCCCTAGCTCTCAAGGTCATGGATCAGTAGGTTGTGTACATGAATTTGGGCACTGGGAAGGACACTGATGAGCTTGGTTCACTACAGATTGGGACATGAAATTATAAACAACAGTTGAACTAATATTTTTACTATATTGATTTTACGAAAGGCTTTTAGGCTAATAGCTAAATAATTTGATTGTTTGATATACTAGCAACATTTCAACCATTAAACAATTATAAATGTTTGCTAGATTGTTCATTGTTCTGTCTAGCTATGTTAATTCATGTTAAATATAAATAAATAGCAGTTTCTTTATTTAAGAAAAACGTCTTGGTTCATGAGAATCATGTTTCACGCTTCCGAACTTCCATTAAGGAACATCGATGCTTCCTTATTTTCAAGATGCATTGTGGGACTGAACTTGAGAGAGAACGTTTCAGTGTACTGGAAGATTTTTGTGATTGCGTCAGCACTTAAAACAGCTGACTCCCTGACCACTGACCTGACTACTGAACTACATGTCTAATTGCAATGAGCTGTTGCAATGTGATTGACTAATTATACATATGTGTTAATTAGTAATTGAACAGTAAAGTGTATTTGTCTTTGTCAGTGTTCGTCCGTGTCGTCATTTGTTTTCATCATGTGCTTTCTTTGTTCTCTTCCCGCCACTGTCAATGTCAATCTGTTCCACCTGTGTTCATCCCTTGTGTGTGATTAGTCTAATCATCCCCCATCTATTTATACCCTTTCGTCTGTGTCCATTGTGGTCCGGTATTTTGATTCGTTTGTTTCCTGTGGTCCGTGTGGTTGTGTCGTCCTGTCTACCCGTATCCAGTATTTGTTCCTGTAAGTGTATACCAATAAATCCGTTTTGTTAATGTATCCCGTGTTCAGTCTCGTCATGTCATCATCTACCAGCCAAGCGTTACATAATACCGGACCCAAAGTTAGCGGCGTGTTTTCCCCTGATTTTCTTTTTATAGTCTTTTTGCCCCTCAGTGTTTTATTTTTATCCCTTCGTGTTTCCCTGGACCCCACCCACCCTCCTGTTCGTCATCACCGCCTGCTGGAGCAGGGGGAGAGCAGCCCTGAGGACCATGATCGAGCAACTGCCAACAGCTTTCTGGGCGACGTGCTCTGCACGCCCATCATCTTTAGCAGAGCACGATCGCCCGAAGATGGTCCTCGGGGCAACATCGCCGCAATTATGGAGTGGACACTGGCGAGTAAAATATTTCTACTCACCGCCTTCCTGGAGGATCTCGTCAGTGCCACTCCAGACCCAGTGACCAGCCCAGCAACATCATCCACCTGCAGGGAGCGATTGCCAGAGCCCACCGCAGATGGAGAGCCACCCCCACCTGATGAGCCAGCGCCCCCTAGAGCGACAGAGCAGAATCAGGCTGAGATGGAGGAGCTTAAAGCCCCGTCTGACCAGGTGCGCGAGCCGGCAACACCGCCAAGAGGGGGAGTCCTGGCGGAGACCCGCGACACCAGCGAGAGTCCCGCCCACCCCCCCTTTGCAGATGGACAGCGGCTGGACACTGGGAGGCTACTCATTGGCTTCTGGAGCTTTAATTTTAATCATCCGCTGCTTTCAGGCAGCAATTACCTTCCGCTGTTCTCAGGCAGCAACCAACTGTTTCTGTACAGTTTTTTAATCTTTCTTCTCGTAAAAAGCCTCAGCTCCAGGGTCATGAGTAGCTTCCCACGGTCCCCCAGAACTGCAGCCAGTCATCCAGCTCCAGCACTGCTGCAGTCAGCCAGCCCCCCAGCTCTCGCTCCAGCTCCGGAAATGGAGCTCGCTTGTGGCCGCTGCCTGTCTGCATCACCCTCTGGAGGGTGTCGCCCAGCGTCAGCTCCTACGGCCTTCAAGCTTCGCGGGGACCGCGCCTTCAAAAGGGGGGGTTACGGTCAGTGTTCGTCCGTGTCGTCATTTGTTTTCATCATGTGCTTTCTTTGTTCTCTTCCCGCCACTGTCAATGTCAATCTGTTCCACCTGTGTTCATCCCTTGTGTGTGATTAGTCTAATCATCCCCCATCTATTTATAACCTTTCGTCTGTGTCCATTTTGGTCCGGTATTTTGATTTGTTTGTTTCCTGTGGTCCGTGTGGTTGTGTCGTCCTGTCTACCCGTATCCAGTATTTGTTCCCGTAAGTGTATATCAATAAATCCGTTTTGTTAATGTATCCCGTGTTCAGTCTCGTCATGTCATCATCTACCAGCCAAGCGTTACAGTCTTAGTTCTAAAATTATCTTTGGAATATTTTATTTCATATTTGTTTTGCATAGTAATCGACAGCACATAATCAAGTTGGTTAGAGTAAGATTTTGTAGTTTCTGTATTTCACTGCTTGTCCTGCATTGCATTAATGTAACGTGTTTTTAAGTATCTCGTTGCAAGTTTCCAATCCACTCCTTTGTATCTCACATTTAAAAAAAAAAAAGTGAAAACACTTTTTTGTGTGTGCTATGGCAGTTTTAGATAGCAGTGGTTAGCGTTTTTG
>CAIGQW010054109.1:14682063-14703435 GCA_903798125.1 Danio choprae
TATGTGCTTCTTTTTTTTTGTACGTAAAAGAACTGGTAAGCAGTAGCCATTGACTTCAATATATGATAAAATACTGTGGAAGTCAATGGTTATGTATTCTTTTGTATTTTTTTTGTCTTCAACAAAAGGTGAAAACTCAAATGGAACAAGTGGAAGGTGGGTAGATGATGATACAATTTAGATTTTTGCTCTATTTGTCTACAACCCTCTTTTCCACGCAAATCAATCTTAATATAAAACATGCATTAACACAGGGTGAGGCCTCTGTAAAATGTCAATTTTATTTACTTCAGCATATTTAGAGGGACATCGGTTCTCAAGCAGGGGCTCTAAAAGAGGCAGCAGGATGACCGAGTTGTACTTGTATAATTATGATCTAACTTTCATCTCATCTATCAAATATCATCTAAGTCTTAATTAAACACTAAAACACATCAAATCAAAACTATAACAATTCGATGTTTTTGAAGAAACAAGACTGTTAAAGGTGAACATCTGTACCTCTAGTTGCTGACAAAGGACTTCCGTAACGATGACATTTGAGCTAATGTGCGAGGGAAATTCTGGTGGAAATTTTCTCAAAAATATAAAATAATTTGTATTTTTAAAGTTCTATGTTTATCTGCTCGCTTTACAAATTGAATAGCTCCTCGCTTTGCTTGGCCAGTTGATCTGTAAATACAGCTTTTAATGCCAGCTAATCTTGATTAATCGGAATGAAACATTCAGAAGATAAAAAATTTAGTTCTTTCATTATAAAGCAATGTGCTGACCTTTAAATTATGGTCAGGAGGTAACCCCCTTAGGCCTTGCCTTGTTCATAAAATGTTTCCCACTTATTACAATATTGTTAAAAATATTTACAAAGATCCACAAAAATTACTATATGCTGAAATGCATAGGTTAATGTAGTATCACATTTACCTTAAAGTCATCTGTATAAATCAACCTTATTAACTTAAGAGAAGATATCCAAGCAAGCACTGCATGTTTTTTAACTAAAATGATTATTTATAGGACAGCGTGGTGGCGCAGTGGTTAGCACTGTCGCCTCACAGCAAGAAGGTTGCTGGATCGAGCCTCGCTTGAGTCAGTTGGCATTTCTGTGTGGAGTTTGCATGTTCCCCCCTTGTGTTCGCGTGGGTTTCCTCCGGGTGCTCCGGTTTCCGCCATAAGTCCAAAGACATGCAGTATAGGTGAATTGGGTAAGCTAAATTGTCCATAGTGTATGTGTGTGAATGAGAGTGTATGGGTGTTTCCCAGTGATAAGTTGCGGCTGAAAGGGCATCCGCTGCGTAAAACATATGCTGGATAAGTTGGCGGTTCATTCCGCTGTGGTGACCCCTGATTAATAAAGGGACTAAGCCGAAAAGAAAATGAATGAATGATTATTTATAAATAAACCTTATTACCTTAAGTAGTTTTATAGCATTGCTGTTATCGAATTTGGGCAAATTTTCGAAAATCCAAGAGACTCCTATGGACATGCACATTTTCATCATTCTGTAAAGACATTTTGTGAGAAAAAAAAGTAACAGTTATAAACAAACATACATGAAACTCTTCCATGTTATCATTCTAACATCCTCAATACATGGCGACTTTTAACATCACAACAATGTCCTCTGAACTTCCCAGTTGACTGTAACTTTATGCAATACTCCAGGCATGAGACAGATTGTGAAACTACCTGCACAAATGAAAGTGTAAACACTTAGTAAAATCAAAACCCCCCAAGTTCAGTTTGTCACCTTTGCCGCACACATTTCAGGTACATCAGGTTGGCCAAGATCACTATAGGAACAGCAGCTGCCAAACAAATCCCAGCTATCATTCCACCTGGAAAGTATACATGTACACTTTAGGAATAATGCATGAGTTTTATTCAATGTCTTGCAAATGCACCATATGCAAAGCTAAAACCTTACCCTGCACAAGAAATAATACTGTAATGAGTAATACTGTAGTCAAAATGCACTATGAATCTTACGCTGAATGACAGTATGACTTTCTTCAGTGAAACATAAAACAATTTTTACATACTCTTACTTGCTTAAACATCACTTACAATGTGCTTTTAATGTAAAAGCTCCTGCACAACCTCTTAAAAATAAAGGTCCCAAATGATGGTTTTGCTGTGGTGCCAGATAAGAATCAATAAACGCGTTTCCAATGGTTTTGTTTGTTTAACCATTTCATTACGAGTCCAGTCAGCACGGAAATGGTTTTCCACTGTGGTGCTGATAGCAGAACATTTTGGAATCATACAAATGTGTCAGTCATTGTTGCATTGATAACATAAGTGTAATGTAAACAGTGATATGGACAGTGATCAGATATTTCTGTTTTTGGGACTTATTTCGTTGAATAGCAATCAGCTGTGGTGAAACTGGCAGAGGGGTGACGTTATGTGCACGGAGGCACTACCAGTTCAACACAGTTGTTTAACCATGCCTAGAATTCTTGGCCAAGAACGGTTTGTAATTGTGCTTCACCGTTCCAGGCTCACGACTGGGACCGTGCATAAGTGTTCTTTAGATAGTGGAAACGGGTGGCAAGATAGTGAAAAAGTGGCTATTTTAGTTCACCAGAGAACCATTTGGTGAACAGTTCTTATGATTTTTGTTGTTGTTGTTGTTGGAGTATGAAGAACCATTTTCCCACTAAACTTTTTTCTTTAAGATTCTTTGGATGTTACAGTTTCTTAATGGAAGCATCGGTAACACTTTACAATAAGGTTGTTTTTTTTTGTTAATGTTTTGTAAGTTAATATATTTACCAACATGAACAAACAAAATGAACAATACATTTATTACAAAACGCATTAATCTTTGTTAATCATTAGTTAATGAAAAAGAAGTTCTTCATTGCTCACAGTTCTTGTTAACTCAATGTATTAACTAATGTTAACAAGCACAATTCTGGACTTTAAAAAGGCATTAGTAAATGTTGAACTATGATTATAAATTATTAAGTATGATTATTAAATACTGTACATGTTATGTTAATTTTTAGTTCATTTTGGTAAATATTAGTGCTGGGCAAATATTAATCGTGAATAATCCCATCCAAAATAAATGTTTGTTTTGACATAATATATTTATATATATATTTATTATAAATATTTATAACAACATTATAAAAAACGAAATTGTTACTTAGATATTTAAATTTACATATAATTTGTATCATATACATATAATATATATTATATAGCTAAATATAAATAAACAGTTATTTTATAAATATAAATATATGTAAATATATGTATGCATCTGTATATATCATTACATGAACTAATGGAACCTTATTATAAAGTGGGACCAAACCATCAACGAACCAACTCTGTATTTTTATCCAAAGATGTTTAATCTTTGATCTTTAATCTGTTTCATACCTGTTGCCTTGTCTGTATCAACTTGACCATAAGATACTTTGCTAGGACAGCAGCAGGTGGTAGGTTTTCCTTTGGGCCCTTCACCCGCTGAATTCCATGCAGAGACCAGGATATCAAAACATTCCTGTGGGCCTTGTAGCTCCCAAATCAAACGTCGAGGAAATTTATAAGGCACCATTTCTGCAGACACACACAAAAAAATCCTGAATATTTATTAAGCAGAAAATAATGTTAAGCATTTAATTCCATCACTCACACTTTTCATTGTTGTACCAGGTTTTATGGTTAAGTGTCCATTACACTATTTTAAAGGCTCATATTTTTGTTTTGTTACATTTTAATTAAAGATTGCCAAGTTTTTTTTTCCTGTGGATTAATTGTTTTTTTTATAATAATTTTTTTCAGGTTTTTCACCTTTAATGGATAGGACAGTAGAGAATTGACAGGAAAGTGTGGGGAGCAGAGAGAGGGGAAGGATCGGCATAGGACCTCGAGGCGGGAATCGAACTTTCCACTTCGCCATTGGCACCGACAATTGTTCATTTTAAGACTAACAATGTGTGCTAGCAAAATAAGCATTGCAAATTTAGTTTTCGGGGCCTCACGGTGGCGCAGTGGGTAGCACGTTCGCCTCACAGCAAGAAGGTCGCTGGTTCGAGCCTCGGCTGGGTCAGTTGGCATTTCTGTGTGGAGTTTGCATGTTCTCCCCGTGTTGTCGTGGGTTTCCTCCGGGTGCTCCGGTTTCCCCCACAAGTCCAAAGACATGCGCTATAGGTGAATTGGGTAAGCTAAATTGTCTGTAGTGTATGAGTGTGAATGGGTGTGTATGGATGTTTCCCAGAGATGGGTTGCAGCTGGAAGGGCATACGCTGCGTAAAACATATGCTGGATAAGTTGGCGGTTCATTCCGCTGTGGCGACCCCGGATTAATAAAGGGACGAAGCCGAAATGAAAACCTTCTTGCTCTGAGGCAACAGCGCTACCCACTGCGTCGCCCTTTTTAAACTTTATTGTGTAAATTATTTAAATCGACTAATTTTAAAATGTTCTAGTATTTGTTTTGTTTGTTCTTTTTGGTAAGGTTAATATATAATTAAGGTTTGTTTGTTTTATTGTATCGCTTTGAGTCTGCATCCCTCAGAAATGCACGCAAAGTTGATTTGCTTTCACAGCAAAGGAAACTATGTTTCATGCATACTTTATAAGCAGACATTGTTTGTGGGCATCCACTGAATTATGCAAATTACTTAAAACTGAAATTTCAGCCACTTCCGATAGCTCCTTTCTTTTAGAAGACAATAACTCTATTTATCGTACATTTTAATCTTTGAGATTTTGTAGACTTTTTTTTTATTACATTTACAGTATTGTTTCACACAACATAACAGAAGACACCCCTAAACATCTCAGCATAAGTGTAATAAGCTTAAACGATCTAAAAGAAAGTTATAAGTTCCTGTTCAATAGATATTTAATACTGTCAGAAAGCCGTTATGTACTTTGTTTCTTCTGCATTTTATGACAGCACTGTTAAACCCCAGGATAGTAACAGACACCTTTTAGTGACTGATGTTTGTTTAACAGCTCAGTTAGAGTAGCTTAAGTTTTAAGACAGAAACATTTGCACACAGTCACATGCTTTCCGCTGTTGCCTCTGCTTCCTGCCATGCCTAAAGCCACATGTTAAGAATAGCTGCTGGGTCTCATTCGCACCAGCCTGAGCTGTCAGCTCTCAGAAAAGCACAAAAACTCTCAACAAACTCCCACGTGACTACACTGATGGACAGCAAGCCATACAAACGCCCACTTACAAACCGCAATTTACTCTCTAATAATTTAGTGTCACCACAAGCATTTAATATACTATGAAAGTCATCAGCCATAGTCTTGAGCACATGCATGGCCCATTAATGAACAGTTTTCAGTTTCAGTTCAGTCTGAAAATGTGGGCCAGTCCCTTTGAGAGTGATAATTTTTTTCCATCTCCTATACATTTCCTGATAGTAAAATACTATCTCAACACTATATCACATATAACAACAATCTCAAGAAAACTGCTGTAAATCAAATTAAAGATTTTTTAAAAGGAACTTTCTTTTTTTTCAGAAAAAAAGACTATTATCTTCACACAAACTTAATTGATGAGAGTAGATTGAGGGGGGAAATTCATTCTTTTTTTAATGAATCTTTTTTTTATTGTGTGCAGGAATGCATTAAACCATTTAAGTTATCAAACACATTTATATACTTTATTTTTCTGAAGAAAACTGTAGCTTAATTTCCACAAAAATAGCAAGCAGCACAACTGTTTTCAACATTGATAATAATAACTGTTTACCTAATCCTCCAACAATGGTGCTTACTATGTATTCTTTATCTATATGTTTGTCCTGCTTGATTGTCTGTTTTACAAAAAATGAAAAAAAGAGGTTTTTGAAAAAGCTGTGTTTGATAAAAGTGCAAAATGAATATGTAAATGTAAATGGTTCTTTATCAGTGAATCATCTTACTAGAGGGATTTTGAAGGATTGTGTGATATTTGAAGACTAATGTAATAGCTGCTGATTAATCCATCTTTATACCAGAACAAAATAATAAATAAATTAATAATAAATTAAATTAAAATAAAAAAAAAATGTATTACACATTTAAAGTTAAATCAGGTATTTTAAAATAATATTTACCAATATTACTCACAGCCTACATTTTTGCTCCTGGAATTTTTACATTTTGATGTCATGCCAACTTTAACTAGAACCAGGGTTCCCAAACTTTTCAGCTCGCAACTCGCAAAATAACAATGCCAGTACCTCGGACCCTCAACTATTCTTGGGCATGGTTAAAAATATACAATCGTTGCACACACAACAATAGGCCTATTAACACGATTATATTTACAACATAAAAAAAGTGCAACAGTCTAACAACCATATTTTTTAATAGTCATTTATTAATTTGTTTAATTAAATATTAACCTCACATAATGAGACTGGCGGTCTCTTGGTTTAATTTTTGAGACCGCCACTCGGAGATCATCCTCCATGTTCAGTTGTGGTCTGTATTTATTTTGAATGTATTTGATTGCCATAAAGGTGTCAGAAAGTTTAACATGGTGCTATACATTCAATCTGATGCAGCTGAAGCTATTGCTGTGTTGTTAATCTAAAGTAAACACCCCAGGCATCGTGATCCAATAAAAACTAAATTAAAAGGAAACTATTAACTATATATATATTTTTTGGATCAAATATATCTGACTTTTGGAAATCACCAAATGAACCCCCGTCATTGTCATCTGACTCCCACTTTGGGATATCTGAACTAGAAGACCAGCTGAAACCAGCTTAGAGTTAGACTGGTGATTTTGTTTAGCGTGTGTATTATTTAGAAATTTGAAATGATCCACTACCAACACAAAAAGACATAAAACTTACACTTTTAAAAGAGATTCCCAATGTTACTTATTTCCAAAACAACCGATTCACACTAGATGCTTTGCAGTATAAGATACAAATGCATTGGTTTTAAACCATTAATGTAGATGTGAAGGGGAGTAGGGTTACTGGAAGAGGATGTGATCTCTTTCAGTAAATGGTGGAAAACCCTGCTGCAGAACTGTGGGTGTGACTGTGATGAGTCTCCAAGCAGACACAGGTAGTGTCTTTCCACTGTGTTAAATGCATGAAGGTGCACTGCATCACTTGTGGGATGAGGTTAAAAACACCTGGGTTGTGGTCATTTTTTTTCTTTGTTTTTGTTTTTTACTTTGAGACAGTGTTAAAGAACAAGCAAAATTTCTGATTCTGTGTACACAAACCATGTGACTCTTCCTCTCAGGCACATATAGACACAAACCACAGCCCTCACACTCATAAACAAGTGTTTTACTCACGGTTCTCAACAAGTGTCTTGTCTCTGTGTCTCTTTAAGTAAATGGTGTAGTTTGTGATAAATCCCCTTTGCATTTCATGGCTCAGTTCATCCCATTGAATTAAAATCTGCCTTTCTCCTACTGTGGCTACCGATACATCTGGACCAGCTAGAGGCTCTGAGAAAGAAATAGAGGAGGGTTAAGTGGGCTGTCAATCACTGGGCAGAAAATTGTTGAACAATTAAGATATAAAGCCTCTTGACTGTATTAAATTATTCTGAATTTAGGGATAGTTTGCCTAAAACTGAAAAATATGTAATTTAATCACCCTTTACTTGTTCCAAACCTGCTTGAGTTTCTTGCTTCTGTTGAACACAAAAGAAGATATTTTGAAAAAAGCTGAAAACCTGCAACCATTGACTTCAATAGTATTTGTTTCTCCTACTATTGAAATTGGTGGTTACAAATTTCTTCAAAATATCTTCTGTGTTCAACAGAGGAAAGAAACCTGATTAACGTTTGGAATCTTTAACTGTTTCACTTTAACTACCTACATTTACAAACTGACCTTTTTGACAAATTTGATCTCCGTCACTGCCCTCTAGTGGCAATTTAGAAGGTGAACAGAGATAATTGGAACATGTTTCATTTATAAATGTTTTGCTCATTTAAAAATGTCTAATATTTTTAAAATGACCTAAAACATCTTTGACATATTGATAACTACAGGAAAGTTGTACTACTTTACAATTTATTTTTTTTGAGAATTTTGTTTTGTAACAATGTCACAAAAGATGTGTTTCTAATAAATGCCTTAAAACAATGCAGCTTTGTCATCGCAGAAATAAATTATGTTTTAAGATGTGTTAAAAGTAGGAAACAATAGAATTTAAAAAAAAAATCTTACTCCAAGTGTTGGAGTGATTTTTTCAAATATTCATACAGACAACAATGTAGTAATACCGCTATTAAACTAAACTCAAGAAAAAACAGAAAATAAACATAACAGATTTTTTATAAACTTACATTTTTTTAAAGTAGCAATTACGATTATGGTCTAGGTATGTTGAAAGTAATAATCTTAAAGTTGTTAACAATATAAAATTTTTAATGTCAGAACTTTCAACAAAAGCGGAACAGGTAGGATTTTATTTATTTTTAATAATAATAATAATAATAATATTAATAATAATAATAATTAAGTAAACAAACTAACATATACAAAAAATCATAATTAAAACAATCTACAGAAAAATTACTAAAATGTAATAATTGAAAAATAACATTCTAAACATAATCAGGAGAGAGAAACTCCACCTACAGTACAAGTAAAGATGTACTTACTCTTTTGTTTTGCATATACCTGCACAAAGGCAGGGTGTGAAATACCACTGGCATCTTCAGTAAACAATGAAATATTATACAAGACACCAGCTTGCATACCTACAAAAAAGATTCAGAATTGTTCAAGGACATTCATTTTACCCTCACATATTATTATGACCACAAGTCATGTGTTTGTAAAGCTGGTACTTGCCTTGTAGGGATGTAAAAGTGCAGTCTTTCCCAAATCTCTTCCATTTGAGGTGCTCTGGGCTAAATTGCCACTGTACAACAAAACCCAAAATGCACCTCTGCTCATCCTCACTGTAATGAGACACGTTCCAGGACAGAGACAAACTGCCAGATGCTGCCGGAACTAAATATGTAATCACTGGGGCTGCTTTACCTGTAACACATACAGAGATTCATGTAATGTTAAAAAGTAATTATAACAAAAAATTATTTATATTAATTATTAAATTACCCATTATTTGTATTTTATTAATGTTTACCCCAACCCTAACCCTCACAGTAATGTAAAAAGCAGCAATTATAACGAGAATTATTTATATTATTTATTAAATTAGGGCCTCACAGTGGCGCAGTGGGTAGCACGTTCGCCTCACAGCAAGAAGTCGCTGGTTCGAGCCTCGGCTGGGTCAGTTGGCGTTTCTGTGTGGAGTTTGCATGTTCTCCCTGTGCTCCGGTTTCCCCCACAAGTCCAAAGACATGCGGTACAGGTGAATTGGCTAGACTAAATTGTCCGTAGTGTATGAGTGTGAATGGGTGTGTATGGATGTTTCCCAGAGATGGGTTGCAGCTGGAAGGCCATCTGCTGCGTAAAACATATGCTGGATAAGTTGGCGGTTAATTCCGCTGTGGCGACCCCAGATTAATAAAGGGACTAAGCCGAAATGAAAATGAATGAATTTATTAAATTACCCATTTATTGTATTTTGTTAACATCTACCTCAACCCCTACCCTAAACCCAACCCGAATGTAAAAACAGTAATTATAACGAGAATTATTCATTCATTCATTCATTCATTTTCCTTCAGCTTAGCTATTTCAGAGGTTGCCACAGCGAAATGAACCGCCAACTATTCCAGCATATGTTTTACACAGCAGATGCCCTTCCAGCTGCAACCCAGTACTGGAAACACTCATACACACTCATTCGCACACACACTCATACACTACGGCCAATTTAGACAACCGCATGTCTTTGGACTGTGGGGGAAACCGGAGCACCGAGAGGAAACCCACGCGAATGTTTTTTCCCTTCTTTTTTAAATAGAGGAGCTCTGCAATTAACAACACACTGTATATAGTCTAATGCTATACAAGCCGTATATACAGATTAATTAAATTGTAAAGCAATGTGTTTACTACTTTTATAGCAATATAGTTACTTTCCCTCTCAGTTCAAAGACATGAAGTATAGGTGAATTGGGTAAAAAACAAAATTGTCCGTAGTGTATGAGTGCATGTGTAAATGCAAGAGTTTATGGGTGTTTCCCAGTACAGGGTTGTGGCTGGAAGGGCATCCGCTGCATAAAAACATATGGTGGAATAGTTGCCAGTTCATTCCACTGTGGCGACCACTGATAATTAAGAGACTAAGCCGAAGGAAAACAAATGAATGAATGAATAATTTTTATAATTCTTTGAAACTCCCCCTTTTAGGTTTTAGGCTTTTTTAATTTTGCCATTTTGGTGAATGTCGCTTTAAATTCAAATCACATTGTGCTCCCAGCCCTCTTTTCTGCAAACTCTTTTTATGAAGTGTGATTATAAAAATAAATGCATTACATTTTTACCATTAAAAGCTGGTTATATTCACAGACTGTTGCATCACAACTGTTTAAACAACTTGACCAAACTGATTTTTGCATTATAGGTCCCCTTAACAGAAGTTGCATCCATAAATCATGCAAAGCATCATGATGCATAGCAAAAAGGTGGGTAACACATTCATAATGATGAAGATTTGAAAACAACAACAAAAAAAGTCTGACCTGTATGTAAGAAGTTGACTTGTGCGGGAGGGGAAGAGCCATATGACATAACAGCACTGATGTTGACACCTGCCGCGTTCAGCTGAAGAGTCTGCTGAGTAAGCTCAGGTGAGCAGATCACTTCCTGGATCTTGCCTTTTTGTTTAAAGAATAACTTGTAATATAATAATTCTCCATTGTAATGTTCTGGTCTATAGCGCTGGAAGATGGAGAAAAAAAGTAAATAGTCAGTAAGTGAGTTCATATTGAGGGAATTCCTTTTTCTCGTTATCCACAGTCACACCACTATGCTTTGCTTGAATAATGGTAGTAAATTCTGTTATACAAATCTGTGAAATATTTTTTAAAACTGGGTGATGTGGCATTATTCTCAAGACAGTTCATCTATCTAATATTTATTCATTCATTTTCTTTTCAGCTTAGTCCCTTATTAAGCATAGATTTTACACAGTGGATGTCCTTCCAGCTGCAACCCATCACTGGGAAACACCTATACACACTCCTTCACACACACTATGGACAATTTAGCTTACCCAATTCACCTATAGCGCATGTCTTTGGACTGTGGGGGAAACCAGAGCACCCGAAGGAATCCTACGCGAACACGGGGAGAACATGCAAACTCCACACAGAAATGCCAACTGACCCAGCAGAGGCTCGAACCAGCGACCTTCTTGCTTTGAGGCAACAGCGCTACCCACTGCTCCACCGCGCCACCCATCTATCTAATATTATAATAACTTACTAGAGTTAACGAAGAACCTTTAACAGACTATGAATAATCACAAAAACCTGAAACAATATTCACAGGAATATTACTGTATTGAATACATAGTGGAAATTAACCAGAGAAACAAAACAGTAAACTCCAAAGAGTGTTGGCCACAGATATGGTTGTGATGCCAAATTCCCATTAAAATACCAAGTATAACATTATTTTCATGACACAAAGCCAAACGTACCTCTCACTCAGTTTTCAACAGGAGTATTTTAAACGATTTGTTTAAGTTTTTTTTACTCATAATTTGAAATGCAGCAGTCATGTGCAGAAAAAGGAATTAACTAAAAGGAATTAACTAAATTCTCTTTAGTTGCTTATAAATAAACCACCTGCATGTGGTTTAATCTGGACTGATTCTGTTCACAAATCAATCAGTTTTCAAATAGGACAGATAATTAAAAGAGATACTCCATCCACCCAAATAAAACTTCTATTAGCATTTATTCGCCCTCTTGTTGGTCCAGAATGTGTATGCCTTTCTTTCTTTGGCAAAATGACAAATCGATAGTTTTAGAGACCCTCAAAGTTGATGCTTCCAAAAACACACTAAGTGAAGTGCACTCAAAAAGTTAGATAGATCACAGTATGGAAGGTGATTAAATATTTAAAGTTAAATTATTAATTACCCTTATGTCTTTCCAAACCTAGACCATCATTCATTGTCAGAATACAAATTAATTTATTATTATTTTTTTTTCATGCAATCTGAGAGCTCCCTCCTTCTCAGAGAGACGCACCTGAGGTACGTCAGCAGGTGACCAAGTGTGACATGCATAAATAGCACAGAGCCCTCATGAATGCGCACCCTATACTGACACTGAAAGAAGAAATAGTTAAAGTTATTTTTGTTTTATGTATGCACAAAAGAATTGTCGTAGCTTGATAATATTCTGATTAAACCCCTGAAGGCATATGCACTCTTTTAAGGATGTTTTTTTGGGGTATTTTTCTGGACTTTGATTGAGCTGGTACCATTGCTGTCTATGGAGGATGGGAGAGCTCTCAGATTTAATGTAAGATATGTTCATTTGCATTCCGAAAACAAACAAAGGTCTCATGGGTTTGGAAGGACATGAGGGTGAGTAATTAATAACATAATTTTCATTTTTGAGTGAACTAACCCTTTAAAATGTCATAAAATACATCTGTAAATTATTTTAAAAAACAGTCGGGCATATAATCAAGTAAAATTTCAGTAAACTAAAATTTAGGGAGCTGTATGCCTAAATAATATAATGTAATATTGCATTAATATCTTGGCCTTCAGTATTTTTATGTTTTATGTCATTTATTTATTTAGATAAATTTCATTAAAAAAATTATACTTTCATTCAGAGAGGATGTGATAAATTAATAAAAAAAGCAGTAAAGACATTGTTAAATAAAGACAAGAAAAAAATGTTCTACTCTTTTATAATCTTTGAATGATCATGTGGTAATAAAGAATGAATTAATGGTTCTATTACTTTACATCTTTAATAAATTACATTTTGATATATCTAGAAACTAAGTGATTTTAAATCCACTATGTATTTTATTGTATTATCCTACTCTAGTTACTTTATTTTAGTCCGATAATCAAGTACATCTGGATAAAATTTGGACAAACTTAACCATATTAGTTAAAGTGTCATTTAAAAATGTACCTCAAATGCTAATTAAATGTAATAAATGTATATGTGCGGTAGAGGGCGCTGTTACCTTCCACAAAACCGTGACATTCTGACGTCCACGAGTGCTGTTTCTGTTAATCGCTGCCCACACGTCAACTTTCTCTGAGGGTGCTGATGCATATTAAACAAAACAACTGTTAGACATTAAGGTAAAACACATTAATGTGATTATAAAATGTTATCTGAAGTGTAAGGAATCACCTATTCCAGGGCTGGTAAAATTAAAGGGTTTACTCCACATGCTGCAGTTTGTTAAACTAACACACACTCTGAGCTCAAACTGATAGGAGATCAGTGGTTCTAAGGCTTCTTGCAAGAAAAAACATCCAACCCGGACAACTGTTATATTTCCCAACTCCTGGAAGAAAAATAAGATGGCATAAGTCAGAAACGGCTTTCACAAAGTTTATATGTAAATAAAGGATCAGCATCTGATTCTCACCCAGGCGTGGTAACCATGTGCTCTTCTGTACCTCAGACTTGGTTTTAAATGATCGTCAGAACCATTCCAGTATATTGTAAGTAAACGAGAGCCATTTTCAAACAAACTTTGCATTATATTTGGTGTGCTTGGAATCACTGAACAAAAACAGCGGCGTAAAATTAATATGAGTCTACATTCATATTCTATATAGCTAAACTTTCACTAAGATCAAAATGAGAATAGGCTTCAGAGATGAGTAAATGTGTGTATAGTTTAGTGCCTTACCACTGTCCCAAATCGAAAAGTTGAAAGTAGAGAGTGATTCTCCTAATGCATTGTGACCTCTTACATGGACATTGTATGTCATATTCTCTGTGAACAATGATCGTTGAAGAGAGATATGACCTTTGTTAATCTCATACGGGCCTAACTGAGATGTTCTGTTGCTTTACATTGGAGAAAAACATGAAATAAAAAGATACAGCAGAAAGGATGTTTAGAACTTGAGCTCTTGGTTTGAAATAAGATTGTACTTTATTTCACATTTAGACATAATAAAATGTACAAGGCCTTTGTTATAGAACTATTCAAAAAGACAATATACTTACCGAAAAGTGACCGTGAAGTTTGTAAGTAGATATGTCTCAGTTGTGACTGTCAGATAGCAGTTAACCAATTTTGAATGCTGGTATGTGACGCAGCTGAATTTTGGTTTTCCTGGAGGGTCTTAAACAGAAAATTGATTGATCATAATAAAAGATTCACAGATATATACATATTGATAAGTTTTCTATTTTTAAGCTTTTTAAGCTTTTTAACAATTAAAGCCCATTTACACTGACATTTTTAGAGTGTAGGTTATTATAATATTACACTATATTATAGTGTAGACTAATACTGTATATGCAAAATTCCTGTTATATTGAATAATATCTTGACTGTTTAAATGTATGCAATAACACATTTTTGCCATTGCATCTACACCAAAAAGTAAAATATAATTGTAAATATATTTATATAATTATAAATATAAAAAGAGAAAATAATAACTGTATAGAAATATAATATAATATAATATAATATAAAATAAAAGATAAAAGGGCCTCACGGTGGCGCAGTGGATAGCACGTTCGCCTCACAAGAAGGTCGCTGGTTCGAGCCTCGGCTGGATCAGTTGGCGTTTCTGTGTGGAGTTTGCATGTTCTCCCCGTGTTGGCGTGGGTTTCCTCCGGGTGCTCCGGTTTCCCCCACAAGTCCAAAGACATGCGGTACAGGTGAATTGGGTAAGCTAAATTGTCTGTAGTGTATGAGTGTGAATGGGTGTGTATGGATGTTTCCCAGAGATGGGTTGCAGCTGGAAGGGCATCCGCTGCGTAAAACATATGCTGGATAAGTTGGCGGTTCATTCCGCTGTGGCGACCCCAGATTAATAAAGAGACTAAGCCGAAATGAAAATGAATGAATGAATAAAATATAAAAATATTTTTTTATTCAGAAATTGCTATAAATTCCAAACAATAAAATGAATGGAAAATAACACATTGGATTAAACATGAATTTTTGAAGTATAAAATGTATGTAATTGTAAAAAAAGTCTATGATTAGAAATATAATTATAATATAATTGCATACAACTATTATTATTATTATTATTATTATTATTATTATTATTATTATTATTATTATTATTATTATTATTATTATTATTATTTATGATTGGACTTTTTCTGCAAGAACATTCTTCATTAATTTTACAGATATTTATATATTAACTTTAACACAAACTGTAATGCAAAGTTTCAAAATTACTTCATTCGTAAAGTACACTATGTCTTATATTTCCCCAGATTTTTTTTTGATTGTGTGTTGCAGAGTGTAATGTGAAAACAGATGAGCATATGAACTTACAGCCAGCCTTGAGATCTCGTCCGCAGACCAGGTGCCATGTATCACCTTGCTTCACCCTGCAGAGTAGCCAAGAGCTGGGCTGATTGATGACTAAGTGCGTTGTTATTACAGAGCAATTAACTGCTTCAAAAACAGTATGTCCATTGAAGTCTATGGCAAAGCGTCTGCCACAGCGTTCAGTGTTTGTCTGGCAGCCGACAGTCAGATTTGTGCCCATCTGAATGACATCTGAATCCACTGTCAGCTTCCCAATACAACTGATTTTGTAGCAGCCTATAAACAGAGAGAAACACTCTATTAGCTTACAAGCTTGATCAAACGAATAACACTAACCATAACTGTATACTCACCATATAATTTGATGCTGAAAACGAGGAAGAAGACCAGCTTCCAGACTCTGATGAAACAATCCATTTCATGCCTTACTTGTCCTGGGTCTCTGTAAGTGCATCAAATATCTTTTTGCAACACTTCATGTCTGGTCGCCACATTTCTTCTCCTTTCTTTTCAATAGCATGTTGTCAGAACATTGAATAAGCTTTCCTTCCATCACCTCTTTTTAAAGATGTCACTAAGGATTTAAAAAAAAACAATTCAAAGCATGAAGTTACCACAAAATGATAAGCTTGCAATCTTTTTAAATAGTCAGCGCTATCATGAGCGATAGTCAAAGCCTGATCTTTTTATGTCAACCTTGTTTTCTCAAGCTCACTGTGCTCTTTTAAGGGGCAATGACCTAGATTTGTGGTATTTATTTGCCTCTTCTGAAACTCGAGTGTTTGCTTCAAAGGTAGGCATCCTACTTATTACCACATTTTTAGTCAACAACCAATCATTAAATGCTTAAATTCTATGCAAGTAGCATTTCAAATTCATGTCAGTCATTATTATGAGCATTTGCAGTTTGGGTTGATGTTAGTAATAGTAGTTAGTATAGTAATAAAATATTATATATTGCTATTATATAATATAATATATTAAAGGGATAGTTCACCCTAAAATGAAAATTTACTGACTATTTACTCATACTCAAGTGGTTATAAACCCTTATGAGTTTCTTACTTCTGTTGAACACAAAGGATATATTTTAAAGAAAGCTGGAAACCTGTAACCAATGACTTAGTAGGCAAAACAAATATCATGGAAATCAATGGTTGCAGGTTTCCAGCTTCCTTTAAAATATCTCCTTTGTGTTCAGCAGAAGAAAAAAAACTTATAAAGGTTTGAAACAAGTAATATTTAAGTAAACTATCCCTTTAAACAGACTGCTAGTTGACTTGCAGTTACTTATAGTCAACATATTGTCATTAAATTGTGAACAAAATATATGTTGGAAAGTAATAATGAATCAAATTGCAGGGAAAAAAGACCGTTGTAGACAAATAGCTTTACAAACCTTTCTTGATGCACTCTGGACAGTGATTTTTCCTCCGTTTGGTTTCCTCTTCTGTTGCCATCAGATCTTGCTCATTAGGGCTGACAGGGCTGCTTTACAGCACAACGTCAGGTCATATTTGTAGAACAAGAGCATTAATTCATCAATCTACACATATATTAGGTGAAAAAGTATACCAAAAACAATAATACAAGGGTCTGGAACATCCAAACAAGACCGAATTACGCATGTTCTCCTGACATGTTCCCTCTCACATGTGCTAAGCATGTGACAGCATCGCCACTGAACATTTTCCTGTCTGCACCAGATTTTTTGATCTCTTTTAGACTTAGTTTCCATCTTAATCTTCAAAGTGTTTCTGGGGAAAACCCACTGACATACATAAAGCGATGTGAGATAAAGAGTAACTCGCAGAATGCTCTAAATAACGGTAGATTAATAGGCAGTGGTGTTTATAAAATAAGAATAAAAACTCTGAG
Source organism: Danio choprae (assembly GCA_903798125.1). Taxonomy (NCBI): domain Eukaryota; kingdom Metazoa; phylum Chordata; class Actinopteri; order Cypriniformes; family Danionidae; genus Danio; species Danio choprae. The sequence goes on from CAIGQW010054109.1 coordinate 14,699,335, forward strand.
AATAATGAACTCCTGGCCTTCTTTTACTGTAGAGGTGTAGAAATGAACAAAACAATCAAGCTGGTGGCAATTTCCACAATTACAGTGTGTGAAACTTGCACATATAAACCACAGGAAAAGAGAGACCACAGGTGTTAAATATATACAAGAAAGAGATTTCTGATTATTTTGTATTTAAACTATTCACATTTACATTTAGTCATTTAGCAGATGCTTTTGTCCAAGAAGGCATTCAGGGATTCAACAAGAGGAGACAATACACACAAGAAGTGCTAATTATACAAAGGATTAAGGGCAAGTGTTTTTTACAGAGAAAGAGAGAGAGAGAGAGAGAGAGAGAGTTTCTACAGGTGGTTTGTCAAGCCCACTCACCTGTGTGAAGCACACTTCATAAATGCAGTTTTTCTTAGCTGATTGTTAGAACTTGTCCAGTAAAATGTGCAAAACTGGTGTTAGTATCGGTTAAAGTGTTGAGAGAGATGAAAGGTGGTTTGTCAAACACACTCATCAGTGTAAGGCACACTCAGTTTGAGGTTGTTGTTTGGTGAGGTGGGTGAGAGAAGAAGGGGTCCTGGTTTTATTTGCAGGTTTTTTATTTATTTATTTATTTGTTTGTTTGTTTGTTTGTTTAACAGGGACAATACACTTGACATTGTTATATAAAGACAACCGATGCCGCATATACATAGGGCATATAGCAAGAAGCTAATTTGCAGTCCTTGTCCCTGGTTAGGCATTACATAAAAAAATATTTTAAAGAAATGAACAAATAAAAACAATACAACAAACATGTACAGTATAAAGAGCTACAAACATAAAATGTAAGTCAATCTGCATACTAAAGAAACCTGACATTTCAGATGATTGCGGAAGAGAAGGGTTTTTAGTTGTTTAGTTTGAATGATATGAATCATTGAATGAAAAGGTTTTGAAAAGTGACTTATTTTGTCTCTGCGATGGTACCACAAAGCGGCACTCACTCCCCGACCAGAGACTCCTGGAGGGAATGTAGGCCTTCATGAGCAGGTGGAGGTAAGAGGGTGCAGTGCCATTGGCTGTTCTGTAAGCAAGCATCAATGATGTGAACAGCTTACAGTTTGCTAAAAGTTACTGAAATGAATGAGAAAAACCACTCACTTAAATGACAAAACTGCTTGCACTTGTCTGCTTTAATACACTAGGTAATTTTAAGGTGTCTTGTTACAGTATAACTCTTAGTTTAACTTCTGAGTAGTATTAATTACGTACATGAACTTACTATATGGTTAGGGTTAGGTTGCTGGTTAGGTCTAGACTTAGAATGCATAATTAGTTGTGGTTATTGCATGGATATCTAAGGACAGCTTAAAATAAAGTGTTGTGGTACACTTGTCTCTTAAATAATCTTTGGAACCTTTTTTTTGGATAAAAAGACATTGTTCATTAGATTATTACAACATACTTCATAAATGGTTCTTCCAAGGATTGTTCACTGAAAGGTTCTTTAAGAAACCAAAAATGTTTCTTCTGTGGGATGATCATTGCAAAAATTGTTTTGTTTTTTTCTTTTGAAAATACTAAACCCAGCTAACTATATTAAACACATCACTGAAAAAAGCTGCATGTTTAAATCAATAGTTCACCCCAAAAAAATAATTATGCTATTATTTTCTCACCCACTTTGTTCCAAGCCCGTTTGGGTTTCTTTTTTCTGTTGAACACAAAGGAAAAGAAATACTGAAGAATGTTGGGAAACGGCAGCTATTGACTTCCATTATATATTTTTGTTTCTCTATGGATGTCAATGGCTACTTTTTTCCCAAATGATTTCAGTATATTTTGTTTTGTGTTCAACAGAAGGAAGAAATTCTTAAAAGTTTAGAGCCACATGAGTGTGAGGAAATGGTGAGGAAATTTCAGTTTTTTATTTTGGGAGATTAAATTATTTTGATAATCTGTTCTATAAAGAATAAAAACACACTTAAACACAAGATAAAATTGTTTTACATTTATCATTTGTGTGTGGTTATTGCTAATCTTTTGATGCATTTTTGTAGAGTTACAGTAAAACAGAAGACGTTTCATTTATTTGGTTTTGCATATTGTGTGTATGTTTTGTAGTGCTGTGTGTAGTTTAGAGAAAATACAATAAATGCAGAAATGATCGGTTAAAAAAAAGGAATAACTTAAGTCAATACAGAGATGCTTGATAAGTTATGTACAAAACCTTTTACAATAATTACTCATATCCTTTGTAACTTCAAAGAATTTGATTGCACAGTTGCTGACCGATGTATGACCTATTTTATCTTAAAACTCATCTATCTCTAAACACCCCCGTTAGAAGACATTATGAAGTGAGAATGATTTATAATATATAGCATTTTATTAATAAATGTATATTTTGTGAAATATTAAACTAGAAATAAAGAACAAAAAAAGGAAAAGAAAACAACTTGATATGGCATATGTCCTCATTTTGTAACATTTAAAAATCAAGCGTGCACCGTAATGTGGTTGTTTGACCTCAATTCATTAAAAAAAACAGCCAGCGCAAGTCAGAGCGTGCTGCTTTATCTCTTATTGCAACACTGATGTTAAATGGGACAAGGGGGAAAATATGATATATTTTTTCCAGTTAGACGTTGTTACACCATAAAAAAATTGTATGCACTATTTACTTTGAAAAATGGTGGTGACAATATTGTATTATTTTTAAGTTTTCAAGTAGATTTTTTTTAGCCAAAAGCAAAAAACAAAACAAAAATTACTAAATTATTAGTGCAGATTATTTTACCAATAGCCTAGTGGAATGTGTTTTTTTAGTTTAATCAAATCAACCACAATTTACCCATATTTATTAAGAAAATTATTTATAAATGTTTAAATATAGATTTTATAATGAATTAATTACAAAATATATTTTTGATGCCAAACATCTTTTTATTCCATGTTTCCATGTATTCCATGTTATTCCATATTCAAAAATATTTAAAAAAAAGAAAAGAAAATTCACAGGAGGGCTAATATTTTTATTACAACTGTATATATATATATATATATATATATATATATATATATATAGACAACAGTTCTTTCTGGTTCTTTTGAATCTGATTGGCTGATAGCCGTGTGATATTCTGCCAGTAATAGCACTTGACCAGCCTCTTAACCCTTCACCCTTGTATTACTCCGCCCACATACACCAAGCGACAAGCAGAGGACACTCTACAGTTTGACAAATATTGCTGCTGTTGGGCAACATAATGTACTGTACTTTTAAGGCTTTTTTAGTCGAGAATATAGTTGTTTAGACTGCAACTATGCAGTTTATTTATAAGGATAGTGCCTATTTTTTAATATTTATAATGTCTGAGAGACAGCGCGTCGGTGGCCATTAGCCTGTCTTTGAGCAAAGACGATTGGCGTTGTCTATCCACAAGATGGCGACAGGACCACATAATAAGCCCTTAGAAGATTAAAACAGCTTAATTTCTAACTACAGCTGATCAAATCATTATTATACTGGTAAGTGACATTCTAAGTCGATCTCTCTCTTTTGTATGTTGTAGTGCTGTATTTATACCATATAACTGTAGTGTATTAAGTGTGAGATGGGACTCGCATATCAGTAATGTGTGCTGTGTTGGCAGAAAGAAAGAAGAAATGCCCGCATGTGTTTAGCATTTTTCCTTATCGCAAACACAACAGCAATCTGGTATCTTTTTTGGGGTTAATTATTGTGATATCCCGATTGCAACAGAGAAATACTATAGACTGTAATAGACTAATACTGTAAGGAGATATCTCTGTTGACGGATGGCATTTCATGCCACGTTCAGCCTTATAATCCTAAAATGTCAGCAAAATCACCTGTTTTGTCATCACTTTAGACATTATGCTAGAGAATCATTCAAACACTACCTCTAAAGTGACGTTGGTGAATTAGTAACAGCTTCTGCTGCACGTCAGCAGCAGATGTGAATGAATGGCGAAAAAAAGTAGTTCCTAACACAAAAGGGTTTTTAGACTCTCCGTGTTCGATTTTCATTTTTATATACAAGATTGTGAATATCACACTCGTAGCAGTGCGATATGGCTGTATTTCAGCACTGGTGGGAC
>CAIGQW010054109.1:14718435-14759908 GCA_903798125.1 Danio choprae
TTAAAATGTCATATTCTCTGTTTCTTATTCTGCTTTCAGCCATCTTTATGTGGTTCAGCCTCTGAAGGTAAAGATTTAAGTTATTATTTTACTAGCAAAAAGAAAATTGTTGCAGGATACATCAGCCCATTTATAAAGCTTATTTTATATAAAGTTTATATATCTTCTATATGTGTCTTATTTGACGTTTCAAATAACATCTGTAGAATAATGTTTCATCATCATACAACCAAATATGTGAAAAATCAATACTTATTCTGACCTTATTTTACTACCTTTTTTGTAATGTATAAAGTATGTGATCATCAAACAGCTCAAATTTAGCGATTTGAGTTATAGTGACAAATTGTAAAGATTTAAAATAAACTGAATTAGTATTCTGGGGCTGCACTGTTATCCTCGAATAGATTTCATCAAATGTTTCCTGTTCTAAGTATGACTGACAAGTTTTTAAAATACATCGGCTATTTTTTGCACTGAATGACATTTTAGTATTATTTATAAATGTTAATATTACTTAATTAAAACATATCTACGTTAAACAGGAGCCCATGCAACAGTCCAGGATAATGACAGAGACATTGAACCTTCATCAGAAATGCTTGTGCAAAACTCCAATGATGGCAAAGAAGAGGAAAAGCTGGAGGAAGAGACCAGCTCAAGCACCAAAACTGATAACCTTCCTCAAGTATGGACTGTCTCTTATGTTTCATATAATTTATTGCAGACATTTAGGATGAGATCATAATAAACACAAGTAAATATTTATATGAAAAGTATCTATAAGTTCTTGTTTTGTTTGTTTTTGTGTGTGTGCATAATCATTAAATCCATGCATCATCATCTTCATTGCTGTCAGGAAGCGGAGAGGCTGGAGTTTTCTGATCAGGACGGCAATCCTCTGTCTGGCAGCACAGATCAACTCAGTGACTTTGACAGAGGCCAGATAGAGATGGCTAGACGACTGGGTCAGAGCGTCTCAAAAACGGCAAGTCTCGTGGGCTGTTCACGATCCGCTGTGATTAGTATTTATCAAAAGCGACGCAGAAAAGGACTACCGGTGAAGCTGTGCACAAAGCATACTGATGTTTTCACAGAGGAGCAGACCACCAAACTAATGAAGAAAGCCAGCAAGCTAAAGAGCAAAAGGAAAACAGCAGTATGAGTTTTTATGTGTGTGAGTGTGTGTGTTTACGTTTTTCTTGATTTCATTCAAGGTAGTCGAGAAAACGTTTTGTCAAATTTATGTCTGCAAATTTTCAATTTTGAATGTAGGTGTGAGCGGTGCAAAAAATTACTTGGGGTTTACACATTTCCATTTGCTTAGCGCAACAAAATTTGTCACCATATCAGCACTGTATACACTGTAAAAGCATTTAGTTGATTTTACTTTCAAGAAGTGAGTAAACCCATTGCCTTAAATGTATTAAGTAAATGAAGTATGTGCATAGATATAACAATTAAGTTACGTCAACTTAAGTTTCAATTTACAATGGGTTTACTCACTTTTTGAAGTAGTCAACTTGTCACTATTAAGGCAACGGGTTTAACCACATTTTTAAAGTAAAGTAACTAATCGTTTTTTACAGTGTAGATACAGTTTTTGAATATACAGTATATTTGAAATAAATTACTTTTACTTGAAATGGCGTTGGGCAGCACAGTGGCGCAGTGGGTAGCACAATCGCCTCACAGCAAGAAGGTCGCTGGTTCGAGCCCCGACTGAGTCAGTTGGCGTTTCTGTGTGGAGTTTTCATGTTCTCCCTGTGTTTGCGTGGGTTTCCTCCGGGTGCTCCGGTTTCCCCCACAATTCCAAAGACATGCGGTGTAGGTGAATTGGGTAAGCTAAATTGTCCGTAGTGTATGTGTGTGAATGAGTGTTTCCCAGTGATGGGTTGCAGCTGGAAGGGCATCCGCTGCGTAAAACATATGCTGGATAAGTTGGCGGTTCATTCCGCTGTGGCGACCCCAGATTAATAAAGGGACTAAGCCGAAAAGAAAATGAATGAATGAATGAAATGGCGTTTACATTTCTGGCTGACGTCAATTTTTTCATCACTTTTGCATCAATTCTGCTTTTATTTTTATATGCACTCTGTTATTTATTAGTTCATCTATCATTTTTAAATGCAGATGGGAAATGTTGTAACCCTGCTTTTATTAGAAGTACATTTTCCTGTGACATTAGTAATGCCATTGTTTTGTCCAGTGTCTGTTTCTCCTATATATCTGTTTGCTCCTATATGTAGGACTATGCTGTGTTTATTGTCAGACTTTAAAATGACTTTATTTTGAAACACTTAATAATTACATTATATTTTATTGATAAAGCATTTTAATTTGTCTTTAACATTTTAAGCTCTCATATGTTAAAACAGCCTTTCTGATAATACAATGTGCTTCATCTATATTGGGCATGTTGTCACATTTCATGTTCATTGTGCACTGCATAAATGAGTACACCCCGTTTTGAAAAGGAATATTTTTTATCAATTTCTCAGAGAATACAGGTAATATATTTTGGTGCATTAGCATATTTATTAAATAGATATATTTATTAAAATAATATTTTAGTCACCGAACATCTTTATAGAAAGATAATGTATTTAAATTCATGCAAAATATTGGGAAAAAAAAATACAAACTTATATTTTTCCTTAACACATATATTTGGGCCACTAATTTTTGAACCCTTATCGTACGTTATTTTGTTAGATTAGCTCCAGATTTGACTTCAATACTGACTAATCTAATGTATATGCACAAATATAATATTTTAAAGCTTCCTATAGAAAATATACATTTAAATGAGAGATTTGTGAGGGGAGTACTCATATATGCTGAGCGCTGTAGATAATGAAAAACATATACTGTAATTATGAAACAAAACAAGCATATACTTGTACTAGACGTGTACTTATTTTCTAAATTAAATGTAAAATTAAATGAGAAAAAAAAGATATACTCTGAACCCCATGCAGATTCACATAAACTGCTATGTCAACCAAAATAAAAAATATTTATATATTTTTGTGTTTTCTATTGTTCTATTGTGTTTTACTATTATAATAATTATTATCATTAATAATAAAAATAATAATTTGAGTATATGGAATGGGATAGTCTCTTCATTTCATTTTCAAGGGGTTCCCAAATAGGAAATACATACAATTTCCTTAACTGTTATTCATTAGTTATAAAAAATATATATTTTTGTTTAATGAGGGAAAAGGTCCAGTATCTACATTTTAAAAGGTGAAACTGTACAATTTTCAAAAGCATGCATTTAAAAATATTCCTGTAATTTTTGGTTGCATTTTGGTAATATTTGCTTGACAAAGTAAATAAATGAATACTGCTAATTTAAAATGTATTGATTTTAATCAACCTGTAAAATGGAGGGGAATTTTCTTTCCTTTTTTCAGATAGTTGCGCAGTTTTCAGGTCATGGAGGGACTTTTATTTTGTGCTGTTCTCGTTTTCAGAGTTGAGAATTAAACAATTGTTGTCGCTGGCTTCACACAGAATCTACATCAACTATGGCGGAGGTAAGAGAAACATTACAAATTGCAGCAAATAACACGTTCGGTAGAACAGCGCAACGTTTTAATCAACGTGTTTTAATTTTTCATTTTAAACCATTAAACCCTTACGTATTTCTTAACATTCGAGCTCTGAATAATTAGCAAACAGGTTAAGGCGCCCAATTTGAATGTGTTAGCAGCTAGCAGCTAACTTGTTGCCTGAGCGCCAAACTCACATCCAGTTTATTCCTCTGTTTTTACCATTAAACACAAACATTGTGTAGTCGTTTATAAACAAATATACCAAGTTGTTTTCAGACTCTTTATAGTAACGCGAGGTTATATGTGCATTAACACGTTTTTTTCTCTTATGGCTTTTTGTTTTTAAAATGTGCTCTTTTATTATATGATTTTAATTGTCGTTTATTCTTTTTTTCAGCCCTCCTTAAGTGGTTCAGGCTCAGAAGGTAAAAGTGTATAATGTTGGATGCTTCAAAGCATATAATCTCTCACATGTAGACACATTCATGCATATCTGGGTATAAATATAATAAACACTTTTGAAAATTGTAAGTTTTCTCTGTTTTTGAGTAAACTAGTTGTATTATGTAAACCATGCCAGTGTTGTATCTCCAGAATGGTTAATAAATGCATATTTGGTGGAATAACCTTGATTTTCAGTCACAACAAATGAAAATATTTATTTTGACCAATTATCGTTTTCTAGGACAAAATGGTTTAAATGACTTTCTTTTTGACATTAGAAAGAAATATTAAAACTTTATAGAATAAACCATTATTATAAATAATTATATTACTTGTTGTCATTGTTCTTTTTTTAAAGTTAATAATTCAAATAATAATATATATTTTTATTAAATAGGAGCACATGCAGTGGTCCAGGATGAGGACAAAGACTTTGATCCTTCTGCAGACATGCTTGTGCATGATTTTGATGATGAGCAGACTCTGGAAGAACAGGAAAAGCTGGAGGGAGAGACCAACTTCAACAATGAAATTGATGACCTCACTCGAGTATGGGGCATCTGTTATTTTATGTTTTATTATTCACTTTATGCGTTCATAATGAGGCCCTTTAAAAAATCGACATGGGTCTAAATTCATCATGTGACTGTACTTCGGTTTGGTAGGAGGGTGAGATGCCCATCGAGGAGCTTCTGAAACTGTACGGCTACAGCAGCGGTGGCTCTCCAGGGGAAGAGGAGGAAGATGTTCAGGAGGAAGAGTCCCCAGAGAACGCTTGCAGCAAAGTAAACCTATATATGAAAATGATATTCAATATATTGTGATATTGAAATTGCACAAAATTGATATCGTGGGCACTTCAAAATGCAGTGAATAATTTTTATTTTTTATTTAATGTGTTAAAATTGTGGTTGTAATTGATTTTAAGTCATTGTTTTATTAAATTGAATTAATTTTATAACTAATAAAATTGAGTTGTAATTTTTTAAACTAATATTTACTGTAATAAATCTGTACTTGATTTAACTTTTGATTTTAAACCATTAAGTAACATTTACTAATGAGACTTTATTGTTAAGTGTAAGCTATTATACTTTATAATTCTTTCGCAATTTAATTAGTTTGAATCATTTATTTACTCTGAATATGTACATATAATAAAGCCATTCACTGTTTTTTTCCCTTATATCCATTAAAATAATATTTTTTGAAGCTTAGCTCAATACTGTCATGTGATTAAAAGCTTCAGCAATTATTCGCAACAAGAAAGTTTGATATTATATTATAGTTGTTGTTATTGTTATAAGCCTTTAATCGATATGTTTAGTTGTGCATAAAGATTAAATCCATGTATTGTCATTGGCTGTCAGGAGGAGGAGAATCCATCGGAGCTTTCTGATAAGGAGGAGGATGATGAAGATGTGCAGTCGTCTGGCGAGGAGCCTCCGTCTTGCAGTGTGTCTCACAGCACTGCTCAGCTCATCTGTTCTCGGCCATCTATTTACTTTGAAGGTAAGAATATTGTAACTTACTACAGTCACATCTGTCTTCAGTTTTTAAAGGGTTCACTACACAGCCAAATTAGTACACAATTAACTTTAGTTTTTGCCATGCTCTTCTGCATATACGAATGGTAAAGGATTTTTGTATATTAAAATATGTCCTGTTTTAATTAATTTATAATTATCATAAAAATATATATATTTTTACATTTTTACCCTGACTTAGATTGAGAAGAAACCCACTAAAATGTCACAACAAAAGTGACAACAAATCATTTGATTAAATATTAAAAGACTTTTTTTATTCATTGCCTATAAGATTTACTCTTGTCAGTAAGACGTTTTTAATAATTAAATATATGCACTAGGGCGGCACAATATATCTTTGATCACGATATCACAATGTGTGTGTCCGCAATAATCACATTGCAAGATATGTAATGTTGGGTCGGGATTAGAGATGACCAGAGACGGGTAAAAACACAGGAAATTGGTGGAGTCACTTAAGAATTGAATCATAATAGAGTGAAAGTTTATCATCTGCATGTGTTTTTAAGGCCTGTGACTATGTGAGCATTTTAAGAGAGTTTAAAGCATTTTAGTAGAAGTTTAATAAAGAATAATTTTATTGAATTATTTATATGAAGACTATGCAGTGTTATTTTACTTTTGATTTCTTTTCTTTCAACTTTTCAATTTTTGTACCTGAATACTGCTACTCTCTCCAGAAAACCATAAATCATTATCACTTTAATATTGGCTCCATTTTGTTTATTTAGGACTGTAGTTTGTTTATTATATGTATATAATAAATTACATAAAAATATATTTATATTTCACTCCCTTATCATCCCAATTAATCTAAACTAATGACTTTGCAAACAACTATTTAAGTCGTCTTGTGAAACTGTATTTATATCATAGAGAAAAAATATTGCAATGTAAAAAAAAAATCCAATATCATGCAGCCCTAATATGTACTAAAGTTTAATATGATCGGTATTTTATATATTATCTTGCGTGAAGGTCAAAATAAGATGGTTAAGTTGTTTATACTTTGCTATAATTTAGAACTGTGCTATATAAAAGGTAATAGTGTAGATACAATAAAATCACTCAAGTATAGTGCTATTGTGGAACTCTAAACTCTCACGCTGTTTATGTTTCATACACTTTATGCTGGAGGGTGACCTCACAGAAAATCCATAAAAATTTTACTTTTTTAAAATGACTTTACCAAACAACCCTGAGAAACTGCATCACGGTTTCCGTAAAAACATTAAACTGCATAACCTAATTTATTCATGTTTTTTTTTTTCTAAGTGACAGGCTCATGCACAGATGTTTATATATTTTTTGTATCATTTAGAAGATGCTTAGTAAAACCAGCAGATGGGGAAATAGATTCAGAATCTAACTTGATCTGGCTTTACTTGATTCTCTTTGTGTTTTGCAGGTTATGAGGAAGAATCTGAAGATGAAGAGTATATTCCATCTGAAGACTGGAAAAAGGTAGATTAAGTTTTTTTTTTGTCAAATGTTTTCAATCTTTGTTTGTTTATAAGGATTTTAGACACTTGTATTTTTTTTGGTTTCTTCTTTTGTAGGAGATCATGGTTGGTTCAATGTATCAAGCGGAGACTCCTGTTGGCCTGTGTAAATACAAGGACAATGAAAAAGGTAAAACATTTGAATAATATGCTTATTTAAATACACTGTGCATACATTTAAAAAAGTTGTGGAGGTGGCCATGTTTTATTTTACTCTCATTCTGTTAAAAGCACCAAAGATTTCCAAAATGCTCACAGAAAATCACCATTACATGCAACAACAGCACAATAAGCATGCTTTTTATGCTCTCTGTACATTACACAAAAACGTGCATACACTTTGACCACTATAATTTAATGCACAAATAAAGGCACAACCATTTACATTTGTACTTGGCATCCAAAATAACTTTAAAGCTTATTTTGCCATATTTTAAAACAGTTTGATTGGTTAAGCAGCTTTCATCTGTACAAAGTGAATGAATGGTGCTTGTCACAGTTTATGATGAGCATTTGCCATGCAGAATCTCTAAGAAAGCATAAACAAGGATTTGCGATGCATGAACGAGTCTCTTAATGTATGCTACCTCACAGTTTGAAGTGTATGTAACAGGAAATCAATACGTGTTGTTGTGGATTATTAAAGTGATGCAGCTTCTCACGGGATAAAAACACTCACTTACATGAATATATATGAGAGAGACTGTATAAGAAACTCTTTTTATAATTTTTACATTTTTAAAAAATTTATTTCCTCTTTACATTGTTGTTTATGAACCAAAAAAAGAGAAAGACACACACACAATCATTTGTGTTAAACCTGAAAAATGTAGTCTGCTATTGATCATGACCTCTTGATATACATTTAATGTATATGAATTGTCGTTTTACATCTGTTTGTCTCTAACAAATATAGTGTATGAGAATGATGATCAGCTTTTATGGAATCCGGAGTTACTTCCGGAGGAAAAGGTTGTGGAGTTTTTAACAGAGGCCTCTAAACGCAGTGGAGATGAAGCTGGCGTCGACGCCATTCCTGAAGGATCTCACATCAAAGACAATGAACAGGCAGGTTTCCATGGCATGGGATATTTACCATAGTCATGCTGATGATTCCCTTTTTAACATCAGATTGTAACCTAATCCTTTTTTGGCTTAAATTACAGGCCCTCTATGAATTGTTTAAATGCAACTTTAATGCAGATGAAGCTTTAAAAAGACTGAAATTTGATGTAAAGCCTGCAAAAGGTGAGTCTGTAATTTATTTATTTTTGTACTGTTCTTCTTTTTAAATGTGTTGAATAAGACTATTCTGATTTATGAAGTTGTGCCATTAAATGTTATGTGCATTGAAAAAAAATTATCAATGTTTTAATAGAAAAATTTAAACTGTTATTTATAAGAATTTTTTAAACATTTGCACTGGAAAACAAAACTTTACATGAACATGCATTGTGTGCAGATTATACAATAACATTTATATTTATGCTCTACTTTTTTTGTAGAATTAAATAAAGGGATTACAGAGTGAAACATTAAGATTTCATATTTGAAACATTTATGTATTATGTTCACTGCAATTTATACCTTAAATATTCTTAAATTGTATGTTTAGTGTTAAACTTCACAAAATCTTCAAAACCACTGTGACTTTGGATTGCAAAATCAGTTGTGGGCTTAATTCATAATCATAATTTTATCATTAATCATTTTAGTTGTAATTTTTTAAATAATGTATATTGATTTTTCTGTATCTTGGGAGCTTTCTGCAGCAAATATTTATTTGTGATTTGTTGCATTTTTTAAATTTTCTTATATTAAATTACATATTAATTGTAACTAATAAAAATATTTGACTCTAATAATAATAATAATGTCAGTAAGATATAGTTTGACTTCTGCGTGAAGTTTCTGCAAGAACAGCACAATGTTTTCATCTAAACTCTTGACTTCTATCAAGTAATGCTTTTCCGAATGTTATTTTGGGGAATTTGAAAAGCTCTCTCCGCTCAAGCACACCAGCAGCATCCAAGCCTGTGATAAAGCAGCTCTCAGCATGTCAGTCAACGCTGTCTGAATGTGTCACTTTAACTGAAATCTCACTCTCCTTCAGAGGAAATGTCAGTTTGGACGGAAGAGGAGTGTCGAGGTTTTGAGCAGGGACTCAAAGATTATGGAAAAGATTTCAGCTCAATACAAGCAAATAAGGTTAGTGTTGAGTCCCATTCCTCATACCAAAACCTGCTAGAATGGCATATGACTTCTGCTATCAAGTTTTAAAGGAATAGTTCACCCAAAAATGAAAATTACCAAATAATTTGTTCACCCTCAAGCCATCCTCTCTGTATATGATTTTTATTTTTTTCTATTAGATAAACAGAGTTGGAGTAGTTTTTACATTTTATCCTGGCTCTTCCATGCTGTGTAATGGTGTTGGATGGTGACTTTTATTTTAAAGCTTTGTTGTATATACAACATGCATTCGCCACCGACAGAAGTTAGTCATTGGAGTTTCTAATTTAAAAGTTTTAAATATTGGTAAGTGTTTATTTAAAGGGTTGTTAAAAATCAGGGTTGGGGGTAACGCATTACAAGTAACACGAGTAATGTAATATTACTTTTCTAAATAACGAGTAAAAGTAATGCATTACTTGATATTAGTCATAATATTTGAGTTACTTTTTAAAAAATGTAATGCTAGTTACATTTTAGTTTAATAAATTAGCTTTTAAGAAATAAATAGCTGAATTCTCTCAATGAGAGAATGCGCTCATAAAAAATAAAAAAAACCTGCAAGTTCTGAAAGAGATCGAACCTCTGCCAGATTATAAAAAGTAACTCAAAAGTAACGGAATGCATTACTTGCCATGAAAAGTAATTAAGTAATGCAACAAGTTACTTTTTTGGTAGTAATTCAATATTTTGATGCATTACTTTTGAAAACTATCTTTCCCCAACACTGTTCATAAGACTGTCATGACACCTTTATTACCATGACATGAGATGTCTTTGACAACTTAACTGACAACTTGACATAACCAAGACAACATAATCATGTTTATGACAGATTTATCACAGGTTGTCACAAGGCCATTATAATTGTCTCATTAATATATTTCTGATCACTTTTATTTTTAAGGGGAACCAAATTTAATTTGTCATGCAAATTTCTCAGTAAAATCGTCAATACTCAAGTGTTAAAAAATTGTATTATGGCATCATTATATTTATTATGGCATAATATTTAATGATGTCCAATTTTTGTACCACTGCAGTTGAGGTTAAGAAAAATATTAATTATGCTTTTATCAAATTAATTTATAATTGAATTGCTTCGTTATAATAGCTTTATGACAATCATGTTTATAACAGATTAATGAAAGCTTTGTCAAGATTTATGACAGCTTTGTCAACTTAACAAACAAAAATCAGAACCAGCCAAAGACACCTCAAACAATGTCACTCCTACATTTAAAATGACATCACTTAATGACAGTTGTTAAAAGCACGCATAAAATCCCATTCATATTAATTACATGTATATTGTGTCATGATTTCAAAAGTTTTATGACAGTCTTATGAATGCTCCTTTCAAGTACCAAAATATTTCTGTTACCAAAACACATCGATCAGATGTTTTGGAAGCTTTAAAATAAGTCACTATCCAACACCATTATACAGTATGGAAAAGCCAGAATGAATTTTAAAACTACTCCAACTGTGTTTGTGTGACAGAAATAAAGTCATACATCAAGGAGGGTTTGAGGATGAGTAAATTAAGAGGTAACTATTCCCTTAACTCTAATTATTTAATAATTTAGATTATTTAGTTAGTAAACTTGACTTTTTATCTTGGCTTGGCTTTATTATTTGGTCTTATCATTCAAGTAGGTAATTATTGTTACCCAATCAAACTTTTTCAGGTGAGAAGTAGATCTGTAGGGGAATGTGTGGCCTTTTATTACATGTGGAAGAAATCTGAGCGTTATGATTTCTTTGCACAGCAGATCAAGCTTGGGAAAAGAAAATACAGCCTTCGTCCTGGAGTTTTGTAAGTCAGTCTTCTGTACCGTGTGGCACATTTAAAGGTCACAAGTCCGAGTCCTCTAATTAAACTGTGTACACATAGACTCAGATGCTGTGTAAGGTCACATCCTCTCTGCTGTTTGTTTGGCATTACAGGGATTATATGGAGTGTCTTTTGGATGAGAAGGAAAGCTCCGAGTCTGGTGGATCTTCATCATCACTTCCTACCACATCAAACAACAGCAAAAACCCATCAGAGCCAGAAAGTGACTCAAACACTCAGAACGGTCAGACTCGCACACACATACTTGTTTTAATACATATGCATAGGTCAAAGAAAAGACATTTCATTTTGGGGTTTGCATTAAATTACATTTAAAAACGTGCATGCATAGAAAGCATATGTAATGATGAAAGTGAAGTTTCTACTTAAATGTTTAAAATAACTATTGTTTTAAAGTCAAAATATGGATAAATATATTTCATCATTCAATATATGTAAAAATTAAACATTTATTTTGACCTATGCTTATTAAAAATATAAGATCATTACATATAAATACTAAAACTCAAATTGATTACATTAAAAATTAAAAAAAATTTAAATTCTTTTTGAGGCTGCGTTTTCATCCTTACTATACATTCTTGTAGACACTTTTGTCTTCACTTTATTCTCATAATTCTGTCTTATTTAAAACTAGAAATATCGGCAACAGGGTACATTTGTTGAATTTTTATTTAAATAATTTCTGAAACAAAAATAATTCAGAAAAAACTAAAATACAAAATTGTTCCCATTTGAAACCCTGTAAAAAAATATCATAAGTCATAAATCTGTATCATTCTTCTATTTTGTTAGCAAAACTATATTTTAGTCTTATATTAAGATTAATATAATTTTAGTTCAAACATTTTGTTAAATATTCTCTCTCTCGCTCTCTCTCTCTCTCTCTCTCTCTCTCTCTCTCTCTCTCTCTCTCTCTTTCTCTCTCTCTCTCGCTCTCTCTCTCGCTCTCTCTCTCGTATATTTGGTCAACCAAATTGTTCTGTTTTTAACATACCCTGTAACTTTTTTTTTTTTTTTAATGGAAATTGTTTTTAAAAATTTATGTCAATAAAGTTACCATATTTGATTCTGTGCCTGAAAAAAGGTTATGGACTGCACGGCAGACTAAAATAATGAAATTATTGTGTATTGTTATGAATGTGACACTGCACAAAATAAAAAAAGTGCATCAAAATTAATTATTTTAATTAAAAAAACAGGCATTAGGTAAGAAAACGTAAATAATGAATAAATTTAATAAAATTGAACTAAAACCTAAACCTTAAGCCAAATTATTATTTTTTCCCCTTCAGGACAGATGCTGGTAAATAAATGGGACGGTCAATTTAAAGCTGTATTACACTTATCATGTTGATGCTTGAAAACCTCTAATATTATTAATAAACTTCATAAGTTTTTGACACCATTAATCATTAAATGTCTTTTTGACTTCACAGGTGTAGAGAACCATTCACCCGAGCCTCTTCTCTGTGTCAAAGATAAGACCTCTCATACAAACGGCTCCACCGCATGTCCAGAAATATCCATAACAAACACACCACTTGACTCGAACCTCGACATGAGCAGCCAAAACACACAAATAGTGGAGATCACAGTCATGCAGGAGGAACAACCCCTGAAGAAGCTTAGGACTGAGACAGACCCAAACACTGAAGTTCCCCTCAATAAAACAGAGACCATTTGACTCGCCACCAAAACCCCAGAACTCCTGACCTCAGAGGCCCCTTTTTCAGCATGACGGTAGCTGAGGTGTATGTGTGTGTGAGTGAATTTCAGGGATGCAAATGAAGCACATTTCTTTTCTCCTGCATTACTGCCACTGAGCTCAGTTCATATTTTAACACTCATGATGGACTGTCACAACAGACCGTCAACTCTGTAGCACTATTTATTGGAATAGAATAAGATGATCGTTTTTTTTTTTTGTATTTACTCTTGTTTTTTTTTTTAAAGAAACGGCTGACTGTATTCTTTTGTGAACCTTCTGCCATTTATTGTGCATAACATTACTATGGCTGTGAGTGCACACTGTGGAAAAGCCCTCTTGATTTTATATGAAGTATAACACTGTAAATAATGGCAATGTAATTATTATTATTCTCAAAGTACATGTTTTGTATTTGGGAAATCATGTTGAATAATCCAGAGGGTTGTAAAAAAAAAAAAAAAAGGTTTTCTCTAATACTGTAACATTCCATCCCCTTTTTTCCTTTCCTTTTTGACCAAAGTGAATGGCTGATATTGGTCTTTTAACTCAGCATTTCCAAAAGCTAATTCCTCTTTATATGAAATATTGTCTTATTTTTGTATTTGATAGCTATTTATTTTTTTTAATCAGATATCGGTGATGCATGAAGCCAGTATAGAGTATATTTGTATAGGCTGAAACGAGTACGAATTAAAAGGCAGAGCAGAAATGGTCGGTGCTTTTTATTCATTTTCTTACTGTGACAATGTCGATCAATCTTTAAGAGAGCGTTTTTAAGTTTTCTATAACCTGTTATTTTTGTCACAATTGGTAGAGGTAAGTACCATCTGCAGTTTTCAGAAATTGGTTGTCATCCACGTCTGCATAGCTCAGGAAAATAAGTAAATAGGATGTCAAATAGCTGTCACTTTCAATTAGTCAAGTATTCATTAAACTCGGAATATTTACCCAAACGCATGTCTTTTGTGATTACTGGAGCGAGTCAGATTTTGTCACCTGATTACCACTTTTAACCCGAGTGGACTGGATGCAGTTTTTAGAGAAGATTTTTGGTAGCTTTCCTTTCATTGTAGTGCACTCGTATCCTGTACAGCAGGTGTCAGTATTGAGCTCCAAACTGGAAACCGCTTGCGTTTTATCCAAAGCGTCGTTAGAGCACTTTATTTTGCTCAGAAGTGACATGGGGGTAAACGGTTATTTATTTCGGCCTATATTTAAATATATAGGCTATTCAATAACTTTACAGTCGAGGGTCAATATTTGATATTTTTGCTGGTTTTTTTTTTTTGAGTGACAAAAAGTAGTTTAAAATTTTTCTACTGTAAGTGCTTATGATAATGTCGAAATAACTGGATGACAAAGCAAAGCTTGGCTGGTGTAACATACAAACATGAATCTGTTTCAAGAAATTGGGGGAGAAATATAAGTAACTTAGCTTAATATTCAAAATTGGACAGGTTGTTTATGATATAAGTGTAAAATGACAAAAAGGAATGTCCAGTGATGCAAATTAACCCCCAAAATTAACTAACCTGGCTACTTCCGGTTTGAAGATCTGAGGTAAGTTTTGTTTGCTGATTTTAACGTTCTTGTTTTACAGTTCCTTATTTTGTATTTATGCCAACACAAACATTAACCGCTGACTCTAAACAGCATGCGTGTTCATCATTTTTCTGGGGTCCCTGCAGCGTGTTTCTGTATTTGCACGTGTTATGAGAATGTGCTATCAAAATGATGAAAATATTTCCTCTAATTGGTAATGATTTTCTCTGCGTGTTTTCTTAAAATCTGCATAAAATCAAAATCTACTCATTTTTATAGTGCTTGTTATAAACTATACATATAAATAACAGGATACATTTCAATAGCTCTCATTTAATCTTTAATCAAATACCATAACCTTCCCTTCCTCTTAAAACAACTTCTTAACTTCTGGAATTCCTTTGTGGTGAATGTCTCGTTTTTGCCCTGCTTTTGTTCATTCATCATTCCTTCTTCATATTGTAAGCATGCCCATTTTCAAACTATCCAATCGAAAAAGGACAAGCCTTGTTGTTGTTGTTGAAAATTTTTTTTTTAACCAAATAAATAAATTTGCTCACCTCATGCAGTTGCCACAAAAGTATTTGAAGGTTGAATGATTAATGAGTTGGTTAATGTAAATCACTCTCGATAGGCTAAATATATTTTTCAAAATATAAAGAAAATGTTTTATTTAGAGTAGATCATTTCTATCCCAAAAATTTTCATTTTCAAAATTGCAGTGAACCTTTACTCACTTTTAATTATATCTCTGAGTGAGCCATATGTGAAAATGTAGAGCTCAGTATAAGCAAAATAGAATAGGGGCTAAACATAAATAAGTAGATAAAATAGATAAGTGTACCACCAGACAGCTGCTGAAATGGTCCTGCAATACTAAATGTAGAGTTTACACAAGCATTGCAGCTTTGCTCTATAGACATGTCTGTTTGTGGCTCTCAGGGGAACACTTGTTGTTGGAGATCTCTCAGCTGCTGGCTCCACTCTGATATCAGAAATTAACCTTGTCACATTTTTTTCTAGTAGCAGTTCAGTTGTTGATATCAACAATTTAATTCCCGATTAAAATGATGATATCAGAAATTAAATTTCAACTAGTAAAATCATTCATTCATTTTCATTTCGGCCTAGTCCCTTTATTAATCTGGGGTCGCCACAGCGGAATGAACCGCCAACTTATCCAGCATATGTTTTTATGCAGCGGATGCCCTTCCACCTGCAACCCATCACTGGGAAACATCCACACACACTCATTCACACACATAGACTACGGACAATTTAGCTTACCCAATTCACCTGTACCACGTCTTTGGATTTGTAAGGGAAACCGGAGCACCCGGAGGAAACCCACACCAACATGGGGAGAACATGCAAACTCCACACAGAAAAGCCAACTGACCCAGCCGAGGCTCAAACCAGCGACCTTTTTGCTGTGAGGTGATTGTGCTACTCACTGTGCCACCGTGAAGCCAGTAAGAAATCAATATTTGATATTAAAAGTTAAATAGTGGTTATGGTGGTATTTAACTTGTGAAAATACAATTACAAAAATGCAATTGTCAATTGAATCAACAATTCATAACCGGAGAATGAATAAAAATCAAAACAGCTTACCATAGCTGACGTGATATAGGACAATTAGATATTTTGACATATTGAATCAAGTTATGGCTCAAGATTGCTGAGTTTTATATACTATTTATAAGTTAAATAAACTCGGTAGGCACACAATGCCATAGGACGTTAATATTAGGTTAGATTTAGGTTGTGATGTCGGGTGACCAAAATTCAATGTCAAGCCAACATCTTAAACCAACGTCATATTGATGTCAAATACTGTCATTTATTCAACCAGAAATCCAACATCTGATAGACGTCATAGTGGTAATGCAACGCAACGTCAAGCTGTAACAACATTAGACTTTGATATTTGGTTGCGTTGGACAGTGACCAAAATCCAACGTCTGTCTCACTTTGTAATTAACTACACCCAACACTAATTACATCCTCATAGACATGACATGGTTGTTTTAAATGCAAAATTTAAAGTACCTAAGTCTAATGTCTCCTAGAAATCCTGCAGAACTCAACCAATCACAGGAAGTGCTTTCAGTCTGCTCTGTGGGCATGACGTCTGAAGCTGAGAGACTACATTTATAGTAACTGCATAGAAGCATTTCTCCTTTTGTGTTCCTCAGAAGGTTTGAATTGACACTGGGAGTAAAGAACACTTTTTAGGTGCCTTTGCCTTTAAAAAACAGAAAAGGGGGGAAGCAGAAACAGCAGCATATTGGGTTTTAATCCCAAATGCTACTTCTCATTTCCCCGTCTTAATCAGTATTACCTTCATGCTTTTCATGCCTTTTTTCCCCAGATCTTTGTCTAATTGTGAACAACCCACTCCCTGCTACAAGAACAAGTTTTTAGCAGTAATTAAGTCTTAATAGCTTTTAGCAAATGCTCTGTCCTCTCTTCACCCAGACGGATGACACAGACACACCCCGATCCCTTTGCCACAGTTGGACTGGCTGCATAATAATTGGATGTTCGCGCAGTAGGAGGGAGTGCTAAATGTCATCTGCCGTGCTAAAATAAAGCTGGGGGGAAAATGGAGGAGAAAATAACTGCTTGTGAAAATATCCTTTTTATTTCTTCAGGGACTGCAACGATTAGGGATTGGGAAGAAATGATTCTTTTATAGATGATCGTAACAAGATTAAATTCTCTTTGGTTGACAGTTTTTTTTTGAGCCTGGTACAATGGGCAAAGCAAACAAACCAACAAAGAGAATGAGAAAGAGATGAACCAGGGTGACACAAATCACGATCCCCTATTAAAGTAAAGCTAATCTTTTCATTTCATTGGCCAAATCATTGTGAGCTAAAGACAACATTTCTCAGAAACATCAGGTCTTACCCATTTATTTCTTGGTCAGGGGAGGTTAAATGTTTCTAATTTTTGTTTTTGATATCTACAATAGGTTTCATCATTCATTTTTCTTCAGCTTAGTCCCTTTATTCATCAGGGGTCGCCACACCAGAATGAACCGCCAGCTTACCCTTCCAGCTGCAACCCAGTACAGGGAAACACCCATACACACGCCCCACAATAGGTTTACATTCAGGGTAAAAAAAACAAAACATTAATTTTCTCATAATATATACTTCATTTCACCTAATTTCTCAAAGATTCTTAAAAGATTCATTTAAACTCCTCCAAATATCTCATAATATTCGGCTAATTAGTGAATCAGAATTGGGGCATCCCGGTGGCACAGTGGGTAGCACAATCGCCTCACAGCAAGAGGGTCACTGGTTCGAGCCTCGGTTGGGTCAGTTGGCATTTCTGTGTGGAGTTTGCATGTTCTCCCTGTGATTGCATGGGTTTCCTCCGGGTGCTCCGGTTTCCCCCACAATCCAGACATGCGGTACAGGTGAATTGGGTAGGCTAAATTGTCCATAGTGTATGAGTGTGTATGGATGTTTCCCAGTGATGTAAAACATATGCTGGATAAGTTGGCAGTTCATTCCGCTGTGGCGACCCCAGATTAATAAAGGGACTAAGCCGAAAAGAAAAATGAATGAATCAGAATTCAAGGGTTTGTTCACCTAAAAATGAAAATGAACTCACAATTTACTCACCCTCAAGTGATTCCAAACCTTTATGGGTTTCTTTTTCTATTGAACACAAAAGACGATCATTTGAAAATGTCACAAACTGTTAACCATAGATATTTATAGTGGGAAAGACCAATACTATGTAATTCAATGCCTTCTTTCACACATATAGACTTTTCCGAAAACTGCCAAAAGAGACTTATTGCTGGAATAAGAAGTTAAGCAGTAAAGTGCTGGACTTCTGCTGTGTGAACATTGAAGGAGAATTGCTGGTATATGAGCACGTATAATTTCAGAAGCACTGATGTGAGATGTCTACTACGGTCCAATTAGAACATTCTGATACTGATGATGCCATTCACTCCGTGCAACTTATGGAAATAAAATTCTTTGAATCATTTGTCAGACACCACTTCTATGTCTTTAGTGCTGACTGAGGACAAAAAAATTCAATAAACTTTTGAGTTTAGAGTTTAACCAAGTGTTAAGTTTAACTGAGACGAACATCCACTGGATCAGAAGTGAGATCCAACCAGGGAGACAGATTTCGGTACAACACCAGTAGTCTTAAATTTCAAAGAGGGTCTCCCAAGCTGCAGCACATACTCAGAGGTATCTCTCGACATGTGAAAGTATTCCTATAGATCTTTTCATAAGAGTTGTTCAAAATACTCTTCTGTGTATCTGAGTGAATTGGCCATGTCCATCGCACAGACCTCTGTGAAACCATATGTGCAAACAACTCTTTTATTTAGCTGCAGCTATCGCCTCTGCCTTTAGATGCTGTGCAATGAGATTTCCTCATTTAGTTGCTTATTTTGGGACAAAAGCAGCTGCATAAATGTGAAAGTTTTAACAAAGAAAAGAAAAAACATTGTGGCGGTTCATTCCGCTGTGGCGACCCCAGATTAATAATCGGACTAAGACGAAAAGAAAATGAATGAATGAAGAAAAAACATTGGCAAAAAGACTGACCCACTTCATGTTTACAAATGTGCTGCCATTTAGAGGTCATTTCTGGTTAATGATGTCACAGAATGTACAAGTATTTGAATAAATGTGTGAATGATGCTTTTCTGAAAACAATATGGAACGTCATTACCTGTGTGAACAGTAAATTTTTTAATTTACCGGTTTTTAATTTACCGTTTTACAGTTTTTAATTTACCATTTAATTTACAGTTTTACAGCTATTTACGTCTATTACTGTGTGAAAGGGTATAATTGTTAACAGTTTCCAACATTCTTCCAAATATCTTCTTTTGTGTTCAATGGAAGAAAGTCAAACATGTTTCAAACAAGTGGAGGGCAAGTAATGAGAGCCTGAGGAAGAAATGGCAGCATTATGAACATAAATATGTTCAAGATGGTAAAAATGCCGCTTCACAAATAAAGTAAATCTATATTATGAGGGTCAAAGTTAAAGTGATAATTAATTGCGTCAGTTAATGATGTTAAATCAGCACGTCATAACCAGTCACAAACATTCTTTTGGGTGTATCAACTTAATGGCCAATTAGATGCATTTGCCACAGAAAACCACCGTTTTGTTGATTACACACTACTATTGACTGAATTCTCCAGTCAATTTATCATAAACAACAAAGTGTAGATTTGCACTGGAAATGCAGTGGCACTTTATGAGTCATTTAATGTACTTGTGTAAGAAGGTTTCTTTTTCCTACTGTAAGTTTAGGCATAGTACCTTGATAGAAATGCCATTAATATAATGCCTATTATTAGCACACATATGAAACATGACCTTCTTCAGAAAGGTTTTGGAACCACATGAGGGTGAGTAAATGATTATAGAATGTGTATTTTTCTGTGAACTACACCTTTACACCACAGTAACTTTGTAGAAATCACATCCATCAAATGTACCTGCGGTCAGGGACGGCCACTGGGAGTTCAGGCAGTTTCCCCATTTTATCAAAGTCCCCCTGGAGGCTAATACTCACCACAGACATTAGCAAAATCACAGTGTGACACCTGGTGGGGGGAAGTTCCTCGTTCCATTACCAGGCACAGAGCCACCGTCTCCTCTGGGGAGCCAGGCATAACCGCAGTGTCGGCATATTGACAACAATCAAGCGCTGGCATACAGGAAAGAGACAATTTATGCAGGGAGCACAGGAAAATAGAATCATTTTAGCAAAACCAGGAACAAACCGACTTTTAATTGAACTGATTAGGATGCTGAAAAATGACAAGACCACAAAGATTTTTAACAATTTAATATATCAATATATAGATATTTATCAACAACTTGAATTTCATAGAAACGTGAGTGAGACCATTTTGGCATACAGTACAGATATTCCATGTAAGTACAGTTTTGCTAACGTTAAAACCCAATCCCTATCCCCACCACCTCTGACCCACTGACACAGACACGAGAAAAGCAAACAAAACGTAACATTATTGGAAAAAATACATAAACACAAACAAGGCACCAATAAATTAAACTGTAACCCTCTCTTTCAACATGGAGCGAAGCCTATTAAATAGAATTACAATTTAATTGATCTATTAAATAAATGTACAAATACAAATTAAACACTATTTCTGCAACATGTACGGTTAAAAAGCCAAAATAATAATTAATAGCAATCAAATCAAATGAAAATACTTTGGCAGATTATTAATTTTTAGTTACAATCAAGTAGTAAAGAAATCCAGTGCTCTTGAGTACAAATAAATCCATGTATGGTCTACACTCTTTTTGTGTCTGGGAGACTAATATACACATCTTCTTTTTACAAGAAATGTTTAAAACCTTATCAAAAGTTTCGCTGTATGAAAACATATTTACAAATCATGATTCAGACTCATTGGACTGCAACGGTCACTCTTCCCCCCCATCCTATGTAATCATTTACACAGTGCAGAAGGCTTCTTGAAAAAAGTTTGTGCAACAAACAGCGTACAAAATGTCTCCAAACAACTACGGAATGACCGGGGACATGCGTTTCCTCAAATGACAGGAATGACAGACCCTCCTTCTCCCCTCTCCCCAAAATCAACACTTACAAATCATACAAAATATGAACAGTTCTTCAAGTAATATACATCATGTCAACATGATCTCAAAAGGGGGAACCAAAATAGAGGTCATCGTTTTCCACTGGTCATGAAGAGGACAGACGGGAATGTTACCATGGGTGTGGAGGACCCGATTCGTCCATAAAGAGTCAGCGCTTCAGCTCTACGAGTCCACCAAACTAAAGAGCACGGTTCCAGCGTATCGTTCATTGTAAAAGTATGGTAGCCCTTTCAAAATCAATGTCCTAGTTGTTGGGCTTATGGGCATGACAGGTAGATGGTTAAGTGTTATGGCGTTATGGACATGTTTGTATGGACAGATGTTAGTCACAGTGGAGTGGGGTGAAGGAGCAGCGTGGCGAGTCCCTGCAGTGCTATAGGAAGGCAGGACTCGCCGTTACATATGCATAGAGTAAGAATGATGGACAACGGTCATGATGCTATCTACAGAGAGACAGAGAATTCTAAAAGCTTGTTCTAGAACCTTCTGTGACCACGCTGTGCATGAGTTATTAAGTGAGACGTGAGTCTTGTAAATTATAACACGAGAGTTTAGTTTGTACAAACCTTGACAGCTAGAGAGCTCAATGTAACAAAGTCTTCCTATAAAACATCTTTTGAGCTAACTCTAAAGCAGCACCTGATAACAACGATGAGGTCGGGGTCAGGAAAAAAAATGTGTGTGTGATGCCCCTTCTATAAAAATGAAAAATGGATTAAAACAGCCTAAATTCATTTGCTGGTTTTAGCTGGTCTTTTGATCTTGATATCAGGTATATCTAATTGACAGGTGGTCAAAGTTCTTCTAAAGCTAGATTAGATTATTGTTTTTATTGGTTGTAAATGGTCTTCTAGCCTGGTCAGGATTGATTTTATGCTAAATGTGCCCTTTCTTTAAACCGTTTTTTTTGTGAAAGCTTGTGTTTAGTTGGTAAGCAAGTTTGCTTTGAAGTAAAAATCAGTTGACAATGACCCAATATTGATCTAAAAACGAACCAGACACAATAAAACCAACAAACTAAATTAGGCTGATTTATTTTTCGCAAGGTGCCTCTGGTGAGACTGCATTGATTATGATCAGACCAGTTTATGTTGTGATAGTCTGAAAAAGCACATGAAGCAGTTTACCCTGTATTGCTAATCTGAGATCCTCAAATCAAAAACTAAAGATTCACATTTTCAGAACTGATATACATTTAAAAAAATTCTAGAAATTCGATTGATCCTTTCCATACTGTATACACAGACCTACATAAGAAATGATTAAGGATGAATACAGTCATCAAATAAACTATAATATTGATGATAACAGGCCTGTTATCTCTTTCAATAAAGACATCTCAAACTAGTCCACGATATTCAGAAATGAACTGCAAACTGCAACTTCTTTAATCTTCACAGACAAAAGCCTGAGCAGCCGAACTCCCACACTGTCTCTCTTCCTAATGGAAAACAAACAGTGACTTAATGGAGGATTCTTTGAAAATGTGGAGGGATGTTTTACAAGCGTCACGCACAAGATGCTTCATCAGAGCAGAGGTGAGCAAAGGTGGTTGGAACAAAGAACAACTCCAGATGAAAGACCACCCACATGTGGACGAGAAAACCAAGTGGTCCCTTAAAGTAATCTCCAACAAAGGGCAACTTGTTAATAAAAACCACCTGATCTAACAGATATACATTGTCAAGCACTCCATTCTAAATCTTAATCCAGCCAGAGAATTTTAGCTGGTTTAGATAACCTTGATTATTACTCTAAGGATGTACTCACACCAGGCACGGTTGCCTTGAACTGAGCGATTGTACCCACTGGCCTGTACTCACATTGAACTTTTCTTTCTGAGCCCGGGAACGCTTGCATCATTATGATGAAATTGTTTAGAGGACAAAAGAAGGAGTACATTGCTTTAATTATATTGTGTATTAATATTTTGATTGGTTTGGAATGCAGTGACACACAGCCGAATATATTGCTGAACTACTGCTTTTGTAGCTCAGAAAGTTTACATTTTCAGTCGCTCATAATTTTATCATTGTGCTGCACATATTAGGAGGTTTGAGAGCAGTTAGAAGTTTGCAACTTTGATAAACTATGACAGTTCCCGTTCATTGACAAGGTAAAAATTTGTTCTAAATCCATATGTAACAGTCCCTTAAAAGTGACATTTTCAGTTCCACATGTAGTTCACTCACACTACATGCATACTGCTCTTGAGCCCAACCAAAGTGTGCACTGGCCCAGCTCTTCCAACAGGTCCAAGGACAGCCAACCAAACTGCAACTGGGTGCAGTACTAAGTGCTCAAACGAACTGGCATTTGGGGGTCAAACATGCTTGGGCATGTTTTGGATAGCCTACTGTGAGTACACCCAAAGATGTGTTCACACTTGGCAGGTTAGGTTCTGTTGTGTGGTGTGGTGTGATTGCTTTGCTAGTGGGATTCCTTAGAAAATCGCTGCAATCTGACCAGACTGCTGGACCAGCAAGACTGCTAGACCAACAAACTCTTGCAATTTGACTTAAATAAAAAACCAAAGACAACTAAATGAGCCAAAAAATGACAAGATGTCAAATTATAAGGCTCTAAAGAGATATAATAGTCAAGCATACTTGAGTCACCATAATGGCCATTTATTCAATACAGGCATTGGGAATTTGAAGCTAATCTTTGTTTGCGTGAGTGACAAAGAAGGACACATCATTGTTTAGGATGTTCTACAAGTTCTGTTGCAAAATATGCATAATCAAAAATCTCTTTTCTTTTCTTTTTTTAGGATTGACACTGTATGAGCAGCCAGGACATTTTTGCCAAAACCAATGAACTGCAAGTGTGAACACACACAAACTCAGTGGTTCTCAAGTAGGTGAATGACCCAACAATAAAACTACTCAAAAGACCTTCACATATTCTCTTGGACTAAGGAGGGGCTTTAAAGTGGAAAAGGTCAATAATCACTGCTAAATCCATCAAACTTAATTGAACCATCAAAGCAGTCAAGCCTAAATAAAAACAGCAAAAAAACAAAACAAAACAAACCCTGCAGCAGGTTTGAGCTCTTTTATCAGCAGGTAAATTCAGGCAGCTCAAAACCTGTTTTTTTTTTACATTGTTCAGTCAGTCAGTGTCCCACTGACAGTGAGACAGAAATAGCCAAGCACCCATTCATCACGTGCAGAGAGTTGGATAGTTGATATGTACAGGAAGCCTATATTCAGGCACTCCTCATTTCCTGTGCCAAGTGTTGAACAGATGACTGTTCAGAGGAGCAAAGCTTTGATCTATGACTCTAATCTATCACACCATTAAGCCACCCAATATGGCCGACGGTGTCTTGTTGTCAGCATGCTAAATGCTAAAGAGTTTTACCAGAGGCATGTCGAATGTACTGTAGGGACAGAAATTTGTGTGTGTGTGTGTGCGTTTGCATGTCTGAGAGAAAGCGATCTAGACAGTAGATATGAACCAACAGCATTTTAGCCATTATCAAACCCTGGCAACCGTATCTATTAGTGTGTTTGTGATAACAAATCACACAGATTGTAGCGATAACTGATAATATATATAAAAAAAAACAATGTCCTGAGCTAAACTTTTGTGGATATAAATGTGCCCCGGCAGGAAGATTTTTTTTAGTTGGTCCTTGAAACTTCAGAAAAATGGAAGACCCAGTGCTGGTGAAATAAATAAATATGGAAATATATATTGCCTATCAAAGCTGGGAGGTGAAACTATTCATCTCCAGACAGTGGCTGCAGATCTTTCGGAAGGGCCAAATATTGTGTGACTATGGAAGACATGAAGGAACAGTAGTCTTGGCATCCGAGGTATTAGGAGGACAGGAAATTGCGGATTCAGACTTATTTGACTTGGTATCTTTTGTGATATTATTCGTTACCAAGATGCATAACAGCCACAGAATTTGTATGTTTGCAAATATCAATGGTCCTCATCCCACCTCCGTCCTATTTCATATATTCACTTATTTGCGCACTGGGTGGATAGCCCACAATTCTCTTTGAGTTC
Organism: Danio choprae; assembly: GCA_903798125.1. NCBI lineage: Eukaryota > Metazoa > Chordata > Actinopteri > Cypriniformes > Danionidae > Danio > Danio choprae. The sequence goes on from CAIGQW010054109.1 coordinate 14,743,527, forward strand.
TGCCCACACAAAATGGCCACAGGTCAGCTCAAATCAGTATTAAAACTAATTCTAATGAAACAAAACTACAGCACGAGTGCAGGAGGAGAGCCACTGAGGGTTAGCGACTACTGACATGATGAGCTATGGGGTTAGTCATCATTAAACAGCATTGTCTACTACTACTGACACAGAGCAGGAATGATGCTAGTAGTACTAGTGATTATTGCCCGACTGAGGGCTGAAAAAACACTACAAGAAGACAAACCCAGTTTGTAGCTCTCGGCTGTGGAGAGCGTGTGCTCTTGTGTCCTTTTGGCTCTCTGCACCTCGCTGCGTTGTGTGGTGCAATCTCCTCGATGGAAGGAGAGATGGAGGACTAAAGGATGCATGGATTCGGGGATGGAGAAGGAGAGCGAGAGAGCGAAAGAGCGAGAATCGCCCTCAGGGGAATCCATCATCGTCCGGACTGAGCGCCACGCGCTGCGGAGAGCAAATAAAAAAAAAGTTATATGTGTTGAAAGAAAGAGGGAGAGACATAAACTGCATAGGAATAAATGAAAAGGCTTATGGAGAAGGAGACGAATATGGAAAGATCAGCTATTCAGATCCCCCAACACACACTGAAGAGTGCGACGTGTGGAGCTTTGGAGAGAATCCTGTTATGACGCTGGGGCGTCCCGCACGACTGATGTCTTTATCTCTGCTTGTGCTTTACATGCTGACTGTAGCACAGGAAATTCAAACCACGCTCTTATAATCCCTCCATCTAAGTAACGGCTCTCATCAGCACTGGGATAACTATTTCATGCTTCCGGCATTCCCAGGCCGGCGCTTACGCTAACATATAATTAAATTGTTACATCACTCAAATAAATAAACAGTAGAACACCTAAATAAATAAATAAACTATAATATATTAAAAGATTGTCCAGTCATTTAAGGTGCTCATTGCTCATCCCTAAATCAATTTAGTACTTAATTACAAGCAATCAGTAATGAGTAATCCGTAATGAGTACTCCGTACTGAGTGTTTAGTAATACTGAATGAATAAATATCAACTGTGGGATAATGGGAGAGCACAATTCCAAAGCTTTCAAACGTGGAAAGCCATTAAAGCTTTACACTCATACACACAATACGACAAAGTTGCATCGGGAATCGCACACTTCCCTATTATAAAATAGTATGTGAAAAGAGAGCTTGTCAAAATTTGAGTATGAAGTTAGTACTGTATGACGTACTAATTAATGATGGGTAATTTACTATCCCATGAGGCCACAGGAGAGGATTTGGGAATGGTTATGTAATGACGCACCTAACACTAATAGGTCACATGACAAAAACAATACATGAATTAAATTCATAATAAAAGAACACATTTTTAAATGGTCGACAACAAGATGAGCATGTATGAGTAGGAGTGTGCAATTTTGGATGCAGCCAATGGTAAACACAGACGACTAACTAAACCTCACATGGTAATCCGTACACTACTTAAACATACACTTCAATGAAAATGTGGTGAATTATGAGTATAAATATGTATGAGGAAAGAGGCAGCATAATGCCCTCTGTCGTAAACCCCGCCCCTGTTTTATCACTATCCAGTTGCCTTGCTCCCCTTCGTTCACTTTGCGCTGGTCAGCATAGGTGCCCCAGAGTACCAGTGAGCTGCCGGGTCTGGGATGCTGCCCCCCAGTGGCAGTGCTAGGTATGGCTGTCTGGCACTGCCACTCACTGGAGGGTAGACGTGTCCAATCTGCTCGCTGCGGCCGATGTGGATTTCGTCATCGTCGTCCTCTGTGGTCTTGCGGTACACTGGGTTGTCGAAGTTCATGCTCTTGGTGTTTCGTCTCCTCCAGTTGCGCCACACCAGGTAACCTCCGGTACACATCAGGCCGATGACCACTGTGGCAAGGATAGGAACTGCATGCGTTTAACACACAGTCAACACATATGGCGGGGGCGTTAACACAGCCAGGGGACACAGAGCGGCGCATAATGACACACTAACATACAAGCTCACTCACTCTTACCGAACGGGGGTCCCATATGGAAGTCTGATATGTGGAAATATATGTAAATTACATATATGACATAAAATATATGTCATATGCAGCATACCTTTATATTTCGAAATACTGCAAAAAGGGTTGGTTACGTTTATTTTTTTTCAATCATTGGAATTACAAATATGTACACTTATGTTCAAATATATTACATATAAATATATATGTTCATATATGGCCAGGTATGGCTAATATATTTGAACATATCTGTATATATTTGTAATTGCAAAGGTAAAAAAAAAATTATATGCCATTTTTGCTATATTTTGAAATATATGTTGCATAAATGACAAATTTTATATTTTTGAAATCCAAACATGAACAAGCATGTCAAATATGTAATTGGGATATATCAGATTTCTATATGGGCGTGCATCATGGCAGGCCAGGGTCAAACGTGTTATTAATTGAATAGTTCAGCCAAAAATGAAAATGGTCTCATAATTTTACTCATAATCAAGAGTTTTATTATATAATATTCTGGATCTTTTCGGGTTTGTAATGGCAGTGAATAGAGTTTATGCCAACGAAGCATGTCTAGCGGAAGCTTAGAAATAAGTTTCTGTTACACCAACATTCTATACTGTAACTCAGTTCTCTCTTGAATGCATGTACCGCAGTTGCCAAAGGAAAGGATTCATTTAAATGTGGGTATTTTTCATACAAAACCCCATTTCACTTCACAATGATCTACTGAATGGATGCACTTTTTGAACCATTTACTGCATTTACAAAGCTTTACAATTGTAACTGCAACTTATAATGTGTTCATTTGAAAAAGATACTAACATACACATAGAATGGTGAGTAAATTATGGGATAATTAAATGTTTTGGGTGAACTATTCCTTCATCTCAGAAAGTCAGACAGAATATTTAAATGTACTATTGAGCTTGCTGTTTTTGCCTCTATCTAGAATCTAGAACATATTTAAATATAATATTAAATCCCTTTAACGTACAGCAATGAATATTAAATACATAAACATCTAAATTAGACTAAATTCATATAAGGATAGTTCAAATCTTAGACATGGTTGTAAGCTCAGTATAAATATAAACTGAATGGGGAAAATGTTGGTTTGTAGTTACTGATAAACTGATTAACTACTGATTAATTAACTGTAATTAAATCAGTTTACCTCAGTTTTTTTTTATAAAAGTCAAGGAAATTATTTGTGTTGTCAATTTACTGAATGAAACATACAACTTGTACTACTTTTATAAACGCTTTCTTAGATTTCTTAAAAAAAACACTTTTATTCAACGATGCATTAAACTGATCAAATAGCGAAGATTCATAATTCAATTACTAATTAAAGAATCCTGAAACAAACGTTTTTTTTGGGGGGTTTCGACAAAAGGTTTAATAAGCTAAAAATCTATCTTTGCCATTACAGAAATAAATTACATGTCATCATTTATTTGATAAATTATTCTTAATTTAGAAATCAGCTACTTTATGTTGTACAATTATTTCACAATGTGAACGTTTTACTGTATTATTTTTCATCAAACAAATCTTTTCAAAACGTCTTTCACACAAAAATCAGACTCTTCATAAATGATTTACGCTATCAATCAAAAGTTTGGGGTTGGTATTTTTCAACCCCAAACTTTTGATTGATAGCGTAAATCATTTATGAAGAGTCTGATCAAACCAGAGGAACTACTTCAAAAGCAGGGTTAAACAGCCCAAAATAGCAGATATGTATATTTGAACTAGGGCTGCCAAAGACACACCTTTTCCTCTCTCTCTTAATTTTCTCACTCTCGCACACACACACACGTACGCACGCACTCACACACACACACACGCACACGCACAGTGGCTTAGTGGGATATGTGAAGGGGCTGATCGCATGCAGCTCAGAGAGAAAACAGAGGTCTACAGGGAACAGCCAAAATGGAATTGGACTGTGTTTATGTGCAAACGTTCCTTCATATAAATGGATGGAGGGAGAGCATTACCATTCAGGCCGAATTGATAACCATGTGTGTCTTCACTGCAGTGGCTTGCAAACTCATTCCTTAATTTAAAAGATCATCCGTGGCTCCTCCAATCCCCTGGAAGTTCTCCTTTAATTGCTCTTTTGTCTGGGGGGCCGCAGAGACCTCCTCATCATGTGTTTGCCTCCATCACTCAGCCTCTATTGTCTCCCTATAAACACTTGGATTGCATTCAGTCGATGAATTACATTCGCTTTTTTTTTTTTTTTTTAACCAAGCCACAATAAAAGGCATTTTACAATTTTAAGATAAGAGGAATGGCTGTAATTACACACAGAGCTTTTAAAATGGTTTTAGAGGAAAGGTATTTCACTTAGTGTTTTTGATTTGAATATGAGCTCAGACAAGGTCATTTCCATCCCACTAAGCCACTCGCCAGACAAACCAATGAAGCCCATCAGGTCCTTTTGACAGAGACGTTCTATAGAGATATATATCTATTTACATACCCTGTACTTTATATATGTATGCTATAGTTGGATCAAACAGTCAAAAGGATGATGTGTAGAAACTAACTGGGAGAATGATCACAAAATCAATATGTATGAGCGACACTTCTCTTTGAAAGATCACAAATAACCATTTATAAACTGCTCATTTCATCAAGAGCACAATATGTTTAAAAGACATGTTGTGGGATGCTGTCAGAGAAGTCTCTGAAACAAAACTCTTTAGATTAAATTCAATGCAAGCTCATTCGACAGAAACTGTGGATGGAAAAATGTGCACAGTAAAGCTCTTATAAAAAAGTCTTTATAAAAAGAGCTTAAAATATGATAGTGAAAAAAAGTATTTTAGTAAGCGTTAATTTCACTTTACTATAATATGTGAAAACATTCAAGAAAATTATTGTCTAGCCTCACAGGACCATGGTGCTATAGACAGAAATACTGTACAGAATACCTAAACAAATAACACATTTCTAGATCATTTATGTAAATATATAACATATATAATGTGTAAAACCACATGTGGTAATTCTATAGTTGCTATGGTAACAAAACAACTATAGTAATATAAACAATATACCCAATACTGTAGTTTTCTACAACTATAGAGTATATTACACTACAATACATCAAAGTTTATTGAAGTAAAAACTAAATTATGCTTTAGTATTTATTACAGTTGATCAGTTCACTATAGTTAATACTAATCATTAATGAATAGTTCATTCAATCATTTATTTTCTTTTTGGCTTAGTCCCTTTATTAGTCTGGGGTCGCCACAGCGGAATGAACCGCCAACTTATCCAGCATATGTTTTTACACAGCGGATGCCCTTCCAGCTGCAACCCATCACTGGGAAACATCCATACACACACATACACTATGGACAATTTAGCTTACCCAAGTCACCTATACCGCATGTCTTTGGACTTGTGGGGGAAACCAGAGCACCAGGAGGAAACCCACACGAACACGGGGAGAACATGCAAACTCCACACAGAAACGCCAACTGACCCAGCCGAGGCTTGAACCAGCGACCTTCTTGCTGTGAGGCGATTGTGCTACCCACTGCGCCACCGTGCTGCCATAATGAATAGTTGTAAATACTAAAATATACAGTAAATACACAGTATAATACACTTTAGTAATACCCTAATATAATACACTTTAGTATGGCTCATCTGTAGTATTTACTATAAACTACTCTAATACTACTACTATATTTTTTCATGTGGGAACCTGCACATAACTAACCTATTTGAAACCAATCAGAATTGAGCACAAACGTTCAAAGTATAACAAAGCTAAAAGGGACCATTTGGATTCATAGGTAAAACAAAAAAAATAACTGCTTATTATTATTTCTTTTTCTTGCATAAAATGGACCTCGTTACTGCAATAAAAAAAAATTATATCCGAGAGTATTTCTCTTAGGCATGTTGAACGATGTGCAACATTGAAAAAAATAAAATCTACTAAAATGTATTTAAATAAATATAATGAAATAATAATATTTTTCCTCATTAAAAAGGTAAACATGTAAAAAAAACATTTTAACCATGTTTTATCTACATCAATATCTATTCAACTGTCACACAATGGTGTTTCTAGGCAACAAGCAAATTTGTATTCAAATTTAATTTCACACATATAATTACTATCTAAAAAGAAATGTTTACTTTCAAAGAAATATTATAAAAGAATCAAAAATCGATAAAACTCTGTAATACGTCCCTGACAAATCTGCGAAATACTGAACTCATCTCTTAGAATACATATTTATTAACAATTTAGTTTTATGCATCATGTGCTTTCAATCTTTAAAGTGAAGAAAATAGGTATTACACAGATCACGCAAAACAGCTTGCAAAAAGATTTCCATGACTTCCATTTTAAGAGCGTCACTGTACCCACTTTCTTTTATTTCATCCAACTCAAAATGAAGTTGAAATTGTGTTCTAGAGTAATTAGCATGCTGTCGATAGCGCTTAAGTTGTATTTAACCTGGAATATAAAGCTAAATGGAGCAGCAGCAAGTTTATAAATGGCTACTTAAGACCACAATAAGTGTCTCCAAAGCAGGTAGTGCACATAAAGCTGAAGGGCAAAAGCTGTTCGTCTACTGGGTGAACAAGGCTGAATTCAAAATGCAGGATAAAATGCTTAGTTAACTTTAATACTCACCTATTGGAATGACTATACCCAGAACCGCAACAGTTATATTGCTACCAAGGAGGAAGTGGTCATTTCCACTGCCAGCTGTAATAGAGAGAGATTAAAAAAAAGGAGAGAGAGAGAGAGAGAGAGAGAGAGAGAGAGAGAGAGAGAGAGAGAGAGAACAAAATACCGTTTTAAATTTATGTATAATCACAAGACAATAACTGATCTTGTCATACTAATTGATTATAAGTAAATTGAGTAAATGATTATTATATTCATTCATTCATTTTCTTTTCGGCTTAGTCCCTTTATTAATCTGGGGTCGCCACAGCGGAATGAACCGCCAACTCATCCAGCACATGTTCTACGCAGCGGATGCCCTTCCAGCCGCAACTCATCACTGGGAAAAATATTATATTTTATATTATTATTATATTATTAAGTAGCCAAATTATTCAGCTCTTATTTTAATGAACTACAGCAGTACTTGTTATAAATGATATATCCATGAAAATGTGCTCTTTACTTTTTTTCTTTTATGATGACATGTTTTGGTACAAGGTTATAACAACCTGTCACTTGCATGAGATTGACCACTGATTTCCAATGAACAAATATTATCCTGTCCAGCATATTTTTTGTCATGTTCAAGAAACCAGTTTGAGATGATTTGAGCAAGTGTCATCATGTGTTGTGCTGCTTTAAACAGCCATCACAAATATATCTTTTGTTAGTTTGACGTGTATATTGTTAAATGTGCTGTGTGTGCTTGTAAGAAGGCAACAGACATGTGTATGTTTGTAAAAAGGCAACAAAAATATAAACTGCTGAAGTGTTTAATGCACGTTTATGCACCATGTCATATCACTCAGCTCTTATTGTTATTTTTCTCAAGTGAAAGGGCAGATTTAAACTTGATATTAATTGATATTAATACCTGTCTGTATTTTCACGTGTTAAAACTCTAAATACATCTCTGTCTGTCCCCTTTGTTGAGTATAGTTATAGTTCGCCTATATTTGACCCACAACACAACTCAGGAGCAAACCATGCTACTCTGTGGCATAACAGTATCTCACAGAAAAAAAGAAAAATATACATAACGTATTGGGGTTATGGTGTGTCATTTGATAAACTTGATATGTTGCCATGGGAACTTTAATAACGGTCATAATAACAAACTCAGGCAAGGGGGTAAGCAAGAGTATTTACTTACAATACGTATGAAAGGGTTAATATTCATGACACTTGCAAATATGGTCAAAACCAACCATATAATTTTAGGGCCAATTCCTAGGGTTGTAAATGGACCTGAAGCTGCATTTCTCTATGCAACATACCTTCTGTTTAAATATCAGAAAACAATTTAGCATATTGCATCAATGCATTCCATGGCACCTTTAAACCAGTTTAAATCATCATGAACACTACATATATAAGCCTAAATGAACAAAAATTCCTGCAAACTTTAACCCTCCAAAAAAAAGCACAGACCTAATGCTGTGTAACAGGTACAGTATTTTGCTGTATCAATGCTATTTTCATCAAGCTGAATCTTCTCCAGTTTGTATAGTAAACTGGCCATTTACATGGCTGTCTTGCCCAAGGCTATTCATTCATTGCTATTCATTCACCACTTTGCTTTGCGCTGCTGCTTCTCATCTTAAGGTTTCTGCTGAGCAGTTGTTTCCACCAAATAAATCCCACCTCAATCTCACAATTAGCATGTGGCCCTCCATTAGCTACAGCATAATTAGTGTCTGATAATGGAGTCTGAGCCGAGAGATTAAGAGGACTAGATGGTACAGCATTGGCATACAGATTCAGGCAACACAGCCTGAGGGGTAAAACAAAAAAAGGGCTTGTAAAACCACTATGACACAAAAGAAATGCAGTGTATACAGTAACGATTGCGTACAAAGGGAAAGCTAATGAAGAAAACATATTGCCGGTAAGGGGATCCTCTTAAAGCTACAGCGAACATGTCATTTAGATGATACTAGTGACATGGGTTTCTATGGCAACACTTTGTCTGCATAATTGTGTTTGTGTATAGTTCCCATTTAAGTGCATTTTGTTTTAATTAAAACTGCATTGAAATTCTCTGCATGCAAAACAATTTATCGACTCCACTAAATCATTCCTAACAGAGCCATATGTCTGTGAAAAGGAAGTGTATCTAAACTCACAGACAGCCTCATTAATGTGAAAATTCTTTTAGCGCAAGCAATTCACCTGTAACAGGTGATGCTGACAAACTCCATTATGAGCAATGAATACTGCTAACTTAAATCTACAACACATGGCAAGAAGAAAATTGTGTATAATTTGTGATAAATTTCATAATACTATTTGAAATTACTTTAGCTCCAACTTCCTTCAACACACCTCCCTGGAAGTGTCTATTATACATAGAAAGAGCTTGATTAGCTGGTTTAAGTGTGTTCAATTGGGGTTGGAACTAAAATATGCAGAGCACCGGCCCTCCAGGACTAAGTTTGGACACCCCTGTGTTAAATAAAAAAAATGTTTTGCTACTTATTTAAAAAATATATATACATGATACAGTTTCAAAAGAACAGTAAGAATTCAAACCACTTTCACTTTTGATTTCTTTAAAAGGGGTGGTCTACAGTGTATTTTTAAGGCTTGGTTGTGTTTATAAGATGCAAAGCAATGTGTGCTCATGCTTCATTTGTAGAAAATCACGTTATTTTTTCACATATCTTACTTTGATTATATACAGCTACTCAGCTAACATGAAGACGACTGTCATATTTCCTAGTTTCTCTGAAAGACCCGCCTCTGATTGGCTCTGATTGGTCAGCTAACATAATGTGCTGTGGATCGGCTCCACATCACCAGGAAAAGCACACGCCCCTACAAGCATGCGCCTTTGTACTGTGTAAACAGTCAGTCAAAGTAGCTGTTAGCCGTATCAGTTTGTGCCTGAATCAGACAGAAAATGACACAGAGGACACAGCTGAACCTCACGCCTGCTCTCTAAAATAAAATCTGACAAGTGCTTTTCACATATATTCGGAATAAGCTAAATATTTATAGAGTAATATAAAAACGTTCACTTATTTTGCATATAGTTTGTTATTTGAGATGTAAAACGCAGGGAAAGCGGCTGCACAGAGAGACACTGCAGTGCTGGTGAAGATTGTGTGTGTTTACAGCAGATGGATAAATATGAATTTGTAGCTAAATTGTTAACAGTGCCAAACAGCATTTCCTGTTGTTTACATCCTTGTTTATGTTCTTGCTAAAACAAACCGTTAACGCTAGAAACTGTGCATGTCATATATCAATTTTAACAAATAAAAATACTTACAGGTTGTGGCTCACAATCCACAACTTCATCTATAATGGTTGGAAGAGTTTTTAGCCAAATCCAGCACTAAACTGGGAGAGATTCTGGAAGCTCTCCTTTGTCAAATGCTAGCTATATATTTTTTATAATTCTCTGGAACATAATTAATATTAAGTTGTAAGCACTTCCCTCTTTGTGTCGTGTCATTTGGAAGCCCAAATACAGAAACAGAACAAGCTCTGTGAAAATAGCAGCGTTTGGACGGCATTTTACCTTTCTCTGCTACATTATAGCACTACAGTGCCTCTGGCCATGCCCCGTTTCTGCGTGGGGTGTATGCACATGGTGAATGGGTGTAACCTGAAGCGCTTGTGATCTCACTAGCCCGGATGTATTTTTCCGTACTCCTTAAACTTGGTTCGCTGTAGGCTTTGCTAAGCTAACTCTGTAAAAACCAATGTCTCCCTTTGCATTGAACTTTGAGCATATTACATTCAGAGATGTTGTTTATGTGCACATTACACATCAACTAAAGTTTAAAATATGATATCGTAGTGGACCACCCCTTTAATGCACTGCAGTTTAAAGCAGTCTTGCTAAATAAAAGTATTTATATTATAAAAATGTGCTCATATTATTAGGAATGAGAGAAATTGTGATATGCAATTTGACATATTATAAATGTCCTTTAAACATGATTTTCTTGGCAGAAAACCGTGATGTCACAGGCATGCATTTCATCGCCATCTACTGGCCCAGCATGCATAATACGTTTTTTTTCCTCACATATTCATGCATTGTTTTAACAGTTGTGTTAAAATCTTTAAAAAAACTACTCCAATTTCTAAACATAGTTGTCATGTAAACGTATAGTAAAAGTACCGGCAGGTCTTTGTCTTCATTAGCAAGCAGCCAGAAAAGCCAGAAGTGCAGGTGTATTTCATCACTATCCTCAGTGCAGCAATTTACAGGTTTTATTTAACGGAGAGTTTTGCCATTTCGGCCGTCTAATTTGGTGTTAGTCATAAAATATTCAAGAATCCAAAATTACGGTTCAAGAATGGCCACTTCTGTGCTCTGATTATGCACTGAAAGGCGAAAAGGCTACAACAGCACTGGATGTTTTTATTATTTTTTATTTTGCCTTGACAGACAATAACCTTTAAAAGGTTTTTCATGGATGTAGATCTCATTATTGAAATCAGTAATGGCTGTTTTCCAGGTGGCTGTGGAGGATGAGTGCGGAGAGGAAGGCTGAGGGCAGTGTTCATCAGTCAGGGCTGGACGCTTCTTGCTTTTACTGGCTGCTGGAATTCAGCACAGACTCACACCGGGACCCCAGGCCACTGCTAAAGCCTCATCTATCACTCGCAAGTGGCCCGGTGATGCTCGGCAAGCAAATTCCACCACACATTAATTTTCATAGACTCTGAGGACTACTGTATGGGTACTGTATTAGAGCATTCATGCTTTAAAGGCTTCAGCTGAATGCAAGCAATGCTGACATTTTGCACACAATCCAATTCACCTCAGCTCAGTGATATATAAAAGTTACCATGTTAAAAGTATGTGGTTATTACACTATATTTTTTATGGTTTCGAAAAAGTATCTTGCACTCATCAAGATTAGCATTTTTTTAAATCTAAAACTAATTTATATCTTTTTTACAATATTAAAAATATGATTTTAATGTATTTAATTACAGCTTTAAAATAAGTCGATTTTTTTTAGCACTCATCTATTTTTGGGAAACTGTGATTCATAATCTTTTACGAAAGTTCCACAATATTGATTTAAAATACCATTTATTTTAAATAATTAAAACAAAAACAATATGTCCCTTCTATAAATGCTTCTTTTGTCCTCTCCCTGAAGAGACCGGCTGGTTATATGTTGTGATAAAACCACAATGAAACAAAACATTTATTTGAAGTCAAATTCATTTATATAATTTTTACAATATTTAAAATATGATTTTAATATATTTAATTACAGCTTTAAAATAAGCCGATTTATTTTAGCAGTCATCTACTTTTGGGGAACTGTGATTCATAATCTTTTATGAAAGTTTCACAATATTGATTTAAAATGTCATTTATTAAAAAAGTCACTTCTATAAATGCTTCAACTTTTTTCCTCTCCCTAAAGAGATTGGCTTGTTAATGGTCACCTTAACCTAATATATCAAGCTTACTGTGATAAACAAAAAGTCCACTATTTGTAGTAATTTTGTTTCCATATGAATGTATGGGTTTATTACTAATTTACTGTTTTAAGTTTAAAATGAATGATACACAAAATGTTATCATCAGTCATCCTGAACCATTGGTAATATTTCTTCCTTAAACCTCGAATACATTTGCGTGTAAACGCTGTACAGACAACTTACCTATTAATCATCTTAATCTTAAGCATTAATCTTAATCACCAAATTTATTTAATAAGCTGGAAATAATTAAATTTACTATATTAATTATAATAAGGAATGAATTCATCATCTGATATTTTGTGATACATACTGATCTAGACACAATCATGATTTGCAGGGATAACATAATTTCCACTATAATAAAATGTCTATTTTGTGTTTAAATCAAAAAACAAAACAGGCTCATGACAGAAGAGATAATATACCAGAATAAAACAATGTAGACACAATGATGTCACAGACTCACCGCGATGAGAGAGGTTGGCATTGGCTCCTTGTATGCTGTTGACGTGGGTGACGGTTGTAGATGTGTGCCTGTGATCTGTAGTGGTCTCGGGGGAGGTGGGCTGTTTCCAGTGTGCAGTGGTGCTGGGCTGAGAGCTCGCTGTGCTTGAAGTGGATGCGGAGTGTGTGCTGGTGGAGCGATGCGTGCTGGAGTGGGTGGACGTGCTGGAGCTGCTGCTGCTGCTTGTTGAAATTGGTGCTGTGGTTGTAGAGACTGTATTGGTGGTTGTAGGTGTATTGGTGGTTGTAGCTGGAGTCAGGGTTGTAGAAGTCGCAGGTTCTGGTGCTGTAGCCATGGATGCATCTGGAGCAGCTGTTGTTTTGGGTTTCACTACAAACATAAGAAACAAATAAGCGGTGACCCAGATTGCTTACTTGAAACAACTGAAGTTTAAACTTTCCGTAAATGTTTCAGTCTGTCAAAATAGAATGTGCCAAACATGTCCTGAAAAATAAATCCTAAATATTTTGATTGCCCCTGTTTAGGATGCAATCTATACTTCTAAAACTTCTAAATGAAACAAAAAAAAGAATTAATTGCATTAAATGCATAATTATTAGCCCTCCTGTGAAATTGTGAATATTTTAAAAATATTTCCCAAGTGCTGTTTAATAGAGATATTTTTTCATAACACATTTTTAAACATAATTGTTTTAATAAATAATTTCTAATAACTATTTCTTTTGTCTTTGCCATTATGACTTCTTTTTTTTGCAAGGTACTAGTAATCAGCTTAATGGCTTAACTAGGTTTATTAGGCTAACTAGACAAGGTAGGTTAATTAGTCAAGTTTTAGACAACAGTGGTTTGTTTTTAAGGGACTAATAATAATTGACCGTAGCAGTTTAAAAAGAAAAAAAATATATATATATATTTTTTTATTCAAAAAATAATTGAAAAAAAAAAGGTAAAAATAAAAATAGATTCACATGAAAGCGAATCATTTTGTCTTCAACTGCATATTTTAAATAAAGATACGATCTTAAATTAAGATTCCCAAATAATGTTTAATTATTGAATTATTTAACACTGTTGTCTAAATTACCTGATTCTGATTTGTCAGCTGCATTATCTAGTGGTTTGTTACATTGTTGTAGTACTCGAGACTCAGTCTCGACCATGTTTTAATGATCCTTGTCTTGTCATGGATATATATTTATATTTTTAACTTTTGATATTTTGTCTTGGTATTGACCTATACTCAAAAATATATTAGGAATCTGACTTATTCCAGAGTCCCATTTTCCTATTTCATGATCATTACACTATGTTAATATTTCTTTAAATTGATGTTTGATCGACACGTCCAATGATTGGTGATTTTATTGTGTACAACTGCGTATGACTTAAGACTAACATTATTGTGAAGGCAGCAGGACTGTCATGGGAAGCCTCTTATCTGCGTGTTGAAAATGTCTTTTACAACTAGTTACAGTAGAACATATACAGGTATAGTCTTACGTTAATATTACTTGTACTAGAAATGTTATGTGGACTTACAGTATAGAACAGTACAGTAACGTAATGTGTACAAGTAATGTTATGTGGACAAGTAAGATACTGAAAAGTAATAAATCACAATTGTAATCTACAATACCTACTATTTGGCCTTTTTACTCTTAACCAATCATTTTTTGAAACCAATATCACTCTAAGTAAATAACATCCCTTTCCCCACTAGTCTATTGTCTAAATAACAACAACTCCCAAATTCTACTCACAATCATGAATCAAGAGTTATTTGTTTCTTCAAAGCATGCAGTATGAGTTAACTTGACCCAGGGATTTCTCTTTTGTTACCTGTCACACAGCGACGCATGTCCGGACCCAGTTCCATGCTGTCGGGGCAGGCACAGGTGTATTTGGGGGAGTGTTCTGTGATTTGAGGAGCTCTGAGGCACAGATACTCACAGCCTCCATTGGGCAAATTCCCCATGTTGCATGTGTCTGGAGCTGCAGGGAAAAGCAGAGTTTAATTCTGATGAATTAATCTCTGAACTGGTTCTATAGTAGTATATATGTGTACCGAGATTAAAATATTAGCATGAGAGCTGATCAATTAAGCTGCATTGATTGCAAGACTGCAGAGCCAAAACACTGGGAGTAGTTCAAAATAAAACAAAAAATGATCACATACATATTAAAAAGAAATTGAGTGTTTCTTTTCAGCTTAATGCAATTCAAAATTAGCTTAAATGCAGTTGTTCATGGGTATAAATTGGATATTAAATACAGCAACAGTCATTTATCACTTCATTTATGGGTTCTGAGTATGACATATATTATTAATTAAAATATAAATACCATTCAAAAGTCTGGAGGCAGCATGATTTTTCTTAATTTCCGAAATCATTAAATTGATGACAGTTAAAGTTATTTAAAAGACATAAAAAATAAATGCTTCATATTTATTATTGGATCCTGAAAAATGTATTCGTTCCACAAAAATATTAAGCAGAATAACAGTTTTCAACATTAGAAATGAGGAATTTTTCATGAGGATTATATAAAAAAGATTTGTGAATGACATCAAAGAAAACAAGAAACATGCATAGATGTGTCTTGTTGATAAAAAAAGTTCATATTTATTACAAAAGTGCTACACAGAGCATTAAATAAGAGTGATAAAAGCTATATTTTACATGTTAAAAGGAGTTTTTGGCCTAACCATCCGCGACAGTTTCTATTTTTAGAAACCATTTCTATTTCTGTGGTCACAGCTGAACAACAGCATAAACTACTACGACAGTGATCACCTCAGGTACTGACTGTGGGCTGTATTGAGTGTTAAATGCTTCCAATGTGAGTCTGAGTACTATTTTAAGTGACATTTATTGCCATACTGAAAGAGTTTACCTCAGAAAACCTTGAATGCTGGAATCTTGTCGTGTCACATGTTGTTAGGACACGGTGTTAGCAAACACAAATCCGTCTTTTCATTTTGTGGTCATTTAAATATACATATTTCCACAATGCAGGAAATCCATTCGAGATTAAAATGTTCTGCTTTAGAAACACTATTCAGAAGGCTCGTTCCCTGAATAACATTTTATTTCTATCTTTTCCTTAAGAAGCGCTATCATAAAATCATGTTTTGTAGGGGATGCTAAGCTGATTAATATTTCACTCAGAGGCACTTGAGATACAATAAGCGGTTGGATTCCATTCTCATCATTTCTGGTTTAGCGCACGTGTGTTTTCCCGCTTTCGTTTGCATTTTCTAACCAACACGTTTAATTCTTTGATTTAGATTTCAACAGCACTTCTCATTTATTAATGTGAGGAGGCTGTAAATTGGTTCTTCTGCTGGGACGCTGCACGTGGTCTGTTTGTGATAAAAGGATGAAAACAAAGAACCCAAATCTGCACACACAGGCACGCACTCTGCCACTTTCATTTTCTCTGCCTGTCTCTGGAATATAAAAAAACAAAATCAACATAAATATGCTATTCAATGATACGTTGCTATTACTGGAGAGTAAAAAAACAAGAGTCAGCAAAGATTTGCCTCTCATCATTATAACAATGCTAAAAAGGTGACACTGAAAACAATACAGTTGAAGGTTTTTTTTTTATTATTAGCTCCTGAGAGGCATTAGGGGTATTAAGCAGTCATTTTATTACCGCTGTAGCCTTACGAAATGGCCTCTTCACACGTAAAATGAGCAAGAACAAAAAGTT
>CAIGQW010054109.1:14764908-14777406 GCA_903798125.1 Danio choprae
ATATAAAAATAAATGAATAATAATACAATTATTCAGTAAATAGTTATATAATATTCAAATCTACTGTATGCCCCCCGAAAATAAGAAGATTGTATATAATACTAATCATTTCATAAAATAATGAATGCCATATAGGTTAGGAATGACATGAAGCATAAATTATTAAAAATTCTAGAAAAAAAAACTAGAATTCAGTAATGCCAGTTTTCATTGCTTAAAGTCTTTTGTTAACTTTTAAGCTGCCGACCACCAAAAGTAAATGTGTACTTGAAGACAACCAAAAAGGCAATGAATAGAATCAAAAGTAATTTGAACTGAGATGTTGCGCAATTAAAAATAATGAAGTGAAATAATGAGCCTATTGAAACTGACTCTGGCACCAAGCACTGTACTGTAGAAATATTATGCTCTTTTAGCAACACCACCAAAAAGTTAAAAAGGGCGGTTTCTGTCCTTACAGCAGCCAAATGGAGGACCGTAGGAGTTCTTCAGGACCAGCCTCAAGAGAACTGCAGCAATGCAGAGCTTCATTTTTCATCTGCCCTGGACAAAAGTCTAAGCATGAAGAAAACGCATTGTTTCCTTTTTCTTGGGCTCAGCCCCAGGGTGCCCTTTTACTGGCCTGATGAAGGGCATTAGGAGATCTATTGCTCAGGCCAGGTCCTGCCTTTAGGTGCCTTAGGAGCTGCCAAAGTAAAAAAGGCTTTTTAATTTGGATTGTGTCTTTAACTGGTGCCAGCCACCCACAGCCGTACATCTCTTGGCCAGTGTTAGAGTCTCACAGTGAGATGCTGCTTCTCCAACTACACCCTCTGAGCAAAAATGTGTTCATGTGTGCATCACGAAGCCAAACTGAAGCTAGAAACATCTCAAGGCCTGGTCGTGCCAATGCAGCCCCATCTGTTCACGAGTGTGTGAGCATGTCATTTCATAGATTTGCTTGCCTCGAAAAGAGTGAGGGCGAAGGGATGTCCCAGGTAATCTATGGAGGACAGCAAAATTCTTCGGTTGTCTCCGTTCAGGTCCACGCTGGAGATGAAATGCAGCTTTGAATCCACCCAGTAGAGTCGCCGGCTAGATAGATCTGGAGGAAAGAGATTTTAATGGAACATACATATGTAGCAATCAATAATACAACAAAAATAAATAAATTTAAAAAATGCTTTGAATTTAACATGAGCGGTTAAAGGAAATGTAGTATATTATGGGTTTATTCATATTTCACTTCATATGTCAAAATATGGTCACATTTTGGTGTCTGTTTCAAATTAAATTGACTTGTAACAGATATATTTATATAAGAATGAAACATCATATTTATACTGAAATTAATAAAAAAGACACTTAAAAGAATATGTGATTTTATTAAATTATATTTGGCATGATTAAAAAAAATCTTTGTTGACAAGTGGGTAAAACGTAGTGGTTTAAAGTGAAAAATGAAAATTATTCTGTCTCCCTTCACTTATTCCAGAGCTGTTTGAGTTTCTTTCTTTTGTTGAACTCAAAAGAAGATATTTAAAAAAGGAAACAGCATGTAACCATTGAATTTTTTAGTATTTGTTTTACTTACTATGGAAGTCAATGGTTAGAGGTTTTCAGATTTCTTCAAAATATCTTCTTCTCAAAAGGTTTATATCCACTTGAGTGTGAGTAAATTTTGATTTTTGGGTGAACGATCCCTTTAAATATAGTGGCAAAGTATAAAGATTAGTATTTTTGGGCTAAAGTTTGATCCTTAAATAGAGTTTTTTTAATATGTCATCAAATAATTCTTCTAAAATGTATAAAAAGATTATTTGTGGTATTTGAAATATAGTTAAACTAAATGACATTCTACTTGATGTCTCCTCTAAATCGTGGTAAAAATGTTTGAAACATTTATTTTGATCATTCAAATAAAACTCAAACAGAACATGTTAATGTATGGGAAAAAAACTCAATTAAAGCTCTTTTATTGTTTTGATACTTAAAATCCCTCTTTTGTCTTCAACCTTTATATTTTATCATTCAACAAAAAAATGAAGGCATAAAACGTAGGTACAAATGAAAGCACAATCAATAACAAAAAAACAAAACAATCACACCCTAAAACCTCAGAGCTTTTCTTCCATTAAAAAGTATTTTGTTTCTAAGCAGACTTAGCAATTCTCAAATCTGCCATTTTTGTCAATAACCTCTTTTTTTCAATCCATCTACCATAACTGCTTTTTCAAATAGCTTTCATGTTAAGTGAGCCAGAGAAATGATGGCGATATTGACAGCGCTGCTTGAGCAATTCCATTTAGTTTTTCCCAAACTGACAGATGATTGATGAGAAACAATGAAGGTGAATGATTCAAAGCCCTGTTGGCCATAGGAGGCTCCTCTTCATTATTAACACTCTTTCTGCGTTTGTTTGGTCTTTCTCAACCCTAATGTTTTCTCTCTTTCTCCTCCAGCATTTTGGTAGATGTCTTTGTCTGTCGTAATGATGGCAAATGCTGCTCTCTCGTGTCTTCATTTCGTTATCATACGCTTTGTTTTGCTTTCTGCTGTTTCTCTTTTATCTGGTGTTGTCTTGTTTCTGCTATTCTCCAGTGTGTGTTTTTGTACTTTGACTATTTTTGATGATGTGAATACATTTGTTGGGAATGAGGAACTGAATTACGAAACACTGAAATGATGTTTTACCGAGCGCAATCCCATTGGGCCACTCGATTCTCTCTGAAACCAGAACTTGCCGATCCACTCCGTTCATCCCAGCTTTCTCAATCTTGGCCTGCGCTCCCCAATCTGACCAGTACATGAACCTGAAACAAACAAGAGTTGCAGGATCAGAATCTCGAAATCTAGACCGGTGGTTTTAAAGCTTTGTCAATCCAAGATCCCTCACTATCGATCACACCATTTGAAGGTGCTATGACTTTTCCAGATATTTAGAATTTTTAATAGTATATTGAAAAAATACTGCCACAAAACAGAATTTTAAATCAGCCATTCTTCCTAATTGAAGCTTACCGTGTTGCCATGGAATCTAAAACGAATACAGTGTACATTTCGAAGGGGCCATTCACACAGAATGCACTTTTCCATTTCAATGTGCTACTTTTACATTGTTTTTCTATTGACTGTAAATGCGCATGTTGGATGAGCTTCACCATTATACCTGTATCTCGGACCTTTTGCAGTGCCTCGCACATGAGCGCGCTTTTTTAAGACACCGTGTTGAGTTAAAAGAATTTCTAATTATTACATGCACCACCGCTCATCAGTGTCAGTTCCAAAGCAGAGGACTAATCATAAGAGCTTAGAGGTGGACCAACGATGGGAGCTTCTGATAGATAGATAGACAGACAGACAAACAGACAGACAGACAGACAGACAGACAGAGAGATTGATAGACAGATAGATAGATAGACTGATTGACTGATCTTTATATAGATAGATAAATAGATAGATAGATAGATAGATAGATAGATAGATAGATAGATAGATAGACAGATAGATAGATAGATAGATCAAATAAAAAAATGTATAAATGATGAAGATATTATGAAGATATTATTTCTTCCTACAATTTATGTTGTCATTTTTCTATTAGGGTTCTGTGGCTGGTGTTGGTCGATAGCAATAGTATGCAAATTGTGGCGGCTAGTAACGTCTACATTTGGATTGAAATAAATTTTTTTAAATACTAATAAAATATGTTGGGCCATTTTTTGTGCGCTTGGGCGGGTTTTGGACAGTTTTTGGGCTGGAAACATTCAAGTGTATCAGGCACACAGATGTTTAACATTCTTATTGGTATCTGAACACATTTAAATTAGCCAAAATACCCAATAAATGCAGAAGCAAAAAAGGTTTAAGAATTTTACTGGTTTGGTGCTACAAAACCTTTATGTTATCAAAAAAATGAGATTGAACATTAGGGCGCTCCAATGGCCTTGAGACTTTGATGCCCATCATCTGTCAAAAATCAAGATGAATAGGTACAGTAAGGGAATCGTCATTAAAAGATTCAGTATTTCACTCTGGCCCGATAAGAGTGAAGTGGCCACTTTACCCACAGGCAACAATTAGGTATGCCAACCAGCCTGAGCCTCATTTGCATCTTTTTCATGCTCTTCTACTACAGTAATATGGTGAAAAGATCCCTGAGGGGAAAGATTCTTTACCATGAATGGCAGGAGAAAAAAATGATATGAAGTAAAAGGACCTTTGACAAGGTTTTCAAAAATCTTGGCAAGCCGACATAGATCATACGCCATACATCATACGCCATACATAATATTTATATTTTTCATTATTATTTAATGCAGCAGAACAGGTGATTTGATAAGTGTTTGTTTTAGCCTGCTAAGAACACGCACATTTGTTGACCTGATTGACATCATGCACATTTGTGAATCTGAAGGTTTTTACATAATAAACATGATATCATTACCCTTGTCGTGGGTCTACAGCAATAGCACGTGGTTCTACGAGCTCAGTGTCAATCAACACCTTCCTCTTCTTGCCATCTACAGCTGCGACAGAGATGGTTTTGTGTCCAGAGTCCGTCCAGTAGATGTTCTTATGAACCCAGTCCATCGCTAAGCCTTCTGGGGAATGTAGTGCGGTGTCTATGAGTGTGATCTGCTCTGATGAGTTGTTGGCTTTGTTGATGTATGCGCTGAAGAGGAATAAACATACAGTTATTGTACATCCACAGCACTTAAGCAGATGCTATGTATTTCTCTTTTCACAAACAATCAAGAGGCAATAGATGGATTCACCTGATTCATGGCAAATACGCACATCATAAATAGCTGACAATCCCAGCTGTTGTTTACATATACATAGGCAGCAAATTGAAGCTACATCTGCATGTCTCTCAAAGAGCAACTGTAGGACAGAATGGCGTACTCTTGCCATCTTTTTATGTGAAAGCTGCAGTGCTTTACAGTGAAGCAGATATGACTGCTCTTTGAAGCATGGTGAAATCTGATGTTACTGGGACTGATCTTATGATTTATCACTCCTGAGAAAGCAGCTCATCATTTTTGGTGTCACCTTCATCATTTGACAAAAGATAGTCCATTTGAAAGCCACACACTTAGACAGACAGACAGACAGACACGATGGATGGATGGATGGACGGATGGATGGAGGGACAGACAGACAGACAGATAGATAGATGTCTCATGGTTTCCACAAAATCATTACTAGCATATATATTACTATACAAGTTAAAACCTTCAGATTTTCATTTATTTCTTTTTTCATGACTCCTACTGTACGTTTACATTCATTCAATGCCATTTATAATGTTATGACATTATCCTGTAATATACATTACAAATCATCTAATTTCTTAAAGAGCCTTCAAAGGTTCCTTCTATCTCAGTTATTCTATTTCAATATTCCCAGTCTTCTGTTATTGGTTTACAGCTTTCAACATGTGGCAGAAACTAAATGCCCATCATCATATCTGAATTTTAGCTCTGGAGGCTTCCTCAATCCTCAGCAATTGTATAGTTGTATAATATAATTTTACCAATTCAAGCCTAAGTCCAATGACAAAACATGTTTGGAAGAACGACTTGATCAACCTGAATTGCCATTGTAAGCACAACATGAGCGCACTGATTCACAGTGCAAAAGTTTTTAGTTTGTGGTATATTATGATGTCATATAATGTAATGTTTGTATGTATGCACTAATAACACCACAGTACTATGTATAGGCTTTTATGTATTTGTTTTAGCATTCAGTAGTAATTCTGCACATTAGAATGTTTAAAATGCTAATAACCCCGCTTACAGCCCTTCAAAGCTACTAAATATTTACTAGTGATATCAAATTGGAAAAGGCACCCGTTTCTCAAAATGACCTGAGATTGGCAGTGAGGGGGAGGTTTGAGTTCACCTGGTAATTTTCCACTTGCACTCACCTACTGCCTTTAACATATGCTGCTTCAACAGCCATCAAAATGGGCCCATCTCCGCTCATAAGAGCGCAGGACTTTGAGATGTTCTTTTCAGAGTGGATCTTAAGTGAATCACAAGGACAGAGGAAACAGCAGCCAGGGAACATTTCTCTTGTGCTCTCGCTGGCTTGACTAGCGGCTCTATTAAAAAGAACAGGTTCCCTGGCTCAAATACTGAGTCACAAATGAGTCAAAGCAAGAATGAAAAATTAAAGGGATAAAGTGTTACGCGCCTAAACAATAATCGCTAAACATAACGAGATGTTTAATGTAATACGACGTCAAGCACTCAGTAGCAGGTTCTTTTTTATAATCATTATAATGATAGTAAAATAAGACACTTTCAATAAATGACTATGACAATTTGCAAGCTATGTGACATTACCAAAAGTACTAGAACACCTTGTCCTCACTGGGTGCAACAATAGTTCACAAAAGTAAAATTTTGTATAAATGCTGAACATTTGGCACTCAACCATGCATTTGATTAATAATTTATTCACTGTAGAAGGGACTCCTCAGTACAAGGCAACAAAAATAATAACGAGAAACTGACAAAATGTCCTAAATCGCTTTCTTCATTGTGCAGAACAAGTGAACATAAAATGCATAACAAAAAAAAAAAAGTTTTTTTAGTTAAACCATGGTCGAACAATGGTTATGCACAAACAGACTCACAAGGGAGCTGATATTGTTTGCTACTTTTTTTTCTTTTAATTAAGGCTGAATCATCAAAGGTAAATCCTATTTTGATAAAGAATAAAATACACTGCAAAAATGCATTTCTACTTAGAGTTTTTGTTTTGTTTCTAGTCCAAGTATCTAAAAATTCTTAAAATAAAAAGCATTTTCTAGACAAGCAAAAATTATTGTCTTCTTTAAAGAAATAATATGCCAAAATTAAATGAGTTCTAAAAATATTCTGCCAATGGGGTAAGCAAAATACTCTTGTTTATAGTTTTGACATTCTGACATTGAAATTCTTTTGCTTGTTTTAAGGAAAAACGTTGGCATATTAATTTCTTAAAACAAGACAATATTTTTTGCTGGACTAGAAAATGCTTTCTATTTTAAGAATTTTTTTTAGATATTTGGACAAGAAACAAGACAAAAAATCTAAGTAAGAAAAGCATTTTTATAGTGCACACATCCTTCCTCTTCTTTGTAAACAAATAGCATAAGTACATTTATGATTTACATTTATGTGTCTGTTTCCCAGTATTGGGTTGCGGCTAGAAGGGCATCCGCTGCGTAAAACATATGCCGGAAGAGTTGGTTGTTCATTCCGCAGTGGCGAACGCAGATAAATAAGGGACAAGGGCGAAGGAAAATGAACAAATGAATGAATGAATGAATGAATAAATGAGTTATGAGTCTGAGTAAATCTTGATTTTTGTTTTATCCTGTAAAGTACTGATGGCCTTTCTTCCAAAATTAAAATCAAAATCCTGTCATTTCGGCCAAAAAACAAACAAACATCATAGCACAAAAGTGTAAATTCATTTTTAGACAACACAGTAGCAATGTTTTAACTTCAGAAGACTTAAGAAATTAATATTTGGTAAAATAAACGATTTTAATTTACAAATATTTGTTATTTTCACCAATTGTCATTTTCTGCAAAAGAAAAACAACAACAACAACAAAACTAAATAAAGCATGATTTACATTAACAATATTATTTGAAGAAATATTATCAGACTTTTATTGAAAAAACCAAACAAACCCTGTAACACTTTACTCATACCTATACCACGTATACTTTTGATTTGTTTGTACAATGTTTTTAAATCTATAGTGATTGTGGATAGTGGTTGACTAGCAATTTATGACCACCAAGGTCCATGGTTTTAAGAGAAAATGCTCTTAAAGAAGTTAGAGAAGCAAAAAAGACCTACATCTTGGATAGCCTGAGAATGAGTAAATAAACACCATTTTTGGGTAAACATACCATTACAGCAAATCACACCAGATACATGAGACAAACCATCTATCAAAACACAAACCACAGGATATTTAGTCTTCACACCATGATCAACCACTAATGTATTTAGTCAAACAGAGCAACAAACTGTCTGTTTAACCGGTTGGGTTCAAATTCCCTCTGACATCTTAATTACACCAGAAGCCTTGCATCACATTAACCCAAGATGAAGCTAATTGGGATTAATTAAAGCAAGAAACACAACATTAATCTACCAACCTTTACACTGAAACATAAAAAGTGTCACTTTGAGATCTCTTGCAGGTAAACCAAGACTCATTATCTAACAAAACAACTGCTTACTGACCACAATGGTCAAATCAATAACCACATCACCCTCAAAACGCACACAGGATTTATAAGTGGCCTTTAAATTATATGCCTCATTTGAGGTTTCAGTTGTCAGCAGACATCCACACTGTTCACATCTTCACCGTAAGTTCATGCCACTCTCCGACAGGGACCCCTTACATAAATTAAACTCCCTGCAGACAAGCACAAGTATTTCCATTCTTCTGAGGGTTTATAAAGTGATAATAAACTGTCGTAACCGTCCTAACATGAGCCCTCCTGAGGGGAGAGGGGAAGAGTAATGGGACGCATTATTGTGGGAGGTAAATTATGGGAAGCATATGGTGTGGGTGAAGTGATTTAGATGCTCCTAGAGGCTGATAAAAGCAGGACATGCCAAATATGCACACACCGGGACAGTCCGCTTTGTGACAGGCTGCTGTCCAACTGATAAGATGACTTTGTTAAATGGTTGGTTGTGATTATTCAGGACCTCCCATAAGGGACTGGAATGTCCTTCGGTTAGGATGAAAAAATTGACTAGCAAGGGTTGGAAATGACAGGAATGCTGCAAATGTTGCATTTGATGCAATATAGATGAATGTTTACTACGTTTGAAATGTTTTTAAATGTTTTTTGCTTGCCAAAGTTGTATTTCTTTTGATAAAAAAATCCAATAAAAGCATTAACATTGAGGAAAAGTATTACAATCTATAATAATAAATATACTAAGATAAAATTCAAGTATTTTTACAATAGTATTAAGGTAATACTAAGTAAATAAGGTAAACAAATAAATACTTTTTTGTGGATACTATGATTCATTTGTATGATGAAGAGAAAGTTAAAGAGCATTTATTTAAAATTATTCTGTGTAACATTATTAAGGTTATTAAAAAAACAAAGAAACATACTGACCCCATACATTTGTATTGTAGTGTTTATTGTCTTTCTTTATTCAATCATTCATTTTCATTTCGGCTTAGTCCCTTTATTAATCTGGGGTGGCCACAGCGGAATGAACCGCCAACTTATCCAGCATATGTTTTACACAGCGGATGCCCTTCCAGCTGCAACCCATCACTGGGAAACATCCACACACACTAATTCACACACATTCACTACGGCCAATTTAGCTTACCCAATTCACCTATAGCGCATGTCTTTGGACTGTGGGAAAACCGGAGCACCCAGAGGAAACCCACGCCAACACGGGTAGAACATGCAAACTCCACACAGAAATGCCAACTGACCCAGCCGAGGCTCGAACCAGTGACCTTCTTGCTGTGAGGCGATTGTGCTACCCACTGCACCACCGTGAGGCCCTGTCTTTCTTTATGTAAAGTTGTAAAATATATCTTTATACAATTATAAATACAAAAATTAGACACCACTTAAATTCTCGGTTTCACTGAATTTATGATTTACAGTTACGTGTTTAAGTAAAACATTTGTTTTTCAATTCTGTAAGCTACTAATGGCATTTCTGCCAAACTTAAAATGTTGTTATAACAATTTTGTTATAACAAAAAAGATGCTAAATGTTAAAATCAGACCTTCATAAAAAAAAAATATATATATTATATATATATATATATATATATATATATATATATATATATATATATATATATATATATATATATATTTTTTTTTTTTTAACATTTCACTCCCAAACATATAGCTAGTAAGTCCAGGGAAACTGAGGATTTAATCTACCAAAAATAAATAAATACAAATAATAAAAAACAACAACCAAAAAATGTAGAATTTTCCCCCTAAAAACTTTTACAAATTCTTAATGTTTATCACATATTTCTGTTGTTTTGATGATGTACTGAATATGTAATTTTTATTTTTACATTTGATCCCAACTCCAAGGAAACCCAAGAAAAAAAGTCTATATAGAAATGTGCACACAAGCAGTTTCCTGCCCAGCTTTCAATTGATCACTGCATGATGCTGCTGCCGTCAGGAAATCTCCAGTTATTTTGCAGCAGCTGTTCTCATGCATTTAAATATCAGACAGCTGAGAGGAGGCGGGAAGAGCTTCTCAAAACCGCACCATCTCCTCCTACCTCAGCGCTCTACACTAATTGCAAATTATCCTTTTCAAACAGAGATTAAACAGCTGTCAAATTAGAGGGAGGAACGCGATATGCCCTGTGTGTGTGTGTGTGTGTGATGCTGTGTGTGTACCTGAAGATCTTGCGATGGTAAAGGTCACACCAGTACATCTTGTTGGTGGTAACATCCACATCCAGGGCCACAGCATTCTTTAGGGTCGGCACCACCTGTGTGTAGTCCTTCTTCACCAGGTCGATGCGGCGGATTTCATGACGGTTAGTAAACATGAGGTATGGGCTCTTACCTGTGAAGGGAACAGAAAATCTATTATCAGGTTATTTGTCAACACAAGATTAATATTAAATAGCAAACGTTTTATATTAAAGGAGATAATTCACCCAAAAATGAAAATGTACTCAGTATTTACTCACCCTCAAGTGGTTTCAAACCTATGAGTTTATTTAATACGTTGGAAAAAAAGAAGATATTTTGAAAATGTTAGAAACCTGTAACCATTGACTTCCATAGTAGAAAAACAAATACTATGGAAGTCAATGGTTACAAGTTTTCAGCATTTTTCAAAATATCTTATTTTTCCTTTTTGGGTGAACATTAAGGAATATTAAGATAATAAACATCAGCAGAATCTCTTTATCATCTCAATTGTTTTCAAAAGAGGCTTTTGCTTCTTACAGGACAAAAATAAGAAATGTTTGAGAAGACTGAGAAGTATATATCAAAATATCACAAACTTGAACCACATAAGATGCATATGATAAATTAAAGTAATAAAAATGTTTATATTTTTAATCCCCCCCAATTATTACTGAATTTCTTCAATAATAATAATAATAATAATAATAATAATAATAATAATAATAATATACAGTAAATAATAAAACATTTTTACCACAAATTATTAAAGGCAGTCAGGCATATTTAGAACAAAGATTATTTGATGAGCCCCAAAATACCAATAAATATCATCAAATTTAACACGATCACTTATCATTTGATATAATTTAAAGTATGTTGTTTCATTTTATACCTAAATATGAAGAACATTATTTGACACATTTAGACATTGTAATTTCATAACTTTTATTTAAACCATTAAAGTATACACTTCACTTGCATTTAATCTGGTATCTAAGTAAATAAAATAGTTTTTGTAAATTTAATTAGATGCTAAACTACCACAACATTCAACAACTCAAAGGACATAAAAAAGCATTTAAGACAATATGACATAAATAAACTCTTCTGTGCTAAAGTTGTTAATTCTACACTTTCCAAAAGAATAATACACATTAAACCCAAATTAAACAAACTATGCCAATAAATTAACTTTATAGCTCTATACAGTTACTGTATTCCAACTTGAGTTTAATTGATCTTTTTCTTTTCTCCTTGAGCATTTTCAAATAGGCCTATCAGACAAATGTAAAATAAATAAATAAATAAATAAATAAATAAATATATTGCTGATAACTCCATTTTATCTCAGCTATTGTGAAAGACCAACCTCTGGGTAAAATAATTTGACTACAAATACTGACACGCAAGATGACTATACAGCAGAGTTTGCAATGAAATCCACCATTATCAGAGTGTAAATGTGCTACAGGGCGACGGTGAAAGCACTGAAACTCGAATGATTAAAATGCTCCCAGAGGAGAAGAATATTTTATCATTTAAATTATTCAGCTTGCTGGAACGCAAATATTGTGTAAAGGAAGCTAAAGGGAGCTGGCATTTTAATGATTACTGTTTAAAAAAAAAAGTACAATATTAATAAATAAAAAAATAAAAATCCAGTTTTCTTAGATGGGTAAACACATTAGAGCATTTTATACTTAAGCGCAGTGACTGATTTGCACTCATACTTATTTATTAATTAGATACACACACTTATGGAAAGCACAAATTTAGCCACGGATCTTGCATAAGTGCATATAATTGTGTGTGTAAAAGCATTGACATCATTTTTTTCACTGCTTATTTGATTTGCAGGCTAGACTAAAATGTGAACTGAATCATTAGTTTACCATGACTGGTGTGTGTTTGGGAGTCTGCAGTGCACCTGTGATTCAGCTTTCTGGGTTACTGACATGTGGCCGCAGTGGGTTTGAATGTTTCCAGGTAATTACCCTGCAATGGGCTGTGTATGCAGATTTATGAGTGTGTGTGTGTGTGTGTGTGTGTG
>CAIGQW010054109.1:14777416-14788580 GCA_903798125.1 Danio choprae
TGTGTGTGTGTGTGTGTGTGTGTGTGTGTGTGTGTGTGCGTACTACTGGGCAGCTTAGTCACTGTGGTTTGGTGCTCAGTCATGCCAACACAGAACATCACTGACCCTATTAGCTTATCCACTCTTTTTAGCAGCAAGGGCACTCGACTTTCAGTCACTTGCTCTCATCCACCTTCCCCCACTTGATATGGGTGTAATTCATTTTCATCCTGTCACCCACTCATACACCCCCCCTCCAAAAAAAGAAAAAAGAAGAGAAAAAAAAAAGTTCCAGAGGAAAAAATCTGTTCTCCCAACCCTCATTGTACCCTTCCTGTGCCCTCTATTATGCTTTCATCCAGCTTTTCATCTGTAATAAGCTCATCGCGGCCAGACATCTCACGATCAGTATTGCTGAAGAGGATATAATGCGATTGTCTTGTGATTTGGGTATTTTTCCTGCTCTCTTCAGGTATGTTTATGGTGATATGATTGATAAGCAACACAAAGTGCTTCTTTGTTTTTTACATTTTAAACTTTACACATTTGGGTAGGGTTGCAAACTGTAGCGTGAAGTCCACACTAGAGGCTAAGGGCCAGATTTACTAATAGCTTGCACCAATCTGTCTTGCAGACTAAAATGGTTACAAGGAAATTGTCAGTGTTCTGTCATGTCATGTGCTTGTTATCGTCATGTGATCACTTTGTCCTGTCTTTCCCGCCATCGTCAGTGTTAATTTATCCCACCTGTGTTCATCCCTGTGTCTCATCTGTTTAATCATGTCACCTACTATTTATATCCTTCTGTCTGTGTCCTTCGTGGTCTGGTATTGTATTGTCTCAGCGTCGTTGTCCTTACTGAGTGTCCTGTCGTATCCAGTGTCTTTGTATCCAGTAAGTGTTTGTCAATAAATTAAGTATCGTGTTCCCGTCTCATCATGTACCACAACGAGTTGTTACAGAAATGAACTATTTTACATTTTGTCAGTTTAGTGGCTAATTCATATGAATTCATATGACTTTAGTCGTACGAAAATGTACAATTTTAAAAAAGTTTTTAAAAACTGTCATTGGGGATGAGCAAATCCTACTAAAATTTATGAATGAGATTGTACAAATCCATACGATTTAGCCACTAAAATTTGTAGGAGTTTCAAGAGTTCACACTTAGCTGATGATTGGTAATATTGCTAGTTTGGCATGCTGTCCCGGGAGAGAGCCCTGAGCTCACGAGATCCTCGAGCCCTGGGCTCCCTCCCGTTCGCAGGGCGAGAGGGGAGCTTGAGCTCAGGTAGATCTCGATGAACTCCCCCCGACTTATTGTGGGCTTGCTTAGTGTGTTCGATTTACTTAAATTGCGTGTTTTTGGACTGTGGGAGGAAACCGGAGAACCCGGGGAAAACCCACGCGATCACGGGGAGAACAAGCAAACTCCACACAGAAATGTCGACTAGTTTGGTTGAGACTTTAACCAGAGACATTCTTGCTGTGAGGCGGCAGTGCTAATCACTGGGCCACCGTGTCGCCCATCTGGGAAGGAGGAGTAGGGGTGGGTGGGGGGAGTTCTTCAAGACGAAGATACTGCAAAGAGGGAACTCTGGTTATTTATGGTGATCTAGGAATCATCTGATTGGTGCATTGATTGCGGGCTAATGCAGGCCAGCTGTACGCAATCATAAGCACGTGATCCTCTCGAAATTAGTTTATAAATAAACTTCACTTCTTGGTCAGAAGCAATTTTTATGAAAAGGATGTATTTAAATTAATCACGCAATGTGATTTACTAACATTTGTGCTTTTCAAAATTGAGTATTTGGACCATTATTTAACACAGAAAAAAACAGAAATGGCTTCAGTTGTTGTTGCCAGGAGGAGGCAAAGCAGAGAACAGAGTGTGTGTGATATAAGGTAGAAGATTTTTTTCCACACATATTTATATGTAATGCCAAAGAACCATATCATCTGAACAATTTCCTTTACTAAATATGTTATTTTAAATTTGCTTTAGTAATTAAAAGACGACTTGGTACAAACAACTATAGGATGAGTCATGTAATACCAGCTTAATCTTAGTTCCCTCAGACAGTATGTGATCTGTTCTTTTTGAGCCTGAACTGTGAAAAATGCAAACAATTGTAGCAAACAATTGTACCATAAACAGTCAGGCTTATTGTAAATAAACATTTTTTTTTGGTCACATATAATAAGCTTAAAATCTGTTTTGTGCATATAAATTTACTTAGGCAAATGAATTAATAAATATGTAAATAAATTATAGTTTTGTTCAATGTGTGTGTATATAACTGCTTTTATAGGCTGCATTTGCACCGTATGAGCTTCGGCTCTGCTTATTTGCCACTATGTTAAATTGCGTTGCACTTATTGCATTGGTCAATATGTAAATAAGATGTTCCACACCAGTTTGCACGGTTTTGGAATTGAACAGTGACACAAAGAGTAATGAAAACAAGACAAACTAAAACTTAACATCACCATGATATAATCAGAGGTGTTTCCTCTGAGCATCGGAAGGCAGTGCCTTATCAAAAAAAAAAAGGATGGAAAAAAATAAGCCACAGAACAGAAATTAAATCTCTCAAATATTACAAAATATTCAATTTAGTACAGTATGGCATTTTGCACGAGTGAATAAATATCTCTTTTCTACCACTGTTACAGTTGGAGACAGTCTCTTTCTTGACTCCCCTGAGCTTACTGAGTTTAAAAAGACCCCTAAAGCATTAAGTGAGGAATAATTGAAAATGAATTAAACCTTATGAGAGGATGCTATATCTCCGTCATGCTATGACTGTTAAGGATTGAAAGAGACAGGTTCATGTGTTTAATGAACCTCAATGTTGGTGTTAAAAGAAAGAACAAAAATAAGATATGACTACTTTTATCATGTCGAAACCGAATGAAATGGCTTGAAAACATGATCTGTGGGATTTTTTTGTGAGGCATTAGCTTGGTGAATATAAAGATACACAAGACTGATCCTTGCAGCAAAGTGTTTTAGTAAAAAAAGGCAAGAGAAAAAAGCATAAAAAGATGCAGAGGGACAGTGAAGCATAACATATAATGTGCAGCAGGTGTTGTGTGGTCAGTTGTGATGCTCAGATTTGGCAGTGATGTAGAGGAGATGAGTGGAGCTGATGGATGAGATCCTCACCACCCATCCCTCACTCTTTCACATTTCATCCAGCCTAAGCCAAATATTGTTTCTGCTGAGGCGCTGAGCAGTGCTGTTGAATAAGACAGGTGGATGGAGAGCTCATCCAGATTGTGTTGTGTTGTGCTGCTCTTCAGAAAGCCCTCATGAGCCACTGTATCGTCAGCAAATATTTTCATTTTCCACAAGAGTCAGGATTCAATCACTGTTATCTATCTGCTGGACTTATCAATCTCAGAAAGACAGGTGGAGAAAGCGAGAAAAAGAACGCGAAAGAAAGCAATGACACTTCTAGCTTTGGCTGCATCACATTTCCATATAGCAGCATGATGGCCATCTTTGGTGTCATGACAGCTTTTATTTGCGAAACGCATAAATCAGCACTTTCTCACAAGGCCATATGTGCATTAAAAGCATCTTCACTCTGAAGGTTCTTCAGTGCTGACTAATGGGTTTTTTAAACAAAATGACATGAACTTTTAAACTGGCTTGATCCTGTGTTACAAAGGACTTCTAATTACTTTTTTTATTTGAATCCGTTAAACATGGTTAATAATGAACTGCATGCTGCGACGTAATTACATAAATTACATAATTTGCAATTTTTAAAACCAATCAGTTTCTGTGTGACTAGTTTAACTAAGCCAAACTGCAAAAAATAATAGGCTAAACGTAAATGAGGTTGAAAAGTAGGGAAGAAATAAAAATAAATATAAATAAAAGGTAATGTAAAATGCCTTTCTAAACTGAAAGTGTCAATCTAAGTAGGCTATGTACAGTATGGTAAAAAAATCTATCTTTGTGCATGCTGTTGAATTCACATTCATTAATAGTAGGGCTGCACAATATTGAAAAAATCTAACATTGAGATTTTGTTTTATTCTGCGATATATATTGCGATAGGAATACAATTTCACTAGATTTGTTGAATAACTATTTGGTAAGAATTGATCATTTTAGATTGATTGGGATGATTCTGTAGGGGAGTGCATATGCTTAAAATATAAGAAACAATACAAGCATGAATGAATTCAATAATGAAAAAGATACTAATTGAATAAACAGCATTGTACTGTTTTCTGAGGAGTCGAACTGTATTCAGGTATGGCTAAGCATACTGATAAATGATCCAAGCAAGAGGGTCCTGTGATGCTTTTAATATAAATCAAACAAAAATAAACAAAAATTATTATCACATACAAAAAAGACAATTTAACCTTTTTTTGCGTTGCATCAGAACGCTTCAGTTTATGGTTCAGACTTTTTGACAAATTCACCATCATCCTCTTATCATGTGCCATCATACAGTATTTCTCTAACATCCTGCCTCATTCACAGTCACACACACAAACGCACACAATCATTAACTCAAGTCTTTCAGTCGCCCTCTCAATGTCCACCACAATTCTCCATAGGACTATCCTTTTTTCCCATTTCATTCAATATGCCTGCAGCTGTTCACAATGGCAGCTAACAAATAACCGTGTGGCATCAGTCCTGAAGACAACACTCCACATCCGAGCACGTTTTCGATTTCCTCCACAACACAGACAGGCATCATCCCATTGGCAGACACCCAGAGAGACACATCATGACACAGTTTCATCACTTACTGAAGTCAAACATCGGAAGTAGAGACAGAAAACAGGTGGGAGTGAAAGAATGAAGATAATCAAATGCGTGTGGGTGAAACACCTTGACTGACATGTAACACCGGAAAGAGAAGGAGACAGACTGATGGATGTGGCAGTGCCAGTCATTACCCATGAACCCCTCGATCATGTCACTCAATGGAGGCTCACATTAAGGACAAATTACACGCTTCAGATTCACTCTCTACTGGCTCACGTTGGCAGAATATTACTGGCCAATAGGAGAGCTGGAAGAATATGACACGTTTGAGGCTCTGTAGTATAATACAGCATTTTCACACTTTTGAACACAATATTATTATTTTGACAATTTTAACAAATATTTCATAAAGATGCAATGCTATTTAAGTTGTTAATATTATTTTGACATTCACAACAAACAATTTCTAGCCAATATACATATGTTCATGGCTAGCAGTTTACATTATTCCAAACCAGAGCTCATTTGCTAAATTTTCCAGGTTTTCTGTCATTGTAGGATAAACAGAAATTGTAGTTTTAAAAGTACAACACAGAGATGTGCAATACTGCAAAAAGCTATCTAATCTTTACATATACGGCTGTAATAGGATGTCATGAATAAATAAATATGACACCAGTATATTGTAGGTGGTGGCAATAATGCATCATTCACGGAATCATTCATTTAAACAATGTGTTCAAAAATCTTAAAGGTGCTGTATGTAAGTTTTTGAATCTTCTAAAGCATAAGAATACCATAATATGTTTGTAGATATTTAAGTGAACATACTTGTTTATCTGAAGAACAATGCAGAAGTCATATATTCTGCTTTGAAAATGTGTTTTCTGTGCCGGAACGCTGTCTTTGTTTTGATAATTTTTGATCACACACACACACACACTCATACACTACAGCCAATTTAGTTCATTCAGTTCACTTATGCAGGAGCATGTGTTTGGACTGAGGGGGAAACCAAAGCACCCGGAGGAAACTCACGCGAACACAAGGAGAACATGCAAACTCCACACAGAAATGCCAACCAGGGAGACTCGAACCACCTTCTTGCTGTGAAGCGACAGTGCTAACCACTAAGCCACTGTGCTGCCCCATTATTTTTTATTTATATTCCTAATAATTCCATTATTATCAGTCAATATTTTGATAAATACCAGTAAATCTTTATTATAATTGTAATTATTAAAACACTAAACTGGTATTTTAAGGTTTTTCTAAATATTACAGTGATCTTACCGTAGTTTTAGTTCATACGCTCATTTTAATTCAACTTAATATCTAACAATAAAAACTGTTTAGAAACCAACATTCTTCGAAATATGCTTGCAAAAATAAAGCATACATTCATTGCGCTCTGATACATACACAAATAATGAGTAACTAGTGTACCTTCAGCATTTATTTTTATTTGTGTCCTCAAATCCAAACAATCTGACCATGCTAATTCAGATGTAACAGAATATTTTATTAAAATACTGGATGCAGAATTGAGCACTAATGCTTATTTCTTAAGCATCACAAATGAAAGCTCTGTTTTGTTGTGTTTGCTTTTCGCTGCACTTGAAAGATTAGAAAACCTGAATGTGAAGTCTGTGAAATTGGTTTGGTCATGTTTCGTTTTGCTAACAGGGTCACTGAACGCTCTCTTCACTCTCTTTTCATATCGCAAGTCATTATAGCTCATATTGGCACTCAAAGATCATATTTTCAGTTACTATTGTGTCTGAAAAATGACTGTCATGCTAAAAAAAACAAAAGTCTGGAAACACTGTGCATAAAAGCACACCTCCCTCTTATCTTTAATGCGCCTCAGTCTGATATGCTTATGAAAGGATTTTTTTGTTTGTTTATTATACATTTTGAAAGATATACCTGTGGCAAAAGCATCAAGCTATTAAAATTATTTAATAGCTTTTTTAGGCACACCAAAAAAGGTGGAACGCTGAAGGAAAAGTGTGAAGTGCATGATTTAAAACCCACAGATCACTGTTTCCTTTGAAAGAGAATTTAGTATGGCTGAAAAATGTCAACACTCTAATCTTAATATAAATCTGCATCTGTAATCTTCAGCGCAGAACTGTTATTCCACTTTATATCACAGAACAAGCAAAGTCTAAATCAATCATGACAGACTATAAAAACAAAAGACTCGCTACAGTATGTATTCTCTGTTTTTAGTGCAACCACATAAAGACAGAAATGGCACATTGGCATGCAAACAACAATTTAAAAGTGTTCTTTTGACAGACTTAAGACTGTGTGCTGAGATGTGGATTTTAGTATGTTGTAAAAATGTTACATTTCTACCCCGTGGAGCCATATTAATTTAGGTTTTTATAACTCTTAAAGTGACAGTAGCCACTGACTTAAATGGAACCTATTATACCCCTTTTTTCAAGATAAAACACAAGTGAAAAAATCTCTGATGTCTCTAAAGTGTGTATGTGAAGTTTCAAACTCAAAATATCCCACAAATAACGCTTTATAACTCTTTGAAACTGCCACTTTTAGGCTCTGACCCTAATTGTGCCATTTTGTTGACTGTCGCTTTAAATTCAAATGAGATTATGCTCCCAGCTCTTAAAAAGAGGGTGGAGCTACAAATGCCTATGTGTCAGCATAGTGGCAAATTCGAAAACAAGACTAATATTCTATGCTAATCAGGGAGAATTCATCACTAATGTGCAGGGCTTTCCCCTATATAACATATACAAAGGGAGAAGGTCAATCACAGTGTTTCTGTAGACTGTTTTTATGAAGTGTGATTATAAAAAATAAAATTATTACGCTTTTACCATTAGAAGCTGGTTATATTCACAGACTGTTGCCACACAACTGTGTTTAAACCCCTTATGAAAGGGATTTTTGCATAATAGGTCCCCTTTAAATTTCACGAGTCACCAATGACCACTATTTCAGCTAAAAATCTTCTTTAATCTTCTACTGGAAAGCAAAAACACCAACATCATGGATGACCCAAGGGTGAGTAAATTGATATATTTTCATTTTGGGCTAAACTGTCGCTTTAAAAGCTGCTTTACAAAAAGATTAAGTAAGTTTTTTTTGTACTTATCAAACACACATAAACAGATATATCAGACCTGAATGCAATAACAACAGAATGCAATTCCTGAAGAGTGAAATGACTTCAGTAAGTTGAGAGTGTGCCATTTAGCCCGAGGGAACGGTTTTGCTCGCCAGCTTTACACACTGCACTTAATGACAGGGTTTCTCCAGCTGTCATCCAGCCTATCAGGAGAGCTGGAAACCCACTGAAGTTTTATGCAGGCTGGTGAGGCAAATGAAGGACAATAAAGATGAGCTTCATTAGGTCCACAAACCCTCACGATTCCAAAAGCATGCTATGCTGCAGCAATACCATATTCTTTATACAACAAACAAGGAACCTGCTATAATAATTTACGTGCTAAATACAAAAGCAGATTTGAAAAAAAATTCGTCAGTATATTACATTCATACAACAGTTTGACAGAACTGGTGTGCAAGTAAATAAGAAACAACAATGGGGTGTCCAAAAAAAAAATACATTAAAGTACTTATTTCTTCCACCAAGGATTACAATCTTAAGTTAATAGCTTATCAGTTGAGTAAAAGCCTCCAGGATTAATTCAAAAACGTAATTTTAGAATTAGTAACAGCTGAGTGCCGAGTTGCTTAAAAAATGTAAGTATAATGTAAAGTTATTAAGAAACAAATTTCAGATTAATGATAGCAAACATTGCTCATTAAATATACACAAAACATATGACATTTTATACTTATAGAAACTCATACTCATATTTAGAGCTCATACAAGTCAGGGATTACGTTCCATGAAGATATTTAATACGCTTGCTACTATAAAAACCTAATTTCTGATTAGTAATATAAATTGATAAGGACATAATTTGCTCAACTTTAAAGGCAATTTTCTCAATATTGAAATTTTTTTGAACCCTCATATTCTCCTCTTTCATATAGTTGTTTCTCTGCCAAATATTGTCTTATCGTGACAAAGTATACATCAATGTAAAAGGTTTATTTTTTTTTTCAGTTTTCAGGTGATGCATACATCTCAATATAAAAAAGATTCACAGTTAATACTGGTTTTGCTCTACAGGCTCACATAATGTATGTTTAAATAACTTTGCTCTCATGCAAAAAAAAGTGGTGGGTTTGATCCTCTGATATTTGTTAATTCATAAATGATTTAGTCCTGACAATGCTTTCCACTGTAAGATTCTTTTCACCATAAAGCATATTAATAATGCTGTCAGTGACAAAATAAACTGAACTGTTTACCACAATAAAGAAATAAAAAGGAACAATAAATCACTTAGACAAAAATAAAACTTTTTAAAATTAAATAGTGCAAAAATAGTGTTTCTTATCTAATAAAAAAAAAAACATATATATATATATTTCCGGTAAATTCCTCTCACCATTAGAATGTGCAAACAAAAAAAAGGGAAAAAAGAAAGAGACAAAATTGTGTTTTAGAACAGTGATGGATGGGGATGTTAATGTATACTGTCTTACCCATTGCTTTACACGTCTTGGTAACCGGGTCCATCTCGTAGCCCTCGTAACACTCGCATTTGTAATCGCCTTTGAGGTTGATACATATTTGACTGCAGGCCTCTGGGTTCTCGCATTCGTCTATGTCTGGCGAGGACCATCAGAAAAGCATTAGTAACAGAGCAGAGAGACACAGAGAACAGAGGCTTTTGTAGTGCAGTGTCCTCAGACAAGATAAATGATGCTTGCAAACGCCATCTGGGGATTTCACGACTATCAAAGTGATGACACTGAGAGTAAACAAATCATAGATGCTCGCAATGTTGGCTCTTAGGAAAGTGCGTACAATGTAGGGCTGAGCAGCATCAAAATGTCAGTATGTGAAGCAATATTGATGTTACCTCCACAAGTCTTCTTGTCCAGGAGCTTGTAGCCTGAGGGGCATTGACACTCGAAGCCGATCTGCCGGTCTTTACATATGTGAGAGCAGCCACCATTGCTTATGGCACATTCATTGAGACCTAAAATGGAAAAAAAATATATAACAAAAACAAGAAAGGCAGTGTCAAAGGTCAGAGTGACTGGCAGAAACTGGACTGTAAAAACTCATGGCAAACTGACACATCTGACGGTTAAACTGCTTGCTTCTCATTTTCTAGGCTGAGCTTCAGATTTGTGTGAAGACTTTATGAGAAATCAATCATGACAGACTGGGGAAAAAATTCTCTCAGACACACACATACACACCCAAACACACAGACAAACACACACTTTACAGCTACAATAAATATTCTCTTTTTCTAGTGTCATTAACCATTTGAAACCACCAGACAGAAATTTCACATTGGCGTGAAACGAAAAAACAATATGACATACAATTCTGTTTAAGATCATGTGCCATGTGGTATCTGATTTGAGGTTAGCATCTTGAACTAAAGCACAAAATGATGGAAAATGTCAACTCTGTTATTGTCAACTCTGTTTGAAAATGTTTGAACAATAATTTAAGCACCAATTAGTAACTGAATCAAATGTTCTCAAATCGCATTTAAGCATTTTGAATTATTTTACAATAAAAGCGTTTTGACCTCAGGCTTAAATCGTTCACTGAGGCTGTGGGTTAAAAGGTAACAATGTGGTAAAAAAAAAATCATTTTCTTGCACAGATGGACTGAGGACTGATCACCTCCCTTCATGTATTGTCTGGAGCCACTGGTATTAATTTTGTGTTAAATGTATGCTTTTTGACTCTCAAAGATACACTGAATTACAACTAATTGAGTAAAATGCTAAATAAATGATCACTTAAGTTTAATTAAACAAAAGATTATGATCTGTAATATTTCTTTCACTATTACAATGTTTAAAGGAACGTGCAAAATTTTCAAAAAAAAAAAAAGGATCAAACAATTCCCTTTGCTGAGCTTCAGGTATGTGTGAATATGTTATGAGAAAGTGATGAGGTGAGTGGAATCTAACTGAAAGACTAGCCTTAAATGCTTGAAAATATTTGAGAGAGAGAGTGACAGAGTAATATGGCAAAGGTCTCGCTGGTATTGCACTCCATAATTCTTCTCCAAGCAACAAACAGATGTGGGCATTGGGTGAAGGTTCCCTCCAATAAAGATGACAGGGAGAATTCACATACATCACTCTTATATTTCACATCTACAGTGTGCCTGCTTTTTCTGACTTGAATGCAGGAAAACATTTTAATAAATTATATATATATATATATATATATATTTAACATTAATGTCTATTTTTGAGCCTGAAACTTCACAACATTTTTTACAAAAAAACATGACTACATGAATGGGTAATAATAATAATAATAATAATAATAATAATAATAATAATAATAAT
>CAIGQW010054109.1:14816670-14829634 GCA_903798125.1 Danio choprae
ACACACACACACACACACACACACACACACACACACACACACAGTCAAAATGACTACAGTATAAAATAAT
This sequence comes from Danio choprae, assembly GCA_903798125.1. Classification (NCBI taxonomy): domain Eukaryota; kingdom Metazoa; phylum Chordata; class Actinopteri; order Cypriniformes; family Danionidae; genus Danio; species Danio choprae. Next base: position 14,816,741 of record CAIGQW010054109.1, read on the forward strand.
AAAAAGCCAGTTTAAATGTTGTGATTTGTCTTAAAGATGTTTATACACATAATTCCTTTACAACTTCTAAAATCATGCTGATAGTTTTGTCCAAATCATGATAATTGGATGTAAAACTCTGGGATTAATCTAAACAAAATATTTAAAATGTCAAAAAAACAAACAAACAAACAAACAAAAAACACATTCTTGCATTTACATGGTGCTGCATCTTCTGACTGTAAACATGCACATATTTATTATTAATAATATAAGTAACCAGCAATTAAACCTTAGAGCATTTTCCCCTTGCGTCATGAATCCCCTCCCTTATAATGAGCCAAACTCCTCAGCAGGGGTTCTTCTCTGTGCCTAAACACAGCTTCACTGATGAAACCTTTCAAACCATCTTCGCAGGCCTTACACAAGAGCAAAGGCTATTTTGATTGTACATTTTAAATGCAGGTTGCTGATAATAATTTATACTTAAAAGCTTCCTTCACAGTGTATCTGAAGATTAGGGTAATAGAGGGGAAAGAGAGTGCGAAAGGAGAGCAAAAGGACACCGCTGAGTTTAAGGGCAAATACTGCCTTTCTTCTTCAGAAATGGGAATGTGATGTTAGGAGTTATTTTATTCATGTCTGTGACTCCCCAAGATATGTTTTATGCAAATCGTCCAACCTTCAACACAGTGTAAAGGCTTTGCATGTGGAGGAGGTTATTAATGTATGTGTGGAGTCATTAAAAGTACACTACTTCCCCAATTAGTAAGTTAAAGAGTTAAAACAATATTATTCTTTTAGTATTATTCATTATACAGTAAAACAGCTATTACATTGTATCTAGCCCAGAGGATACTGTGTGCTTTGAAGAACGTTGAATCTACCACCAAAACGGTTCTCTCGAATGTTTTACAAACAGGGCCTTCTGAACAAACTGAGTAATGATACTGATTTCTGTCCGACTAACTGCAGTATGAATAAATTATGCTGCCAGTGTTTTGCTGCTTGCTGAGTTTATTTTTGCTGTTGTTATGTTGCTGTTTTTTTGCTGTGCAGTGATGTTAACATCATAATATTATTCATAATAATATTTCTGGATTACACATTATTATACTCAGGACGGCTGCCTACACTCAAAAAATGACATTTGCTGTTTGTTCAAACTACTTATTTAAAATAGGCTGAAACAACACAATTCTTCAGATTTTTTTGGGACAACTTAATTGCTTCATGTTTAATCCACTTAATTTTGTAAAAACTAACAAGTTAACTTAATTCCTTCATGTTATCCCAACACAAATTGATTGTGTGGAACCCAGGATTTTTTAGTAATTGTTGTCTAGACTTTTGCCAATTCTTTACAAACATTCATTCATTCATTCATTTATTCATTTTTCTTCAGCTTAGTCCCTTTATTTGTTAGGGGTCGCCACAGCGGAATGAACCACTAACTTATCCAGCATATGTTTTACGCAGCGGATGCCTTTCCAGCCACAACTCAGTACTGGGAAACACCTATACAATCTCACATTCACACTCATACGGCCAATTTAGCTTATTCAATTCACCTATACCGCATGTCTTTGGACTGTGGGGGAAACCGGAGCACCCGGAGGAAACCCACGCGAACATGAGGAGAACATGCAAACTCCACACAGAAATGCCAACTGGCCCAACCGGGGCTCAAACCAGCGACCTTCTTGCTGTGAGACGACAGTGCTAACCACTGAGCCACCGCTCTGCCCTATCTTTACAAACAAAGAAATGCAAATGGAATTAATTTTTATACATGTTTATACTTATTTTATTTTATTCAATGGGGCATCACGGTGGCGCAGTGGGTAGCAAAATCGCCTCACAGCAAAAAGGTCGCTGGTTCGAGCCCCGGCTGGGTCAGTTGGCGTTTCTGTGTGGAGTTTGCATGTTCTCCCCGTGTTTGCATGGGTTTCCTCTAGGTGCTCCGGTTTCCCCCACAAGTCCAAAGACATGCAGTATAGGTGAATTGGGTAAGCTAAATTGTCCATAGTGTATGTGTGTGGATGAGTGTGTGTGGATGTTTCCCAGTGATAGGTTGCAGCTGGAAGGGCATCCGCTGCGTAAAACATATGCTGGATAAGTTGGTGGTTCATTCCGCTGTGGCGACCCCAGATTAATAAAGGGACTAAGCCGAAAAGAAAATGAATGAATGAATATTTTATTCATGTTATAGAAAGTTAGTCATAGGCATGCATGATTTATTTATTCCAATGATTCATATGTGTAACTGAATAAAACTATACACATTTCAAATGTAAATAAAACTCTTCTTCTTCTTCTTCTTCTTCTTCTTCTTCTTCTTATTATTATTATTATTATTTTGCAACAGCTATATTAAAAATGTTTTTAAACTGTAAGTAAAAAAGTCTTGCTACATATGACTCCTGGTTTTAAAATGACAGCTTTACTTACAATAAATCTGATTTAATCACTTTATTTACTTGAGCATGTGCTGATATTTTTATTCTCACTTTTTTTCTTTTTAACAAGCACTAGCTTGATCAAGAGTGACAGTAAAGCAATTAATAACATCAAAAAGTAATTATTCAGAACAACCCTTTTCACGTATGAAAATAATAAGAAATGGCAGGTCATGTATTAACAATAAGTCAAATACACCATTGTAAAGATGGTTACTTCAAAACTCCAAAGGCTTAGGCCAAACATATTTAATAATAAATGAGCAAACCCTAAAACATGCTCCAATCATCCCTGTTCTCTCTCGAATGATGAGCCTCTGGTTCAAATTGAGGTGACGGATTAGAAAAAGATATGAAATGTAATTTCTGTGTGAGCACGATTCTTCAGAAGTTACGGGCTGTACAGCATTAAGAGTAATATGTATTCATAGACCGTGCCTTAACATCTTCAATTATAAATCAAAAGGAGCAGTCCGGCAGGTTATACTCTCATAAAAAATAAAAGTCTCACAAGCAGACATCAAGCAGGAAATCAATTATAATCAGCAGCGCGGTGAAATATTACAGTGATGTTAATGCTCTTATTTTCCAGTTCAGCGCAGGACACGCAAATCACAGCTATAAATCCAGCAGATAAACAAACGCTGTCAAGGTGCTAATCATAGCGCTAATAGTTAGAAAATGGAAACCCATAAAAGATCGAGCTGGAGTTGAAAGACGTGTCCTGTATTTCATTATTACATGATTAAGTGTAAGAGAAAGCGTAAGCCTGCGGTGACACAAGGACAAGAGATTTCGCTCGCCTGTGTTCAGAGATATGAAAAGCACACTAGTCTGAGCTGAATAATAGGTGTAAAATTAGGAACACAACAGGGCAATTCAGTTGTGAAATATGTATTTTGTTGGCATTAATGCATTATGGTCAACACAATAATCTCTTTATATCCTTTTTATGTTCAGCCAGCGTGATGTTATTATCTGTATTTACTTTTAAAATGTGTTTATTGTATGAATTGGAGCTTAATTAAGAATGATACACCAACATATTGACATTTTGACTCTAATTCAGAGACGAACAAATGTTTAATCATACTTTAGGATTATTAAAAAATGTAATTAAAACAATCTGAATTCCATTTATAATATTAAACGACATAGTAAAACGTATTGTTTATTTAAATAAATACTGCTTCCTTCTGTTCTGTGTGAATTTGATTATAACTATTCTAGTACAGTATATAAAAATGCTGAAAGTCCTCCATTAAAAATATATATGGCTTTACTTTTATTTAAAATCCTGGAATTATTTCACTATATAATATATTATATTATATTTACACTATAATATATTTACTTCTAATAAATTATAAATAAAATGTGTCATTAAAAGACACATTTAAAAGACTCAGATAAAGTTACTAACTACTCAGATAAAGTTTACTAACATACTAAGTTTAGTTTATTTGATCAAAATATAGTAAAAACTGTATATTGTGTGTGTGTGTGTGTGTGTGTGTGTGTGTGTGTGTGTGTGTGTGCGTGCGCGTGTGTGTGTGTGTGTGCGTGTGTGATTGAGTGAGAGAGACTGTTAAATATTGAAATGTATAAATTGTAGAATTTATCTGTAGAAATCATGCTAATATTCAGATTTTGTGGACAAAATACATACATAATTTTTCATTGTTTTAATGAAATTAAATTCAATTGAATAGTTGTACTATTTAATATATTCATGCAAACCAACAAAACTGAAACATTAACAATTTAATGCATTCTCGCTGAATACAAATATGGATAAAAATATTATATACCTCTTTTGAACGATACTTTTAAACTTACACATATCAATGAGTAAACATCTGTTAAATAATATGAGGCTTCTGCACACTGAACAAATACCTCCATTTAGATCTCTCCATAAAAAATAGTAACAACAAAACAGACAATAATAATCAACAGGTGATTTAGCCTGCAGCTTATAAATAACGTAGCAGAACAAATTAGAAACTATTGCATGTTGTTGTGGATTTTAAAAGCTGAGTCTGTGTTTGTCCATGTCCCCTGCACCAGTACATCAAGAGTTTGTTATAATTATAAAGACCCTAAAGAGCTTTATAAAGGCCAAATGTATAAACCATAATCTCTCCATAACAGAGGCAGTTGGAGAATCAATGCTTGTATAGGTTGCATTTCAAAGAGCAAAGCAAAATCAATATTACTTTATAATCCAGTAGTGAACTGAAATGTGTGCATTTTAGTGTGTAAGAGATAAACTGCGTGTGTAAGCAGAATTGCTATTTTATTTACAGTCAGCGCATATACATATTCCCTCTCACCCACTGCGATAATTTATCAATGCAAGAACCAACTGCTGAGGGCCTGAAAAAAAATCTCAGAAACACTTCCTATGACGCTCATGCTTATAATGAATTGTAAGTCTAATACTGTACTATAAATGTATCTATAAAAACACAACAAACCTTATAATGTATAATTTTGACAGTTATAGTGTAGCTACATTTATAAGACTTACTTACTTACTCCCAGGGCCATTCATATCAAAGTTGATATTTAGCAGCACCAGATTGGTGTTTCGCAACATCTTGTTTTTATGAGGTGGGTTGTTAACCCAACGCTCAACCTCCAACCTGGAGGACCAGGACAAACACACATACACTACGGACAATTTAGTTTACCCAATTCACCTATAGTATGTCTTTGGACTGTAGGGGAAACCGGAGCACCTGGAGGAAATCCGCGCGAATACCGGGAGAATATGCAAACTCCACACAGAAATGACAACTGACCCAGTCGGAGCTCGAACTAGCGACCTTCTTGCTGTGAGGTGACATCGCAACCCACTGCGCCACCATGTCGCCCCACATTTATAATAGTGTTATTAATTGTTTATTAATGGTTAAGGACGCATTTATTATTTTTCAATATACATGTTAATAACACACTCATTTATACATATTAATTAGTGAGTGATGATTGTATTCTATTGTAGTCTGCAATGTTAGAGTGCTGTTATGCTTCAGTTATAAAGACCCATTAGTAAGTTAACATATTTAGTTTTTTCAAATAAATGAGCCATGTTGCTATACAAATATTTATTGAAAGTCATAATACAGTTACTAATCTTTAAAAATACATCATTGATGGCTTTAAGTAAAGTGAAAACACAATGCAAATTTTCCAAATGCTACTGTTAAACAATCACATTGTTTTCACTTTACTGAAAACCATCAATGATGCATTTATAAAGGTTAGTAACTTTATTATGACTCACAATAAGTACTTGATAAGACAACACGCCTCTAACAATATAAAACCATACACGTATTTGACAGGATGCAATTTGTGTTATGTGTGTTAAGTTTTTATAGCATAACAACATGCAGACTGCAAAATACAATCATGACTGATTAATGTAGAGGAAAATTCATTACCATTGCATTTACCAATCTTGAATGCTTATGAAATATTGTGTTTCTATCTAAAGATATGGTTTGGGGGCCCTTGCATAGGAGATGTGATGACTTTGAATATTTTTGCTAATTTCCTTAACAAAAGTATGGCAGGTCTGTTATGTAACTTTGAAGCACTGATATAAATGGGATAAAGCCCTCCCTTCCTTGTCATACTCTGCAGTGACCTGTATAACTGTCTGACCCTCTCACAAGAGAATAAAATAATCTATGAATATATTTGGACATGTCTGTCTCTTATTCAGTGACATCATTTTAAAATTCCCACGACCCTAATTAATACACTTAAATCAGTGTATAATGTGCTATGAAAAGGCATATTAAAAAATGAATGGTCTGTTGTGTCTTTATACTATAGATGCATTAACAGAATTATTATGCTTGATTATAAATAATTATAGCAGAGTTATAATTCATTTTAAGCATGAGCTTCATAGAAAGCATTAACAAAATCTCATCCAAATGATAAAAACAGCACAATCTGTAATATCTAATGTACATCTATCTACGACAACATCCAACATCAGTGCTCCACACACTCGCGCACACACAAGCAGGCCAACACGCACACATGCACGCACGCACACACACACTCACATTCATATGCCCACTTACATACAGTATATAGACACTAGCACATACACACACTCATACTTACACACATGCACATGCATACACACAAACACGCACACATGAACACTCACAACCTACACCTCGCTCCATTAAGTTCACCCACATACCGCGCTGTAGTCTGACTATGCATTATCCAGACAGGCCCTATTTTTAGCCATTTCTCTTTCTCTCTGTGGTCTTACCTGCGGCACACTGCTCCTCGTCTGCTCCATTTTCACAGTCTCTTTCTCCATCGCAGCGCCATGACAAAGACACACACTTGCTGGTTGAGCCGCCGCAGTCAAACTTCTCTGGAGGACACGTCTGGCGACCTGTGAGCAACAGAAAAGACATGGTGAAGGATAAAATATCAACTAAAATTTAAAAATGTGTAGTTTCCAGATGCTATACACAACACATTATGTACAACTTGCATATACAACCATATACAATACAGTGACACATTTTCATACAAAGTGAATTTTATAATAGGGTGTCCGTATCATCTCAATAACAATAAACAACAATGGCATTAAAATATTTTTAAATATATATATTTTAAAGTCTATAGCCTATGTGTCAAAAAGGAATAGATAATTTGATCAAGAATACAGCAAAACTGTAGCATAAGATATATTGTAAAAATGCAAAATATTTAAAAACATAACTTATTCCCTTGATGGCAAAGATTACTTTTCTTTGGCTGTTTCTTCAGTGTCAGATGATCATTCTAAAATGAGCCTAATGCGGATAAGGTTCAGTGCTCAAGAAACATTTATTTTTATTAGCAAATCAGTTGTGCTGATTAATATTTATTGTGGAAACTTTGATATAGGATTGTTTGATAAATTGGAAGTTCAAAAGAATTATTTAAAAAATCTATTTAAAATTAATTTGTGCATATTTTATATTGTAGATTTATATTTTTATATTAAATGTCTTAATTGACAATCTTTTAAATGTCATTGAATTATTGTTTATTTTATATTTTTAATGTAACTTTTAATTTTTGTTATTATTTAGCTATTACTTTAATTGGATTTTGTAACGTGGATAGAAAAATAAATCAGAATGTACATCTAGCTTAAAATCGGACCTTTAAACAAAAATGTTTTTATCTATGATGAAAACCCCAACAATAAAATAAAATAATACATTATTTTGAATTCTTTTATGATATAATACATATTTTCAATATAATAATAATTATTATTTTCTTTTATTATTATTGTTTTTTTTATTTGTAACTACTAATTAACCCAACTGATTAGAACAAAATGATTACAAGACCAACAAACTGTAAATGTCATGAAAACTGTGAACCATAATAAGGAGAGTAAATAAACCCCCACAAAAACAAATCTATAAAATGCTACAAAATGTTATAATATGTAACCATTTCACATTTCTATTTGCTTAAAAAAAACTATGCCTTTAACTAAACAAAAAATAATTATGCCAATATGAACATCCTTTCTTGTCAAGCCACATCACTGATCTACAAATTCAATAAGACACTCTTCTGGCCGTATTGTCCACCCAAACCCGAGCCCATTGAAACATTTTCAAGTTTCATCCCAGATCACACAGCATTCCCAGGACAGCTCCATAAATTATACATCTCTACATGTCTGGGAACCCAAGCACAAATCAATAGCAGCCAGACTGATTTCTCTCACTCCCATTCTTCACAGTCCTTTCAGTAATTTTCGCTGTATAAAAGAAGATTTATGAAGACCTTCTCACCTTCTCTGACACCTCGAATCTGTGTCTGTGGCCCATTGTTACTCAAACCCTATCTATAATCATAAGCCTGAATGCCGTGTCTTTTGCTGGAATTCGCTATTGTACCGATTTCTCTGAAGAAATGGGAAAACGACAGCTGTGAATCTCATTTGAGGTATCTCTTCATCAGCCATTGTGGCTCTGCAAATTTAGGCCTGGTCCTCATCTGTGGGAGCCATATTGGATCTGAGACTGACAGAGGAAGAAAAAAAAAAAAGTCCTATTTAAAACCAAAGCTTAACCCAACTCTGTGAGGCTTGTTGGTGAGCGACTAGGGAAATTGTATGCGACAGAGTGGGTTTGTTTGAACAACGTTTGTATGCGAATGCGTGAGTGTGTGTTTTTGGCTTTGTCAGCATCTGTCTAAATAAACTGAATGACCCGTTCTGAACGTCGGGCTGACTGGTGGAGATAGCAAAGCCTCATGGGAAACGCAGTCTGTCTTATCTGCTCTCTTCCCTTCATAACCCTGAAGACTACGGTGCGCACTGGGCTTTTCATTCATTGCACATGCTGGAAAATACTCAGTACTGGGTAATGGCACCACAACCAGTGTAAACTAAAGCAGCGATGGGAATATTGTCACTCGTTTAATGCGCTTTAATATGCTCATTACACTTCATAAAAACCATCATTAGGCTGGTTTCATGATCCATCCTTAAAACATTAAGACATAATCGCTAGAATTCACTTCCACTAATCAGTTACAACAGTGTAAATCAATTCATACTGTAAAGCAAAAATGCAGCATTATTTAACACTTGAGCATCCTTGTGGACATTTTGTGATCATATGATTTCATTTATTCATTCACTTAAATAATTTTTTAATCATTATGGCCATGTTAATGCAAACAGTAACAATTTAATCTAAAATCTGTGATTTTATTGACTTGCTGTTAATATTTTCTTTCCTTTCCTTTCATTTCCTTTCCTCTCATTTCCTTTCCTTTCTTTTCATGTCCACATTAAAATCCATTAAAACTCTAATATTTAAGTGCAGTGTAATGGTAAACATCTATTTGTTGAAAGGCCTGTATTATTTGCAAGGCTAACATATATGTATACAAAAAAAAACACCTTTATACTATTTTACAATTTTTTTCAGGTTTGATTTATGAAGCCAATACTTTTGTTTAGTTGCATTATATAAACACGCAGAAATGATAGTAGAAATTAATAGGACTGATAAAAATAAAAATAAAGAAATACAATGAATACGATTTAATTTTTTTTTAATCTATTATAAGACAAGGGTTATTTGCATATACACAATACAACACTTTTCATTCATTCATTTTCCTTTGGCTTGGTCCCTTTTTTTTAAGAGTCTTTGGACTGTGGGGAAAACTGGAGCACACGGTAAAAACCCACACAAACACGGGGAGAACATGCAAACTTCACACAGAAATGCCAACTGGCCCAGCCAGAACTCGAACCAGCGACCTTCAGCGACCAGCGACAGTGAATCACTGAGCCACCGTGTCGCTCTACAACACAAGGCATTAATAATGTTATGAATTAATTACCGTAGCAAATCATCATATTAAAATGATATTGTAACGCCATGGTTGGCGTATGGTGACAGAACGAGATGGAGCACGAGATATATAACAAAACGGATTTATTAAACACTTACGGGGAACAGATACTGGATGCGGGAAGACAGGACGACACAGCAACAGAACCACACGAAGCAGAATACCGGACAACGAAGGACACAGACGAAAGGGTATAAATAGATGAAGGAATGATTAAGCTAGAGACCCAAGGGATGAACACAGGTGGAACAGATTAACATTGACGGTGGCGTGAGGAAGACAAAGAAAGCACGTGACAATAACAGGTGATGACGCGGACGAACACTGACAGATATCTGAAGGATTATGTTACACTGAAGACCAGAGAAATGACTGCTGGAAAGTGTTTGAAATCACAAATAAATAGCATTTTAAAACTTTTTTAAATTAAAATTATTAAAACAATTAAAGTTTTAAATTAAAGAATATTTGACAAAGCTAACTAAGTTAACTATGAGCTAACTATAACAGTCAATGTGATGAATTTTGTCTTGTAAAAAACCCCTTCAATAAATTTTAAGCACACTAAAGTTCCTGATATACTTCAAACAACATCGAAGAACAAACCGAAATGATATTGTATCAAATGATATCAAAATCTGGCTGAAACAAAGTTTGTTTTGTTTTTGTTTTGGCAATTCCAAACAGCTCACGAAGAAAACTTCTCCAAACTAAACACCTTTGAGCTACCATTGGTCCATGGTGATTATGCAAGGGGTGGGTGTGTTCTCTGTGGGTGTGTCCACCTTCTATGACATGCGATTCCCCAACCAAGAACTTTCTTTGAAGTATAATGGGGCTTAACAGCATAAATCCTCTGTTTACAAACATAATGGTAAACTTTACCACCAGCAAATGACTTCCTCAAGAGCTCACTCGGATTGTTCTTTAACTCCAAGACTGATCAGCATAACACCCACACAGCTCTGTCAGATGAATTGTCGGTGGATGTAACTGTGAGAAACTGATGAACTCGAGGTAGAGGTCAGTTCAGACTCAAAAGAAGATGAGACACTATTGCACAACCACGCACAACGCAAAGACTAACAGAATACCGACTGACAATGGGGTAAACTAATGTAACAATAACAAAGCAGAGAAAATTTGCAGATCTCAAATAAATAAATGCAGATATTAAACAATATTTTGATAATGAACATGCATCATATTGTTATAATGAGCAACAGTAAATCATTATTTATGCATTAAAAAGCCTTTTAAGAATATTCAGATTGTTGCATTTGCATTGGTGTTCATTACTGCGGCAAATGCTTGAGAGCTTAATAAACTGTTTATTTAAAAAAAACAAAAAACATAAAAAAGGATATTGACTAAAAATGATATAATTCTTCTTTGTAGGCCTATAGTTTGTTAACACTTTATCATTAGGCTCCATTTGTTAACATTACTTCAATTAAACTGACTATGAAAACTGTTTGTAAAGCATTTGTTATCTGCTAACTTATTAGTTATGATTAATAACTTATTAAAATTAACTGTTTTATGCAATATCGATTTTATTTAATGGAGTTTATTTGTATTCTTTTATCACAGTATTACCACTAAAGCTTCTGTAACAAATATAGCTATTTCTCACAAATGTAAGTTAATGCAATTAACTGGCTTTTACCAATTATACCTTTTGTGAAATGTTACCTTATTGTACTTTATAAACCTTTTGCAATTTAATTAGTTTGAAATATGTTTATTCTCAAAATGCATGTGCAATAAAGCAATACAGCAAAAACTTTTGTTTTGGTAATTATATCTGCTGTCTGAAGTTTTTATTAGTTGAATAAAATCAACTTTTCTAGTAATTTTAACTTATACCAATGGAATTGACTAAAATATTAAGCTAAACTTTGTATAACTTTAAAAAAATCAGTTGAAACCTGATTAACTTATTAAAATAGGTTATATTTGTTGTTATGACTTGGTCATATCATTTTTTTCTAGTGTATGTAGATAAAATGTTCAGCAATTATCGCAACAAGAAATTGTGATATTGCCATATGCCTAGTCTCTAAAGTCACAAACTCATTTTTATTTCTATAAAGAGCTCCACTTGTCTTCTGTGCACATTTAAACTCGTCCTGACTGCAATCCAATTTCTAAAACGAAAAACAAAGTTGCAGAAAAAAACACAGGGGGAGGATGAGATCATATTAACATATTTATCTAATAATGTAAATCATTTTCTTGGTGCGGGTGTAACATGGTTAATCTAAGCCGGGGAAATGAAATTTCTCAGATGCGCATCAATAAGCCCAAAGAAATAATCATTAGCTTTGCACAAACCACATTACATTAGCAAGGCAGTTTCGGTCAATAACGTCCGAGTGATGAGTTCCACGCTCAACTAAATTCAGATGTTTCTGTGAGTGGTGAGGATAATATTCCTCTAAGTGGGCATTAGAATGACTTCCATTACTCCTTTCTCATTTACCTAAATGCATCTCTATAATGGCTTAAAGTATCTGGACAGCACAAAAAATAACAGGGCTGACATTTCAAGTTACATCAGTAACTAACAAGTTATGAAATCAAGAATGCTGTCTCGGTTTCAGTCAGTTCTGTCATTCAATCTGTCCATAAACCTTCAATGATTTTAAAACTTCAAGTCAAGTCAACATGTAGGTTCTTCTAGTAAAGACTTTAAGATAAATATGATGATATTATTTCTAATTATTATTATTAATTTTTATTATTATTACTTATTATTTAATTAATACTTTAATTCAGCAAGTATGTTACACTGAAAAACATGAATATTCTGTTGTTATTTCTGTCTACAATCTTTCAATAAGTTCAAAATTATTGTCAAAACTTTCAATCAAGCCTACATCCAAGAAATTAATTTGTATATTTGTATACTCTATATAAATGTATCAAAAGTGATAAAAAAAAAAATCATTTGCCTACAAAAATGAACACACACAAATTGTCACGGTACGTTGAAGAAACAGATACAAAAGGTAGGATCCAAGTG
>CAIGQW010054109.1:14829644-14840126 GCA_903798125.1 Danio choprae
CAAGTGCATTTAATGTAGAAATTTGTCGTGCAGATAACATCCAAAAACAAAGTATCAAAAGAACAAACATAAACAAAACAAGAACTAAGGCCAGGTTCAGGTATACAACACACACAACATGCCATACAAAACAAACGACTCAGCAATAACAAATGGGTGCAGGGTGTATAAATAGTCCAAACAATCAACAGTGACAGGATTCAGCTGCATGAGTGATCAGTGAAATGAACCCCGGTAGAGGAATGAAGGGATTTGTAGTTCATGACTGAATTGTAGTTCACCAGGGATCTCTGCAGTCCTCGATCACTGGTGAACATGACACAAATGAAGTAGCACAATAGTAAGCAAATTTGATATTATTATGAAATATTTCCAGAGCAGCATTTTTTGTGACCTTTAATTATGGAGCAATGATCCTGAAAATTCAGCTTTGCCATCGTAATAAAACATTAATTCTAAAATAGAAAGCCATTACTTAAAATTGTAAATAATATTTAATGGGATAGTTTACCTGAATATAAAAATGACCTCTTCATTTATTCTCGCTTGTGGTTTTAAACCTTTTCTTTTACTTTAACGTTTCATTAGAAAGAAGATATTCTAAAAAATGCTGGTTGCTGGCACTCATCGACTTTTATACCAGGAAAATAATACTGTGGAAGTCAATGGGTGCTAGCTACCAACACTTCTTTTGTGGTTTAAACAAGTGAAGGGTGAGTAAATCATGACAAAATCTTGCTTTTCGGGTGAATTATCCCTATAACATTCATACCATTTTGAACATAATTTTGACCAATTAAATGACATTTTGCAAATTCCATTTACATCTACATTTCTGTATCCTGTTTGTTAGATCAAATTAATCCATTCACTGAATAAAAATTAAAAAAGCAATCTTAGACCACCTCTGAACTGTGTACCCAGCTAATCTGACATTAACTGTATACTGTCATCATTTGCTTTCTCTGTGCCAGTACTGTAGCACTGATGGGAAGGAGTTTGTTTAAGTTACTGTAGATCCAAAAGTTTAGTGTTGTTAGTCCTTGGGAAGGTCATTCTTAATCAGAGTATGAGCCTCCGGGACTTTGGATGGATATATCTTTATCACAAATGCTGACGGCTGCACACTCACACACTGGTCAACAAGAAGAGGCAGCTCTATCGATGCGCTTATCGACAGCTTTCTGGAGAACCTGTTTGATCCACCGATACAGCTCTGTCCAGTACAGTCACAGCCAGCAGCATTTTTCACAGCAATCCCACTGTTTCAAGCAGTCTACAGTGGGTGATTTTTTCTGATGCTAAAATACTTTCTCACAGCCCAGCTTAATATGTGGAGCCAACTTCAAAAACAAATGAAAAGAAATAAATTCTTTAAAAAACAATCATCATTTATTTCCTCTGATGAATTCAAAAGAAAAAATTCTGAACAGTGATGAATACTGGGAGCCATTAAACTTTATATTGATGTTAATGGCAAATATCTTCTTTTGTGTCCAATAGAAAGGTTTGGAACCACTTGAGGATGAGTAAATGATGACAAAATTTTCATATTTGGTTAAACTATCCTATTAATCATTCCAATTAATTTCCTAACACATTCAGAAGGAAAGCAAACCAAATGGAATTCAATAAAAAAAAAACCCTAAAACAATGTTATATCATCCACCACTATAATGAACTGAACAAGCATGCATATTTATTATTTACCAACATTTTATGGACATTCGTCTTTATTTCTTTTGCATGTTCTGTTAATATCTTTGTTTTACCAGTTCACATCTTGAGTTTTACATATAAATATAAATTACATATCACCCTACAAATAATGTCAACTGATGCACTACAGCTCCAATCCGTTTCGATCAGCGCCTGATTGCTTTTTAGAATTCATTCAAAATGCAATGTCAAGCTGAATAAATTATGAATGATTATTTATTCACCATCATGTCATTCCAAACCCATATCAAGGTTTGATTTATTTTGGTAGAGAAAACACTTTTTTGATTAAAGAGATTTCTGTCCCTCCACAAAAAGCACAGGTAATCACAATTGAATTTGTCAAACTATTGTTTACACCAATATTTTGTGTCATCCACTTCTGACAACATTTACTATCTATTTACTCTGAAGTGGTTCCAAACATTTATGATTTTTTGTTTCTACTGAACACAAAAGACAATTTTAAAGAATGTTAGTAACCAATAAAAAAACAAAACAAATGGAATGGAAGTTAATGGCTAAATTTCCTATATGTTTAAAAATATCTTCTTTTGCGTTTAAAAGACATACGAAACTCAAGCAGGTTTGTGACAAGTGAGTAAATTATGACAGAAATGTCAGTTTTGGATGAACTATCTATTTAATGGTTTGGCAAAAGACAGATTTTTTTCCCCTACTAACGCCAGTTATAAATAAACCAACTTTTCTTAAACCAACTTTATGAAATCACATGCTAACATTGACAGCACTAGTTGACACCAGCAACACACGGGGTAAAGCGAGGTCAGTGAAACCTCTTGATTGACAGTGTCGCACACAAAGCCTGAATAACAGATCACATTAGGGAATCAGGATCTTACTCTATTGATCCACTCGTCTCCATTTTATTGACTAATTTGCCACTGAACATGGGACCATAATTCTGATTTATGCTATGAAAACGCACTTTAACAACTTGATGCAGATGATTAAATGTGTGTGTGTTGCTATGCGAGTATAATGACCAGCTCAGTTTTGACCCGCACGCATCTAAAACCCAAGCGTCTTGATCCCATTAGCAGCAAACGCCAGGATCTCTTCAGCATTCTCTCCACGTTGCTCCTGCGTGGCCGGGCTACTATAATCTAAGGGTGCCCGTGCGTTATGCTAATGTGATTTTGATTAACTGTCTCGCTAATGTCCCTTCGCTGAGGTGGGGAGAGTGGGGGGAAACTTAAGAGTTTATCATGCTGAAAACCTCGCAGTCATATTTAGCTTTGTATGTTATGAGGGAGCCTGATTAATTCTGATGTCCTAACCTGACAGGAAATTGCTATGCTAATGAATTTGTCTTGCAAGTCTTTAACATTTGAAGAGAGGCTGAGTGGAGCAAAGGGGAGGGGCTTTGTTTCTGTTACGTACTAGACAACCTGTACATCAGTGTCAATGAAGAAGGCATGACTTGATAAACTCAGTGTACACTGCAAAAGTATGTTATAATTTAGAGTAGAGATGCACCGACTGATTTTTGTTGGCCGATTTTGATTTTAGTTTTTTTGGTAAATCTACCAAATCTTAATAACTATTAGAGGGGACCTGTTATGCAAACATCACTTTTATGAGAGGTTTAAACACAGTTGTGTGGCAAAAGTGTGTGAATATAGTCAGACTCCAGTGGTAAAAATTAATTAACTTTTTTTATAATCACACTTGATAAAAACAGTCCGCAGAAAGACTTTGATTAAAATTCTCCCTTTGTACATGTCATCAGAGAGGGAAATCCCTGCTCATTAGTGACATTCTCTCCCTCATTAGCATAAACAGCCCTGAGTGAGAAGCAGCAGCAGCCATTAGAGTTTTCACACCGTTCCTGTTGAAGATAATGTCAGCAAATAAGAGAGATTATAAATGTGGAGTTTTAGGATGCATAAATGAACACTCCATAGTCTTTTCAGTTTTTCACAGAGATAACGTTAGTCCTGTTTTGAATCTGTCTCTATGCTGAGGCACATGCGTTTGTATCACCCACCTCTTTTGAAAAGGCACACCAGGAGCACAATCTCATTTGAATTTAAAGCGACAGTCACCAAAATGACACAATTTGGATCAAAGTCTAAAAGGGGCAGTCTTAAAAAGTTAAAAAAATTATTTGTGGGTTTTTTTGAGCAGGAACTTCACATAAACACTCTAGGGACATCAGAGATGTATTTGATATCTTGTGAAAAGGGGAATAACAGGTCCCCTTTAATAAGCAACAAATTGAAAGTTTATTGAAAACAAAAGTCACAGTTAACGTTTTGTTAATAGTGAGAATTGTACCTTAAAATTAAGTGTTTCAGTTTTAGCTTAACGTTATTTATCCATAAATATGCATAAATTATCTTTAAATATTACAGTTCAAGTTAAAAAGAAAGTTGGGTCACACTTTATTTTAAAGTACAGTTCTCACTATTAACACATCATTAAGTAAACCTTTTAGCTTAATAAACTATTAATTATCTGCTTATTAAGGTTTATTAAAGTAGTAGTAGTGGTTTAGGTATTGGGTAGGATTAAGAATGTAAAATAAGATTATCCTTTATAAGTACTAATAAATCGACAATATATTGATAACAGACAGATGATAAGCCAGTAGTTGATAGTGGCAATTGGGAAATAAATTGCTACCATACATTTTTAAAATGTACTTCATTTTACTTTGCGTTACTTTCTCAAACAAAGTATTGCCTAAATAAACTCCTAATTGCTATTTACTAGGAGAAAATATATTTATGTTTAGAAATGGGATATGAGTAAGAGTAGAATATGGTCATGCATATCAATATATCAATATATGATATCAATATATGCTTCTCAAGAACTTATAAAAATAAATACTCCAGTAATATGCAGTCAAATAAGCTACTAGTAGTGAATATATGTACCCTAATCTTAAGTGTGAAATATGTCAATATTTCTAAGATTTGAAGTGCACATACCCATAAGCATGCTTTATTTTCACAAAGTGTGTCTATTATTGACTCAAAACGCAGGCTTTGTAAAGATACATTACAAAAATAATACAATATATTACATATAATGTGCACACCTTGGCTCACAGTCAAACAACTATGAACATTTACTTGCAAAGTCAGTGAATTAATACTGATATACAGCAGCTTAAAAAATAAATGATATGCAAACAAATAAACACAACTTGAGCCAATTACTATGTAATCAAAAATTCATAAAGCACACCAGTTTTCAAAGCCAAGCTTATGGACAAGGAGAAATAAACACAGCAAACTGAAGCAGAGTTGACAAAAAAATCTATAAACAAGATTTTCTACCCTGAGTGTTACAGCAGTATGGGAGAAAATAATTAAAACATGCTGAAAACCCGCTCTGGTTCTAAGCTAAGCTATAGTAATATGTCTCCAGGGTGCTTTGCGCCAATTAAGCTAATAACACCAAATCAATAGACACTCAATAAAGTTTGGGTGGAGAAAAAAGGCTTCAAGAGTGGCGATCCTTCTTGTACAGAAGTGCATACGGCGCTAATAAAATACGTTGACAACAATAAACAACTAACTGATTCGTATAACGCACCGCTTTCAATTATTACTGTG
The DNA here is from genome assembly GCA_903798125.1 of Danio choprae. Classification (NCBI taxonomy): domain Eukaryota; kingdom Metazoa; phylum Chordata; class Actinopteri; order Cypriniformes; family Danionidae; genus Danio; species Danio choprae. The sequence continues at coordinate 14,834,954 of CAIGQW010054109.1, forward strand.
AAATTTTAATTAATTAAACAGTTTATCGTTCCAATACTTTTTTTGACCCAAACTGATAAGGTGAGCAGTTGATTAAATTATGCTGTCAATTATGCCTGGAATGATATAAAAGTAATAAACTGATGAGAGGTAGAGAATTAGGCAGAGGAAGCAGATTAAAGTGGAAGGCGAATGCACAGTGTTTCATTTCCCCCCCTGTAAAGCACTAGGAGAAAGCTGCCATTTATATCAATAAAACTCCCCTGTGTCTCCACTTCACTTCACCACTCAAGCCATAAGAGAATAAATCTGATACAAATCACAGTGAGATGGATAGAAATGGACAGAGATCAGCAGAGCGTTGGGGGAAGATGAAGAAATATGGCAGAATGGAGGCATGAAAATGAAGACAACACATGGAAGAGAATGCAAGCACCACAGACTCACGACAGGGGGAAAATCAGCTGGCGGCAAGGGTTTATGCATTTTCATAACAAAGTAATATAGTAATATATCAATATTATGCCACACAACCTCACAAGGAGGAAATTTAACGCTAAACAAATAAGAAACAGTATTACAGATCACTAAAATGTATCACAGCATTATCTTGTTTTTGAATACATTTATATAAAAATTCACACTTCTGTTTAAGCTACAGTTTTTATTAAAGAAATCAATTCTTTAATTCAAGAAAGCTTGTTTCCACGATAAACAAAGTGTTCACAAAAACATAAATCTTTTCAAAAGTTTTCAATACTAATAATAAACTGATTTCTTGAGTATGAAATTTTACACTGAAGTTTGGAGAATCACCAGAAAAAAAATAAAACCTTTTAAAAAAATATATTTCAACAGAAAACAGTTTATTTAAATTGCAATTATTGTTTATAATATTACTGATTTTACTGTATATTTGATAAAGAAAACACATTATAAACCCAAAATCTGTGTATCAGAAAGAATATGTAAAATGTTCACTTTACATCCAATTTTATAACTGCTAGCTGCCAAGAAAATATTTCAATTCATTAAGTTTATTTTAAGTTGATATACCAAATAATAAAATAATATGTCAAATGAGTGAGTGAGTGAATAAATGAAAGATTTAATGAAAATACAGACACTCAACATATAAAAAATATATTTAAAAAGTAATACAACAAAAGGACAAAAAAATACTTAAATAAAAATATAAAAATAAATTAAATAAAACCCAGCTTTAACCATTAATACAAACTACAATATAGTAAACAAATAATCCTTAAATAACAACTGTACATTAAATAAAAAATGGTCTCAGAAAAAAATGGTACAATGTTGTACCAAAGAAGGTACAAACCATTGTCACTGAGGCAGTAAGGAATTGTACCTTAAGACAAAGAAACAAACTTGTACCATTGCAGTTTGTACCTTTAAGGACATGATTTGTACTATGGGCAACCAAAACGTATCTGATTTTACAATAATATTGTAAATACAATGCAAATACAATATTGTACCTTCATCAAAGGTACAAATGTGATTCTTGAAGGTACCACTACAGTGACAAGACACTTTGTACCTTAACAGTGTCAAATGTGTTCCTTCAAGAACTATTTAAAGGCATTTTGCTTTATCCAAAATGTGTACATTTATTTTCAGTAAATATAAAACCTCCCTGTGTTGGCGTGGGTTTCCTCCGGGTGCTCCGGTTACCCCCACAAGTCCAAAGACATGCAGTACAGGTGAAGTGGGTAGACTAAATTATCTGTAGTGTATGAGTGTAAATGGGTGTGTATGGATGTTTCCCAGAGATGGGTTGCAGCTGGAAGGGCATCCGCTGCGTAAAACATATGCTGGATAAGTTGGCAGTTCATTCCGCTGTGGCGACCCCAGATTAATAAAGGGACTAAGCCGAAATGAAAATGAATGAATGAATAAATATAAAACATCAAATAGATTTTTAAACAATGTTTTTTTTTAAACGTTTCTTTTTGTGTAAATGCACCGTTTCCATTTACAATAAAGTATAAAAAATACTTTAACATAAATCAAAAGATCTCTTTCTATTTGCTAAATATTTCACAAGACGTTTCACAAAAATGTTCCCCCATGTACAATATAAAACATTTTTTCTCCAATTTTCACACAATACCTTTGTAATCATGTAAAAGTTAATTTAATTTACTTAAATAGAAATAGAATTATGCAAAAGTATTGTAACGAGATATGCACAATGTTTGATTATATCAATAATGATATCAATAATGAATATGTATTTATCAGAAAATGCTTACCAAATCTTTCTTAAAAATGCCTTAAATGTTTAGTTTATAATGCCTATAGTTTTACCAGTTGTTTTGTTTTATAGAACTTAATGATTAATGTTTATGAGTTTCTTTAAACATATGCGTTTAAATGATGATTCATCTTTTAATAAACTATTAATAAAATCACTTTGCCTTTCCAGTAATATTTATTTTCATAGAAATTGTAATAAAGGAGTTGTCCAACACTTATGTACATTTTTTATGAGAACAATTGTGCACCTTCATTTTAACTGTACCATAAAAGGTACAGAACAGTATCATAAGATATATTTTCTGTAATAGATAAGATACAACATTTACAAAGGTACAAAACTGTTCCTTAAGGAACATTATTTGTACCACCGTGTACCTTTTTTTCTGAGAGTGTGTAATGTATTGGTGTCATCCTGATAATTTTTGTATTTTTACTGTTGATATTTCTCAGTAGAAAAAGTTTGATTACCATTGATTACCAACCAGGTTTGTTACAATGCGAAAAACACACTACTGTAATTCAGTTACTGTCGATCCAAAAACAGAATGAACTTAGAATGCAACTCGACATAAATGTAACAAACAATAAAATAATTGCACATAGTAAACTGTAAAAAGGTTTGCAAATTAGTGTCACAATATCTCAGTTTTGAAAAACTGTTAAAACCATAATTATCATCTGATGCCATCAATGCACCACCTCATCACTTTATATCAAAATCACAACCGAAACAAACAAAGAGAGATGCTGATCAAAATGCGAGTGGGCAGACAGATGAAGTGCGTCACATTCCACTAATAATGCCTGTGCTGTTACAGCAGACCTGCTGATCTGGCACAAATGACAGTCTAAAACACAAGCACACGCAGAACCCCATTCACAGCTTAATGAGGCTATGAAGAGACACTTAAACACATATGTCACTCTGAACACACACTCTCCTGAAAAACGGGCTACTAAAACCAGACAGAGCGGATTTCAGACTGGCCAGTGATCTAACAAAACAGCACGTTGTGATCGGCTACCCTTGTCTGAGTGCACACACAAGCACACCCCTAAATTGATGTCTAGGGCAAACACATGACAGAAATCCTATGAGCTGTAAATCGATAGTCTCGGTCTTGCTTTAATTACACATTCTCTGGCTCTCAAGCCGGTCTCTACAGATCTGGCCCACAGGAGGTAATCTTAACAACAAGACTGGGAAATACAGTAGATTATTGCACTGGTGGGATATTTGCGAACAAGCTGACATTTAAACGACACATTTAAAAGAAATTAGTAATCATAACAGAAAGGAAGAGGGAAAAAAATATGACTGGAAAAAATTGCAAAGGAAATAGCACAGTGCCCTATGGACATCCTCAATAATTCATGACTAAATATTGCTTCAAGAGGACAAAAACAATATTTAATATATTCTTACATGCAAATGAAGAAGATCTGAAAGCGAAATAATGTTTTTCCTCTGTGGATTCTAACGCTTTTTAATTTTAAAATACTGTGAGGGAACAAAAATTGAAGGAGATTTAAAAATTTAAATGTGGATTTAAATGTAAACTTTTTACAATCAGCTTTTAATAATAAACGTCTCTTTGTTAACTTTACGTTGTCCTAGTTTGTGCTTTACAAATTGAAGGAACTGTTTTCGAAGAAGGTTTTTTGATTGTGATGTAGCAGCCACATGCATGGAAAACAAGTCAATCTTTTCTCTGTTGCAATCACGCCTCTGATTCACACTACATTCCCATGAATCTTTAATGTGGCAGGCCAGTTTTGAAAGTCAAATGGCATTATTTCAGATTCTGCTATTCAACTTGGGTGTTTACAAACTGACGGTACCTGTATATATTTGTGTGTGTGTGTGTGTGTGCGTGCGTGCGTGTGTGTGTGTTTGTAGTCTCTACTACTGGCTGAATGTTCAGGTCAATGTGTCTATGGCCAGCGTGCATTAAAGTGATTTATGAACCAAGCCAGACACAGTAGTATGATTCTCAGCTATGGAAATCTCAGCAAATGAACTGTGTTGTGCTCTGCCAGAGGGCATGTAAATAGGATTGCTCATTGGGGGATTTGGACAATGGATTTGGATTTACGGTGTGTAGATGCAGGGATATAGACAGTGGAGCATAAGATGGCCAAATCTCAGCTTTACCAAAGAATTAATTAGCAATAAATCAATATTGGTTTTATTGGAGAGCCAAAGTTGTAATTCTCTTCAAGGTCGCTGCACATTACAACAGAGGAGAACGATTTTCACATTAAAAAAAAATTGACACACTTCACATTAAAGTGCCCCTATTATGCTATTTTAAGGACTCCTAATTTTGTTTTGTAGGTCTCCCACAATAGGTTCATACCCATGCAAGGTCAAAACGCACTTTAATTTCCTCAAAATATACATTGCAGCATCCCATCTTTTGTGTCTGAAATGGATCATTTAAAGAATTACTCTCTTCAAATCTCTCCTGTCTGAGAATCTTCCCCTGTTCTGATTGGTCAAGATTGGCCCAGTCTGTTGTGATTGGTCTAGTGCTTGCAGCATGTACAGTATCAGAAACAAAGCACTCCTTAACGTATTTGATAGCCTCGATTTTACCATATCAATTTGAGCCCTGGTCCTCCTCCTTTGGAATTGCGTGAAGTGGATTTACTTTCACAGTACATAAAACAGCATTTGCAATTTTCAATTCATCCTCAATTACAGCTGCAGTGTTTGAGAGTCTAAGGAGTCATTGCTCATAGGCAGCCAATTAAGAACATGCACTGACATTATGCAATTTGTTTACAAACATATATAGGCTTGTGCAGGAAGTAACACTGGAACTATTGACGACTCATTTCAGGCAGAAACTCACAAAGTGTGTGTGTGTGTGTGTGTGTGTGTGTGTGTGTGTGTGTGTGTGTG
>CAIGQW010054109.1:14840136-14861517 GCA_903798125.1 Danio choprae
GTGTGTGTGTGTGTGTGTGTGTGTGTGTGTGTGTGTGTGTGTGTGTGAAGGACTGATCACTTTAATTCACCTGTAAAATAATACTGTTTTTCACAGACAAGAATGAATGACAGAGTGAAAAAGATAAACAGATGAAAGGATAGATTCTTGCTTTAAAAAGGGGACTTTAAAATGATACAAATTTATTAAATTTATTCACACTTCATAAAATCAATCAAAAATCAATCAAAGAGTTTCAAAGAGTTATTTGTAAATTATTCTCAGTTAAGGCACTTTAGGGACATCTTGTTCATCTTGCTCCAAAATAGGCAAACTAGGTCCCCTTTAAATTTCTAATATTTTTATGTTTTTAAATGCTTACAGAAATAAGAGAGGGAACTTGAAATGTGTGAAAGACACACATGTTGACTTTGGCAAACTGCTGTTTTTTCTTTCTTTTTTCCCACCCCACTATTGTGATTTATATTTGTCTATATTAGCTTAATGTGACTAGATGCTAAATAACTAAATGTAAATGTGACTATATGTATAAATACACAACATATTGGGCTTAATATATGGACAAGGATACAATGGATATGTACTTTTTGTGTTTATATTGTATTTCATAACAATTATGGCTCTATTGAGATGGCTAAGGTTAGGAAAGGTTTTGGTGATATGGGTAGGATTAAGGATTGGTTAAGGTGTAAAGGATGAGTAAACAGTGTAATTATTAATGTAATTTATTCAAAAGCAATATCTGATTTTCATTCATTTTTTTTTCATTTAGTTTCAGTCATATTTGATTAATAACTACTTTTTTTCAGTTTTAAGTTATTTCAGTGACTGCACTGTTTTTCTTTCTTCAATGGAAGGATACCAACAATATTATTCACGTCTGTATGCACACAATAAGGGCATTGTATCAAATTATTAAATCTAAGTAAAGTAGTTAAGGCCACTTAATATAAAGTGATTTATACCGTCTTTTCTTTTTCTTTAGTGTTATCTACAATTAGGGCCTAACCCATTCATTAATACTTGTTAAAAAAAAGGTAACACTTTAGTATGGGGAATCATTGTCACTATTAATTAGTTGTTATTAGCTAACAAACTTTCAGTTTATTATATTTTTATAAAGGCATATATTAAAGCCTTAATATGCATGACCACATTCTACGTCTCTTAATCCTATGCCCTCCATAAAACTACAACTTCAAAGAAATGTTATTAGAACTTTATAGAATAAAATATCTAAAAATATATATATATATAATAAATAAATGTTAACATTTTGTAACAAGCCTAACCTTATTAATAAACCCAGAAAAATCAGTAAACCCAGAGAAAATGAGAATCTTTAAGTGGTCCCTTTATTTTTTTCCACAGCTGTATATCATGCTGACACTATAGTGCTGATTCAATGAAAACCCTAGACAATACCGTCATTAAGACCTAAAGAGACTTGAAATGGTGATCTAGCCCTAAGCTCAAGGCACTTATGTAGGATCAATAGGCAAGCGGTCAGATCAAGGGTCACTAATGACAAATAAAAATCAAATTGACAGAATTGCACAAAGGATGTTCAGAGAGCATTTTTAGTAAGGCAGACATCTAAAACCAATCTTTGTCTCCAGTGGGACGCAATTAGGGCTGCTATCCATCCATCATGTTGATCAATCCAAAAGTGAAACGCTGCAAACGCTGCAGATGTTTATTCTCCTGAGATCACAAGGCATGTTGACGGCTTCCTGTCCCTTCTGACCCCTTTTGGCTTTCGTAAACTTGTAAAGGTGACACATTTAATTATTTATGATCTTTCCTTACAAGAAGATACATGCATACAAAGGACATTTTCACTCAACGCTCAGCCACAAAAAGAGCACTCATCCTTGTCAGACTGACCATGCAAGTAAATAGAGCCCCAGTGTCCACGTTTCCATGACTCTGACCAATTAAATGTGCCTGCAGGGACCGAAGCCTCTTGACCCAATGCAGAAAGTCCTTTACACAGTGTGAGCAGCGCACTTTAAAGTCCCAGAGAGCATCACAGGCAGTTAATGTCACTCTGACATGACCCGCTCTCCGTCTCTTTGATAGGTTTAGATGAACACTAATTAGTCTGACACTCATGGAAAACATAAACAAAAGCAATGCTGATTAGTTCATTATAAGATGTAAGAGAGTTCGATGAGCTATTCTAATATGTAATTGCGGCTTTGTTTTAGACAAAGTGGATTTCTAAATTGGTTTATTACTGTATACCAGAAGTACGTTCGGATTGCCTTGCCATATTTCTGAGCCAAGTGGATTTTGAATCCAACCTTTACATAATTTGTGCCTTTGAAAATTAAGTTGCATGAATACTGTCGGAAACAAACAAACAAACACATTTACAGTACATTTGTCTGAAAGTATGTAAACACAATGCTTTTCAAAAACGAATGCAAAACCTTTTGTGTGCTTATGCTGTTCATTTACATGATTGTAACTCTTACATGTTCGGAACTTCATTTTGCTTAAAAAGCAGACAATGCATTTGGTCATGTAAATGTTTGACCCATTATTCTTTTTTTCCTGGAGAAAGGTCATGAATGACTCAAGATCCTCACAGCTAGGTTTTTGCCCATTATGCCGATTTCACCCAGCATGTAAACACATTAACCTGCTTTCTGACGGTTCATTGAAATGCGCAAGTGGGATATGTGACAGAACCTCATACTTACTGATAATTTAAGAGCATTTATAAATAGCAAATATTTAAGTGGGGAGAAAATAAACCACAAATTCTGGTGCTTTTCTTGAACCAAAGATAAAAATATGAACTCATTTGTACCCATAAAAACAAAAGTGCAACAATCAAAATGCTTTATCTTTAAAGAATTATTTAAGCCTGCTGCTGATGTTACAATAGTTGTCTTTGGTTTTTAATGGTTTATTTAAAATGACAACTGAAATTGATTAAATAATTGATAAACTAATTATTACATTTTGGAATCAATAACAGTAATACAATGTTTTATTAATATGTCTTGGACATGTTCTTTCTTTGCATTGCTGATTTATTGGTTTGAATGTAAACCAGGACAACTGGTTATTTCAATGAGAGTGTATGGGTGTTTCCCAGTGTTGGGTTGCAGCTGGAAGGGCATCCGCTGAAACATATGCTGTATAAGGTGGCGGTTCATTCCACTGTGGCAATCCCTGATTAATAAAGGGACTAAGCCGAAAGGAAAATGAATGAATGAATGTATGAATGAATGAATGAACATTGCCACCTGTAAGCAAAACCTTTGCTTAGAAAGTGTACAACTTTTTAACCCTCTTGTGAAATTATAATTCTTTGCCATGATTAAAGAATACATAATATTTTTCTTCTTGTTTAGCAAGATACTAGTATTCTTACGACTAGCTTAAAGTGCAATGTACAAGCTTTATTAGATTAACTAGGCAATTTAGCTTAATTAGGCAAGGTGTGGATAATAGTGGTTCCCCTTCAAGGGAACTTCAACACTGCGTCCAAACAGAACGCTAGGGGAACACCTCTTTTAAACACGTCTTGAAGCACATGTGAAATCAATCTAATGTAATTTAGCAGTGACGTCACCGCACGTGCACACGCGGCGACGTGAATGTCAGACCAGGTAGTATAAAAGATCTTGCTGATGAAATTTTGCACATACTCAGTCCCAACATTGGTTTGTCACAATAAAACTGAAAGACGCATACTTCCATATATCCCTCCTTTCCCAACACAGGAAGTACCTGAGGTTCGCTTTCGGGGACGAAGTGTTCCAGTATCGGGTTCTTCCACTCGGCCTAGCTCTGTCACCTCAAACCTTCACCAAAATAGTCGAAGCAGCATTAGTTCCATTTCGTATGCAGGTATACGTATCCTAAACTACATAGACAAATGGCTAATTCTAGTTCAGTCTCACGATATGGCAGTTCGGCATCGAGATGTCGTTCTCACCCATATCAGAAGGTTGGAGTTTCGGCTTAACACCACAAAAAGTGCGCTTATTCCAGCCAGGACGACCACTTTTTTAGGTGGGCTATGGAACTCCATGACGATGTGAGCACGTCTGTCCCCGCCATGAATTGTTTTGATTCAGTCAGCTGTACACAGAGCTAAACAAGGTCAATCCATCACTGTAAACAGTTTCAGAGACTGTTAGGTCTCATGACAGCAGCATCCAGCGTGATTCCATTTGGTCTGCTGTACATGAGACCCCTACAGTGGTGGCTCAAATACAGGGGGTTTTACCCTTAAGGGGAATCCTTTCCGCATGATTAGGGTCTCGCGGCACTGCCTTCGAGCCTTAAGTATGTGGAAAAAGCCCTGTTTCCTGTCTCAGGGCCCATTGTTGAGTGCTATCTGTCATTGCGTCATGCTTATGACAGATGCTACTCTGACGGGCTGGGGAGAGCATTTCCTGAGGGGCCTTCCCGCAGAGGGACAGTGGGGAGCCCCGCTGGGACTGAATGCCATGGTGCAGATGTAGCCGAGGCTACGTCTGTATGCATTTCCCCCAGTCGCTCTGCTCCTGTAGAGGGTCCGGCAAGACGGAGTCCAGCTACTGCTGATAGCCCCGTTTTGGTTTATGAGGATCTGGGTTTCAGACCTCACAGCCCTGCTGGCGGGTCTCCCGTGGGAGATCCCCAGCAGGAGGGACCTTCTGTCCCAGGCGGGAGGGGTGGTACTTAATCCTTGCCCTGACCTGTGGAAACTATGGGTGTGACCTCTGAGGAGGGGCACCTCATAGAGTGTGGACTGTCAACCAAGGTTGCTCAGACCATACTTAATTCCAGGGCTCCCTCCACAAGGGAGCTTTATGCCCTCAAATGGGCTCTCTTTTCAGCTTGGTGCAGAGAGCGCCAGCTGAACCCAGTCAGCCGTCAGGTAGCCTCTGTGCTGGAATTTCTCCAAAACACCTGTCTGCTGGGCTAGCTGCATCCACTCCGAAAGTGTACATGGCAGCTATAGCGGCCTACCATTCTCCCCTAGATGATGAGTCACTCAAAGAGGGGGAGTCCTGCGACTAAGCAGACCATAAGCAATTGGATAGTCGAGACTATTTCAGTTACTTATCAGGCTGTTGGATGTCCCGCACCTAAATTTGTTAGGGCCCACTCCACGAGGGCTGTAGCGGCTTCCAAAGCTTCTATTTTGGGCTCTGCCCTTTCTGACATTTGTATGGCAGCAGGATGGTCGATGCCATATACATTCATGTGTCACTATCAACTCAATTTAGACCCCTCCCTGGGGTCCTCTGTTTTCACTGCGTAGTGTGCATTCACAGTCAGCAGTGAGTCTAGTGGGTATTGCATTCCCCTAGCATTCTGTTTGGATGCAGTGTTGAAATACCCTTGAAGGGGAACGTCTCAGGTTACGTATGTAACCATAGTTTCCCAAGAGGGAACGAGACACTGCATCTTCCTCCATACTCTCTTCTGCCTGTTACTTCTTTCAAGCAAATTTGAAGTTACATCTGAATGTTCAGAGCAGGCTTTTGTACTTCCTGGTCTGACGTTCACGTCACCTTTACATTTACGTTGCACTTACATTAGATTGACTTCACATGTGCTTTAAGATGCGTATAAAAGAGGTGTTCTCCTAGCATTCTGTTTGGACGCAGTGTCTCGTTCCCTCTCGGGGAACTATGGTCACATACATAACCTGAGACGTTTGTTCTGTAGCCAATGGAAAAACAAATATTAAGGCTACTACTAATAAAGGCTAATAGTATTGTTATTAACCTTATTTTTTTTAAATGCATTTGTTTAATTTAAACAAAAAAAACCTTATTCCAGAGGTAAAACATATCATAGGAAATACTGTGAAAATTCCTTGCTCTATTAAATATCACTTTAAAAATATTTGAAAATCAATAAGAACCAATGAAATATCAATAACATATATAGTCATTATATACTCACTGTATACCATAATATCTTGACTAATATTAGTCTTTTTCTCTCCCCAATATAAGATGTTAAATAAAAACATATGTTGATGTTTTAATAAAAAATACAGGGCTGTTAAATTTAAATATTGTGCAAACGTTCCTCTTTAGACATCACTTTTGCACACTACTGTATATAACGCACATATTAAAAGTGTCTTTTTGATCTTGTATTGCTTCACAATGACATGTTCATATGGCTTTTATAGAAATTTGATTCTGGTCTGTGCAATTTCCCAATCCTATCTCTTCCACCAAATCCATCCTGTTCTTGCTTTACTATCAATAAATAAAAAACTAGATACTATCAAATACTATCAGTCAGCGGTTGACTCCTGGTGCCTGAGCTCACAGTGATGGTGAGAAAAATCAGGACTGATGGGAGCTAAATGAAAACGCCAGCACAAGCGGCGTGACTAAGAAGCAATATGGCTGTGCTGAAGCCTCCACTCGGGCAGCAGGAATGAAGCAGTTGTGGCCCACAGACTGGAGCTTGCTCTTGGGTTTCAGCAGTGCTCCTGGAGCGTGGCCACATGGGAAATTACTTGAGGGAACCACTGCCTGAAGCATGAAATTGAACCCATCCGGTGCATCTGACTGGATCCCTCCATAATATTTAAAATAATTATGCAGCAAAATGCATGCATGGTTATAATAGGGCCGGGTCTTTGTCTCCTGGTGCAACTTGTCACTTATCAATACAAAAGCAACAGCGATCAAGTCTTGTAAAGAGTTAAATGTCACTGTGATAACTGCAAAAACTGACAAAAAAACGACATGTCATTCTGACAGATTGACAAGCATAATGCATTCTTCTTCTAAATAATTTTTAATGTGTATTCAAAGGTTTACTCATCTGCCACAAATGTTAATGCTTTATGAACAGCTATAAACGTGGAGTGGGTTTAATAATGTATTTTTTTAAATATTTTTAGATTTAAGAAACATAATACATAGAGGAGTAGAAGTAAGATATTTGGTGGAACAAACCTGATTTTCAATCACAACAAATGAAAATGTGTTTGACTGATTCTTTGAAGGAAAGAAAAGAAATGCTATAAATGGCAATATTTTTATTTGAATTATAGAAGAATCCAGCAAAACCTAGAGAAACTGATAATTGTCAAATGGTAAATGGTACTATACTTATAATATAACTATAATAACTATACTTTATTTCAGTTAACATTATTTCAAGTAACATTTTATTTTTATGTTTTTCATTTAATAAACTACTGTATAACCCGGTATACTAGTACTAATTCAGTATATATAATTATAGTTTCATAAGAATTTACTTTAAAAAGCTTTTATTATTAACATTTTATTTCATTAATAACATTACGTATGTTATACATCAGACAGAATTTATTAGCATAGCTTAGATGTAAACATAGTCTTATGAAGTCTTGCTTTTTGTACACAACCTTTCAGTCAGCGATTTTAATGAAGGTTTAGCTATTTGACTTGGGTTTTTTTTTTCTTTTCCCAATTAATACTGACCTTTAACAAAGTAAAAATGAGTTCAATCGAACTCATGATCTTGTAAATGTGAGATCAGTCCTGGAGATTGACGCATTTCAGATTAAGGTTAGAAACAAATGATATATAATGTGAAAACAGAATGTAAGACTGACTTTGATATTTTTTAGTATATCTAAAGAAAAATATTTCTATCGTCTGACCTTGATTAAAGAAACTGTAAAAGAATCAGACCTCCTGTAAGTATGTTGAATGTTTTCAACACTTCTGTGTTTCTTGGAAAGAAAGGTCTATAGAGATATTTTTATTTGCTCACTTGGAAGCCAATTAAACTCCAATGTCAATGTCAATGCAAGGTCTTTGTTTTGTTTGACACAATCAACAGATTGTGTAGAAACGTGTCACAACAGAAACAGAAACACACAACAGAAATGTGTAGAGCACTCAAATGCTAAGTTCAAATCTAGAAATACAGAAAACAAAGTGTAACTTGTCTTGTTGGAATGTGCTATTTTCTTGTATGTAAACTTCAGAATCCATTGTCATGATCGCCTCACAGCAAGAAGGTCGCTGGTTCGAGCCTCGGCTGGGTCAGTTGGCATTTCTGTGTGGAGTTTGCATGTTCTCCCCGTGTTCGCGTGGGTTTCCCGGTTTCCCCCACAAGTCCAAAGACATGCGCTACAGGTGAATTGGGTCATCTAAATTGTCCGTAGTGTATGTGTGGGAATGAGAGTATATGGGTGTTTCCCAGTGATGGGTTGCAGCTGGAAGGGCATCCGCTGCGTAAAGCATATGCTGGATAAGTTGGCGGTTCATTCCGCTGTGGCGACCCCAGATTAATAAAGGGACTAAGCCGATAAGAAAACAAACGAAATTAAACATATTCACTAAATATGTTTTTAACAAAACTAACAATTATTCAATATCAATTGCATTAGCAAGCACCACTAATAAACCTCCTCACAGTCTATCATAATTGACACCTTTGTCTCTCATCTAGCTCTTAATAAAGAAATACAAGTTTTATGATTAAAAGCAAACCGAGTCATCAGGCAGGCTGTATCCACAAATCTGTACACTCAACAGCTGGAGGGGCCAAGAAATGACCCTTCATCCCACCCTTAATTCCACACACACAACACAGTAAATGTGCCTTTCGATACACACAAGACCACACTTCATCAAGCTGATTAATTACCACCCAATCACGGCAAGCTACCCGTCTCATTTTTCATAATCATGCCAACATATGATCCCAGATTCGCTTCTGTACAAGCACCTGAGTCATGTCCGCACGCTCCTGTTTATTACTTTTTAATGACTGCCCTGCTGTTCCCATTGATCAAGATATCCCATACTGAGAAACTGCCGGGCCCGGGTCGTTTTTCAATATTACTCGCTTAATATTACCAGGTTGAGCACAACATGATAGTCTGGTAATGGCATATTGTGCATTACCAGAGGGAGGCTGATGTTTGGGGCTTATTTGAGGCACAAAGAGGGGTTTGTGTGGAGAAGCAATGAAGAAAACAAAGATCCATGTGACTGCTTGTGACTTTGCGCTGTCGAGGGCACTGAACAAAGCTGAGGAGCGATTGGAAAAAGCAATCAAACATGTACAACAGGATATTGGGAGAACATGTCTGGATACAGATGCAAGCTCTGACCTTGCAGAAGTGGGAATTCAAATGTGTGTTTGAGTGTATGTGTTCCTATACCTGAATATGAGTGGCACAATATATCATTTCAGCATCGACATGGCATTGTGCGCATGGATGAGCAATGCTGAGTTCAGAATATGTGATTTATGGAGCCATTTAAAAAATTAACCATGTTATAATGAAAGTTTATCATTTGCATGGGTTTCCAAAGTCTGTTACTGTTGAAATATTTTTAAGCGAGTTTAAAGCATTCAGGCACAAGAAATTCTTAAGCTAAAATCTTAAGCAATACACTAATACACCTCATTGAAAATGTATTATACACACAGGCATCACCTTTATGAATAGGTCAATATTTATTGATTAACTGCAGGTTAAATAATGGATATATAGTGAATAAATACAATATACACAGCACCTTTACTACTTCTGATTTTGACTAATGTAATAACATACACCTTTAGTAAAGCTGCTTTGGAACAATAATTATTGTGAAAAGCGTTATAAAAATAAAATTGAGTTTAATTAAAAAAATATAACGTGTCGTTTTAACAAATATTGAATTTATTATTCAATTTATATACCTGAATACTGTTAGAGTGCCCAGAAAACCATAAAGCACTACTCATTTGTATCTATTGTGTTTATCAATGCATAAAATGTGCTTATTATATTTTATGCAGATGCACTCACCTAAAAAATGACCCCGATCATTATAAACTAATTAATTATTTCAAATAGTGCTATTCAAGTCTTCTGGTGAAAATGCACTCATATCGAACACACCTGTAGCATCTAGTTTTTTATATATAACATTAACAACATACAGTAAGATGTATTTGTTACTATTAGTTAACATTTCAATAATAGTTTATTATTTTAAAAATTAATAACTATGTAAAATGTTAGTTTAAAAGTTCTGTATGTAAGTGTTTGCCTTTTCTAAAGCATTAAAATACCAGGATATGTTTGCAGATATTCAAGAAACATGCTAAGTGAACATATTTATCGGAAAAACATTGCTAAAGTCAGTAATTCTCCTTTGAAAATGTGCATTCAGCGTTAAAATGTTTGTCTTTGTTTGGTCTGTGTAACTCCCCCCACTGAAAGTTTACCAAATTATATACTGGCATCCCAGGTTGCCTTGGTAGAAAACAGAGTGTATTTCCATGAATGAATGTTTGGAATTCAAATAAAGTTTTTTTGCACTCAGGTAGATAGCAATGAAGGTGAAGGTACTATAGGAACACTGCACACTGCGTAGGGATGTGTCAGTCAGAACACAGTTCATGCAGGAAGTTCTTCTAACTAGCTGGTCATCTAAATCAGCTGTGCTAAATAAGACAGACATGCAAAATATGCAGCGTGGGAGGGGGAGGCATGAGGACCAGGATTGAGAAATGCTAAACTAATGTGATTTGATGTAAAAATGATACTATTTCACAATTAAAGTCAGCGTGAACAAGAAGTTGTTGCAAAATATTAAGTATGATGACATACGTCCAACATTTCCAAGCTGTTAAACTTGATTGCCATTCTCGAGCATACACAAATAGCTATATTGTGATTGAAGATTATAAAATGAAATTTCTTTTTCAGTGGATTAATTTGCATGAATGAATTATACACCTTGGGCCGGTAGCAGCAGCAGTGCGTAAGTTAAAACGTAGCCTAGTTGTGACTTAAAGAGACACTAAGTTACAACTTAAACGTTACTAAATATTTTTGTGTTCCACCACTGAACTTAGTTTAAACGTAACGCTATGTTCTAACTAAATATTCTTGGCAGCCTCCTCCATGTACAACGGTGGAAAAGAGATGACTGCGAGATTAGTTTACATTGAGGAGCTCACGATCATAATGAAGGATGGTCTTCCTCTACTCACAGCCTTAATTTCCTCCCAAATCTCACATTTGTTCCGGTTTGTGAAAGAAGATTAAGTTTCTATCAAGGAGTGTTTTGTGTTAATTGTAATTAAAACGAGAATGTATTCATGACTGAGTTTTTCTTCCTGCTCTTTTCTCTTTCACATCAAGTATGTTTTGATAACTTTGTGTATTACGAGTGCATTCACAGCTCGCGATGCAGGTGTGTGCGTTGTCTGTTATTAGTGACTGACTGTAATGTAATGTACTATAAAAACGTAATTTGTCATTTTATTTTCATAGGACAGTTATATATAGATGCATTAGTTGCAGAATTCTAAAGCAGTTTAATGATTTAAATGCTTTTTATTGGATATTACGTCATTCAATGCGACTATGCATGACTTTACGTAGAGCTTACTAACTACAGTTTGCCCTAAGAACATGTGGTGCAACCAAACTGAGGACAAATTTAGTTACAAACTAGCTAGTAGTTACTAAGCCCCTAGTAAGGACTTTACGTTCCAGTTTCAGAAAGAACTTACGAATAGCTGGTGCAAGCCTACCCTTAAAACTAATAATGTGTGCCACCAAAATAAACAGTAGACTTTAACAGTATTACCTTTAATTAAGCTAAGTAAACACTATATCCAGTAGTAAATACCAAAAATTCACTTTGCAAAAAAAGTATTTTTCCTGGAGAAAAACAAAATATTACAAAAGACAAATGCACAGCTTTATAGAATACATCATTGTGTACAATTGTATTACGGAACATTTTGGCAATATAGAAGATATCAGATATTATATGCATACAGAAAATACGAAGCTCAGAGTTTAACTATATAGAACGGTAATATTCACTTTAAACACAGCCTAAATCCCCCTCATCATTATCTGGCCAGAATACTACAGTACAGGCAGAAGAAGAAAAAATAAATCACAGCTGATCGAGATTTCATTCTGATCTAATGACCAGTGAACTGGAAGCTCCACTTTTTCCTTTGGATGTCAGTGGGGAAAAGCAAGTGAGACAGAAACTGCTCCTGATTCTGTAATGCAGTAACAACTGAATCTGAGGACAAGGAATATGTGTGAAAAATGTGATTTGCACATGCTCCGACTGGACAATATCAATTACCAGTACAATTGCCAAGAGGAGTGAACATTACTGCTGCCAATTAGCAGCTGGAGCCTAATTCAGCCAACGGCAAAATCACATCACATGGCCAGAGAGAAAGTCTCAGTCCACAGCTTAAAATAACAATTATTGAGATAGCCAAAGAGCCATAGGCAATCTTTGGTAGAAAACAAACTACAAAGACCTGGATGCATGCAAATTAATGTCAAAACTGTTTATGTGCATGACAAATACGTTTACTACAGCCGAGGAGACACATGGATATGTAGTAATGTGAGTTTTTACGCCTTCTTTGAAAGCAGTAATGTATAGGGTGAATTCCAAATGGTGTTATTAAAAATAAATGAGCAATATTTGCCAACAAGCAAGCATTTTAACTGCGGTGCATGTGAATCTTCCTGATACTTTATCAATGAAATATATATATGAAATTCTGATTCAAAATAAACTTTTAAAACATCAAATCTGGCCTCACAGTGGCGCAGTGGGTAGCACGTTCACCTCACAGCAAGAAGGCCGCTGATCGCTGGTTCGAGCCTCGGCTGGGTCAGTTGGCGTTTCTGTGTGGAGTTTGCATGTTCTCCCTGTGTTGGCGTGGGTTTCCTCCGGGTGCTCCGGTTTCCCCCACAAGTCCAAAGACATGCGGTATAGGTGAATTGGGTAAGCTAAATTGTCCGTAGTGTATGAGTGTGAATGGGTGTGTATGGATGTTTCCCAGAGATGGGTTGCAGCTGGAAGGGCATCCGCTGCGTAAAACATATGCTGGATAAGTTGGCGGTTCATTCCGCTGTGGCGACCCCAGATTAATAAAGGGACTAAGCCGAAATGAAAATGAATGAATGAACATCAAATCTGTGCACTGGTCATTTCATTATCTGGTCATTTGTTGTTTAAACCAATCAAACATTACATTTTCTAATTACTGACTGTTTACTTGGATAATAATTATTTGGAAAAACCTTGAAGCAATACTTACTAACTGAATATTGCAATGTTATGAAACACTGCTCTAACTTATAATATATATATATCCCGGGCACAAGTCATTTATAAGCTAAGTTAATAATTTAAAACCTATTCCAATAATTTAAAACCTAACAATCGAAAAATCTATTAATAATTGAAAACCTTTTTCATTTTAAAATATAATTACTCATGGTTAGCTGAATTAACAGTGTTTTTTTCATATTATTAAAGCTGAAAATATTTTGCTGCTTGTTATTTTTTTCTGTTATGAGAACTCTTTCTGAGATTTAATAAGGTAATGAATATGTATATGGTAATGTGTTTGGTCTATGCCGCATAGATCTGCTAAGCTGCTGCTACTTTGATTTTTTTTCGCCGACCAAGACTTGCTACTGTCAGTATATTCACAGACATGCTGTCTGAGAATATAACACACTGTTGCTGCGAACATTACATACATATAACCCCAGTAGCAGACCTAAACACAGGTGGAGCTGGGGTGAAGGAGGGTCTTCAAAAACGTGCTGCAGATTGCTAACCTAAAAAACACTGAGGCATTTAAAATGTTGAGGAGCAAGCTAGGCTGCTACGGTGACAACAGCCAATCATCTCCACTGTGTAGTTGATGACATAGCAGGAGATTAGATATGACCTATCAGACTGTGTGCACAAATAGAGTTTTATGACAGAACTTTGTATTTATGAAAAAGGGCTTATTTCAGGATTGTGGGATTGTTTTTATGCTTTAAATGGGATCAGAATCAGTTAAAAGGAACACACACACACACACACACACACGCACGCACACGCGCACACACACACACACAGACACACAGACACAAACACACACACACACTGCTTCATCTGAACCGTCTGGGCACTCTGGTTCTCCATCACACCTCCATCGGCCCGGGACACACTGGCCGTTCTTACATGCAAAGTCAGTTGTGGCACAGGTCTTCTTTGCTGTTGAAGAAAACAGAGCAAGGTAAAGACAGGATCAAATACATTTAGCCTGTTCACACACACACACACACACACACACATACAGTTGAAGTCATAATTATTAGCCCTGTGAACTGTTTTTTTCTTTTTCAAATATTTCCCAAATTATGTTTAACAGAGCAAGGATATTTTTACAGTATTTTCTATAATATTTTTTCTTCTGGAGAAAGTCTTATTTGTTTTATTTCGGCAATAATAAAAGCATTTACAAAAAAAAACATTTTAAGGTCAATATTATTAGCCCTCTCAAGCTAATTTTTTTCTGATTGTCTACAGAACAAAGCATCATTATACAATGACTTGCCTAATTACTTTTTCAACAACACAAAAATAAATGAATATTACAAAATTGGATATCTTGAGAAACAACTTTTTTCTTGAGAAAAAAAAGAGAGGACAGAAAAGCCTTCCGATTTAAATGATAAACAGCAAGCACAATGAGGCAAAGTGTGTTTTTTGTCATATATTCTTGTTGCGTTTACGGTTTAATTGGGATGAGAATGAATAGAACGCATGGCTCCACCGGGACCAATTACAAAGGCCCAGGTACATATTACTGTGGATTTATGAACCTTTACTTTTATTTGTGAATTAAGGGCTGCTTTGCTTTAAGTCCATTGAATTTGTAGCAGGAGTAAAAGAGCCTGCAGGGAAAGCGATTGATGATGATGATGTCAGCTCTCTGTGAGGGAGACCAATAAGAGCTTTATCAGTCAGAGACAACACAGAGATTTAACACTGTTCGGCTCTTATCATGTGTATCAACTGAACAATGTCTGGTTTGAGTGGGTTTACTGGTCTCACATACCAAATATTAGTTCTGCTTTCTTTTCCTACAGTGAGTCAATTGCCTGGATCATCACATTGTACTTTACAAGTTCACTTGAAACACATTTTCATTTTACTTCTTTCGTCACACTGAAAAAATATGTTCAATTATTGGCAACTTGATTATATGAAGGTTACATTTGAAATGGAGCCAGAGTAAGAAAAAAACTCACACATGATAAAATTTTTATCATGATAAAAATGTTCAAATATGCACCATATCGATCGTGAGCACAAGGGGAAGATATTAATATGTATAAATCTTCAAGTACAGTACACTGACTTTTCGAATGTTAATTATTCAACATAACAAAAAATATTAAATATAAAAGGGTACTTTAGTTAACTAAAACTCTGGAATTTAATAATATATTATTAAATGCTGAAACTAAAAATAATAAATGCTCTATATGTCATTTTTTATTGATAGACCATGTTTAATAATCTAGTTAACTAGTGTTAACAAATATGCTAATAGCATGTTACTACTATAAATGATACACCATATGTTAACCTAAACAAGTCAAACAGATAAAAGTCAAAAAAAGCAAAAGACAGCAGAAAGAAGTCAGTGAGCTGCAAAAGGCCAGTCAGAAAGCGCTATTCTGTGATGATTTTCTTCTCTGGAACAGTGAGCAAATCCCAAGCCCTTGCCTCCCATCAGAACAAGAGGATTTCATCTTAGTCTCCCGTATCTCCACAGCCAAGCTCCCTTATACTGAAACAAGCCTGGAGATTTACCAACTCACACATCACAGAGGCCATGAGTTCGGCTCCTCTGCCCCTTATCTCTCTCTTTCTCTCTGGAGCCGCAGTCAGAGTGTTATGAGTTGAACACCTTCAAAAACTACAAAGACTATACAGAGAGAGAGAAAAGTGTTTCATGAGCTCTGGGTGCTGCTTAATTACAAAAGATCCTTCACTTGCCTTATCACAAGGACAAAACTTGACCTTGTCACACCACTCATTCCTTTCAGGCTGGACATTATATTCATTTACTTAAAGGTGAGGATAGGTTTAATTTTTCACTGTTTAAATAAGATCTTTGGAGGTTGAATCCACAAAAATACTATGGATAGTGATATATCAATGAATATATTTTTATATATACTTTTATATTCATACAAATATATATACATATATAAGTATACATATATACTTACATTTAATTTATAATTTTATATTTATATACATACATAATGTATGTGTTTGTGTCAATGTTTATTAATGTAATAATTTGCAATACATTAATGTTAACAATTGAAGTTTAGTAACAATTTAGTGTTTGACGTGGATTGACACTTCATCATGTTTTGATATTTAAAATGTATGCCTAATCAATCTATTAAAACTTTAACAATTTAGAATTTAATTAGAAGGATTTGGCATAACAAATCTAATTACATTATATTTTTTATCTACAGAAAACATTCTTATCACATTAGCAATAACACACATATGCTTCCTATGAATCACTGGAAGAAATAAATAAATCATGCATTGCTATATGACCAACTTTCTATAAACGTATAAAAATATTATTTCTTACACAAAAATAAGTATGAGAATTTTGAATGAAGTATGAGAATAAAAGCTTTTACGGGTAAAAAAAAAAAGACTAAAAATGTTTTAATAATAAAGAAAAACGCTAATTTAATTAAGCATTAAGTTAATTATGTATTTTATCTCTTTTTTCTTATATAAAAAAATAAAGAAGTCATTTTAAACAGAATACTACAGTTTAAAGTCACTAATGACTTCAGTCAAAATATGCTTAAAATTATTCGCTGCAGAAAAACTTAATAAATAAATAAAATCAGACACTGAAGTACAGCCAGATGCTGCTGACTCTGAGGGTATAAGGGAGCTGATGTGTGACTTGGGGGTATGCAGGGGGGACTTGTGTGACTTGATGTTTGATAAACTGCCGAGCTCAAGTGTTGGCTTTACTAATTTTCCTGTAGGACTGCAAATGTGGGCAGGAAGCTTCAAGCACACGCTCATGGGATGTGCTGATTAAAAGATGGTATGTATTACAAGCAGCAAATACTTCATTATGCAGATTCTCACATCCAGCACACATACATATTGAAATACTGCACGTACAGCTTCGTGATATATGCGAGTCGTATGGAAAGTCACAAATCACACACAAGGCTGAGCAAACAAAGAGTGCACACTCTCTGAAATAAAACACTTCTCATACGTCACATACAGTGTGCACCATTGATAAATATTACAAAAAAAGAAAAGAAAATGTTGGAAGAAAAGACATGAAAAGCCATTGCAAAAATAGCACAGTAGGAATAGAAAATAAATATTTTGGTTACTATATGTCACATATATTGGCAACAATATGAACTCATACTAACAAAATATTTTTGAGGTATATTGCCATTGATATTTTACATTTTTAGTACAACTGAGTGATTTGTTTCGCAGGACTATACATATGAGAAAACACACAGAATCCCTTATTCATTCATAAGCATCACAACATTTTGAGAGGCTATAAGAAAAAAGCAAAAAACACTGAAAATGTGCACCATCTGGGCAATAATTTATAAATTCTCATCAACTACAAGTTCAAAAAAGATCAGCCTAAAGGAAGATGCATAGATATGTGCAAGATATGTGCATATTGTCCCAACATGGTTCAAAAGGTAAATCTCCAAGAGTTCAAATCTTCAAGAACCACAGCTGGAGAATTGCAGAAGCTCACTGGGTCCAGCCATCAGAAATTCTGAAAAATATACAATCCAATATCACCTACATCACTACAAAATATTTGAAAGCATTTCAAGAAAAAAGGCTCAATTTTCAATTTTCATCTAAAAACAAACATAAGCATCTTTTTCTTTTTTTATTTTATATATTTGTGCAAATAATCTAAAGATTAAACAATAAAGACATTTCACAGCTTTCTTTGCTCATATTCAGCAAGGGTACCAATTTTAGCGATAGGCACTGTATATAAACATCAGGCCTGTCACTCTGCAAATGTTATTTGTCTCTAGTTCCCTGATGACGCGTGTACAAAAAACAATTCAAGAGGACTGTGTGTGCGTGTGTGTGTGAGCATCTGTGCACATAAGCAAAGCCATGACATTCCCAAGGTCCCATGCTTGAGAGACCACACTGATTACAGAGGGACTGCTGATGTGTGATGTTAGCGGTAGGTGACCCCTGTGTGCGTTTTACAAAGCGGCCGGTCTGCAGATGACACAACTGCAGCTCAAGGTCAGCTTCAATTTTACAAACCATTTCCTCCAAGACTCTTACAGAGAACGTTAGACTGTGGTCTGAACATGCTTAACACCTTCAGGTCTCCTGAAAACCGCCAAACTACCAAAGCAATTTTAAAAAGCAACGATGCAGATGGAAAACTGCCATTCAATTTACATCAACATGGTCTGAAAAGCTACTTAAATGGTATTAGAAGGCACTTTATTGCTATTGACTATTTAGTGGTAACAAAACAACAGCATATAGATTAGGGATGTAATACTGTTTTACTGCTGCACATGTGGAACTTCATTTAAAACTTTTAGTTTTATATATTTTCATTTTAAAGGAATCAATATTGATTCTTAAATGATCTTTTAGTCAGTGCTAGGGGTGCATGTTTGGGTGAAATATGAGCAAAAAAAAAAAAGGCTACGCTGCACAGAAGTGTTCAGCGCACTGGTTTTGCTCTCTCTCCAGCCATAGTCAGTGCACTATCTGAAGCAGCTTTCACACTAAACGTGGAAAGCTCTGTGCTATGAAACTCATTCAATTCAATGTTTTGGCCAAGCAAGGCAGTTTGTTACTGTGCCAACAAAAACGCAAGAGCAGCCTTTGACTAGCTTGCAGCTCTGTAAATATTCCGCTCATCTACCCAAATACATATGTGCATATGTATATGTGTTCCTTTAAAACTTTAAAAAGTCTTACAAAATGACTCGTACTATAATATTCAATAAAATAATAAGTAATCATTACAAAGTAGGTTTCAGCTCATGTGAGGGTAAAACTAAACTAGTCATTGTAGTATATCTCTCATCCAATAATCAGAAGAACATAATGCACAATATATTAGCAACCATATCCACTCTGACCAATACATTATTATTTTTAATGTTAGGACTATAGGCCCAATAACAAAATAAATTATCAATCAATAAATGATGGATTATGTTTGCATGTCGATCCCCTTCAGATGTGTTAGCCATGAAAGATTTGACTGTTTCCTTCTACAGGTCTATTGTATTTAATTGCGCTTTGTACTTAGAAAAAAAAATGTATATAAATTAGTATTTATCTGCTTATATCTGTTTTCAGCTTTGAAACGGAGGTATTGCCTTTAGATATTAGCCACAATTTCCATAACAATGCATTCCTATTCTATTCTATTTTAATCTGAATTTTACTGCAAAAAACCCTTTCCCACAATAAATACAATGAAAATTGTTTGCCAAATTTGAGCAGATTTAGCAGAAAACTTGTTGTATAACCCATGCAATTTTAAAAGACAATGGAGCAGATGGGCAATTCAGTTTACTTCAGCATGGTCTAAAGAGCTACTTACACACTTTGAGCTATACACTTTATTTGCTTAATTTGTGTTTAACTCAAATAGCCTTTAGAAACAGTAGTCATTTATAAGGTTTTAGCTACACTGGTCTACTGCTTGTTAATTCTGACGTAAAATTCAATAGTCTGAGCAGCTGGAAAAAATAGATCAGTTATAGCAGATCAGAGGTCTGCAGTGCTCTTTGGCAAGGTGTTGTGATTGACCGGCTGTGGTTTATGTGCTTCTGAGTCCTCGTTTGAGATAAGAGAGACCACCTATTATAGGATAAGGCAATCGCAGTGCCATCTTGAGCAGGGCTATAAACATGGACAGGTCATAATCGTAAATGCAGTCTGAGAAGAGAGAGGCGCCTCAGTGGGTCACCTTTGTCTTTTTTTATACTTGTCTGTTTTAGTCTATTTCTCGCTACAGTTCAAATCTTATAACATTTTAAGCATAATGGGAAATATTTTGAATATATCTGTGATGTCTTGTGGCCAGATGTATGAAAAGGGCAAATTAGTGCAAGAGTGAATTATCATAAAATCACCACTAGAAGTGGAAATCTGTGTGTGATATTGCTGAAAAAGTGCAAACTAAAGCCTAGTCACAGCAGCTTATTTTCATGATGTCTAATACAGCACATAAAGCAGTGCCATTTAGGTTAACCTAAATGTAATTTCACTGCCATTACACTTTTCTAATAAAAATAAAATGATAAAGTATATAATACTGGCAATATTTCTATAGGAGCTGTTGACATGGAATTGAACCAGATGTATGACCAGATATACAGTGTATATATTACTTGAGGTTAAATAAATGATCACTGAAATTAAACATTTGTCCAAAAATGATCTAAATATATAACATCCTAAATACTAAAACAAAATTACAATAATAATCTAAAATTAAAATCAAAATAAAATATATTATAATTATTATATAATTATAATCTAATATATAAATAATAATATAATAGTTATTAAAAATGACAACACTGAATGACATAGAGCAAACACAAATGATATAAACATTATTCTTTAATTTATTCTTAAAGTGTTTTTATTTTTATTTTTCATTTTAACTTTGGATGCTATGGCAGACCAAATCCTTAACTCAAAATACATAAATACTGATATGCGTATTCTTTGATTTGAGAATATTGATGTGATCATTTATTCATTCATTCATTCATTTTCTTTTCGGCTTAGTCCCTTTATTTATCTGGGGTTGCCACAGCGGAATGAACCGCCAACTTATCCAGCATATGTTTTACGCAGAGGATGCCCTTCCAGCTGCAACCCATCACTGGGAAACATCCATAGACACTTATTCACACACATACACTACGGATAATTTAGCTTACCCAATTCAACTTCAAGTCTTTGGACTTGTGGGGGAAACCGGCGCACCTGGAGGAAACCCACGTGAACACGTGGAGAGCATGCAAACTCCACACAGAAATGCCAACTGACCCAGCCAAAGCTCGAACCAGCAACCTGCTGTGAGGCGATCGTGCTACCCACTGCGCCACCGTGACACCTTGTGATCATTTAAAATATTACAATTATTAATTAATTGAATCCACTTAAAACATATTTGCTTATCAGAGTTTTTGTAAAATCAGTTACTTTTAAATAAAATAAATAATTATGCAACTTTCCAAGTAGTAAAGTATTGCATAAAATTAATAAATGACAAACTCATTGATGAAAACAAAAAACTTAATGAAATGCTATCTTAATGGTTGTGTATGGAGCTATATGGCTATCCGTCTACAAATTATAAGCTATCAAATTTCCTCCCACTGCATTCTAGTTCTGTATGATTTACAGCCTACATTAGCATAGTACAATGTTTCGGAGATTCCACTTGTTTAGTAACCTATGCTTGTGTAACACACACAAACTGTGAAAGCTAAAAAGC
>CAIGQW010054109.1:14861917-14874043 GCA_903798125.1 Danio choprae
TGTGTGTGTGTGTGTGTGTGTGTGTGTGTGTGTGTGTGTGTGTGCACTGGCTAACTCTACCAATAAACCGGAAAGTGTGCAGATGTTGAGATGTACAGACCTGGACAAGACAGTCTGACACTAAAGAGAAATGGCTTTAGAATACACACACAGAAAAACTGTAAATGTCAACTGGCACATCACAAAAAAAATACCAGTGAAACTAGTCACAGAATTCATGAGTATGTATGTGTTAGGTGTAAGGACAAATGGGTTAAATGACAGTACAACATGCACAGAAAAAAATATGCACTGAATTTCATTACGTAGGAGAAAATAATATTACTTTTTTAGCTCATATTACAATTATATTTCCTCGACGTCCTACAAATAATTTCTTTATTACATGCCATGCATATCATCTCATACGGTATGCAGTATGTGCATCCGTTTGAACTCAGAACCAAGTTCCAACTTAATGTGAGTTCAATATTTTCCAATCAAATAAAATCAATAAGCACATGTTTCTACCTGACAAACTTCAATCCTTTAGACATATTACATCTATTTTTATGGAGCCAGAACATTATGTAAATAATGTGTTGTTAGCTTTCTGATGCTCCAGTTCTAATCAGCTCACCTCTGAGAGTAATTCAAACAAAACCAATTATAGTAAACACATTTCTTGTGTTTTGCATCAATATTCATTAGTTGCTCCTAATTTCTTTTAAATACAGATGCGGATGTAATTTACATATACCCATATTGTCATTACATAAATATCATACTTGAAATTAAATCACTGGTTACAAGAAGCAAAATAAATCAAACCAACTTAAATGATAAACTAACATTTGTTACGATCAATCAATCAACCAATCAATAAATCAATCAAAACAAATATGGTAACAAGAATGGCTTTGGATTTTAATAATGCATTAGTAAATGTTAAGCTATTAATAAATGTTGCACAAGTATGGTTACAAGTTTTATAATAGTAATAAATAGATAAATAAGGTAAAAATAAAAAATAAAAGACCTGTTTAGCTGCTATAGTGGTTTCAGCTATCTGCCAATAGTATACATAATGCGACTGAAAGGAGATTAATTTACTTTTTAAATGTGTGTGTGTTTGTGTGTGTGTGTGTGTGTGTGTGTGTGTGTGTGTGTGTGTGTGTGTGTGTGTGTGTGTGTGTGTGTTTGTGTGTGTGTGTGTGTGTGTGTGTGTGTGTGTTTTGAGAGATTTTATTGTTGTGGACCATCATCATTCTTTTTAAATAAAGAAAATGTACATTTATTGCCAAAAACATTAACTAACTAAATAAATAAGTAACTAAATGAATGAATAAATAATAATAATAAAACCAAGCAATCAAAAACATCTTCAATGGCAAGCAAGATATTAATATAAAATACAGTAACACTTTAGTTAAAGTACCAATTCCCACCATTAACTACTGGCGTATTACCTGCTTAGTATTAATGTATTGGCTGTTTATTACTACCTATAAAGTGTGATCTTATTCTAAATCTCAAGTCCTACCCAATACCTAAACTAAAGTTAACTATTAATAAGCCACTAATAAGTAGTTTATTGAGCAAAAAGTCTTTAATTCATAGATTCTTAGCTAATAGTACCTTAAAATAAAGTCTGTCCAAAACTGCATTTGTAACTTAGTGACTCCAATATAACTAATATATTTCAATATAATCTCCTTTCCCCGTAAATATTAAAAATGAAACTATAATAACTCATTCTTAAGAATACAAATACAGCATCATAAAGAAAAACATTGCAATGTCTGAAATAAATTTCCCTCCCCCTTCATTGTGTGCACCTGGAAACTCTGATATCTACAACTCTGGGAGTGAAAAGATACAAAAAAACAAACACAGTAGCTGGAATAAAATGAGAAATAATAAGCAAACAGCCTGCAAAGGTAACAACAAGATTAAGCCAGAAACCCAGGTGAATTTCAAAGGGCACAATTGCACTCCTTTGAGGAAGTGCGCAGATAAAGCCCTGCGAGCACAGCTTTACACTGACGCTTCACAGCTCAATACCACACACTAATCTGCCCGCGCTGCTTCTGTATGCAGACTGTGTGAAAGCGCCTTCATCAGACTCCACTCTCGCCTTTTGATTTAACACTTCAAGGAACTGGAGTATCTTTGTGAAAGAGCTAAGACAGAGCAAGGCAGTTTTGACTGCACACACGCAATCAAATACTCCCGAGTCAATAAACTCCCACACACGAATAGCTTAAATCGAGCATTTTGTCTGGTTGGAGTTGGTTCTGGAATAACATAATGCCTTCCTAAAGGGGGGGAAAAAAGATAAATGCAGTGTGAAACTAGGTCCATTTGAAAGAGCAAGTGGCAAAGGGGCATCCCACTGAATGGAGAATTAGGGAGTTGGAGGTAAGATGTAGAGCTACTGCTGCTGTCAGCAACTTGGCTGGATATAAAAGTTTTCTTGGAAGTTGCTGATCCAGGACCAACTTTTTTTTCCTCATAAATGCAACTAATCCATGCAGAAATATGCAAACCTGGACTTAAGTACTTACAGCAGCAGTTCAGAATGTCATGCCATACGCTCAGCGGTATTATATAAGAGTGGAGTTAGAGATTGGGAATTGGCTGAAATTCAAAACAGCCCGATTTTTCAAACTAATATAAGAAGGAAATTATTTAGCTATTAAATTGAATTTTATTCGACAGTACAAAATAACATAATAAGCATCCCATACATCTTAAAGGTAAAAGGCTTATTTCCATTGCGGTCCTCTGTGTTAATACAGAGGATGGCTAGAATGTACAGAAGAGTTAATGTATACATTATGTATACATATGTAAACTACATATGTAAACTAAAACAGCAGCTCCTTATTAAAACACAAAAAAGATTCACGATGCAAATATATACAGTACTAGCTATAAAAAAATCATCATCCTCCATACAAGCAAACTAGCATAATCAAATAACCATCTTTTAACTGCTTTTTAGTCTTTTATTTCTTTGATAGATTTCAGTAATTTATTCCCCATAATTGCACACAGCATTGGCTCTAGGATGTGGAATCTTATTTCAAATGCATACAGAGCATTACCACACTACTGTCACTACATAATGGAATAAATCTATTAAATAAAAGCGCTTTCCTATCGGGACCAGTTCTCACTTTTAACTAGTTGCTAATTAGCTTGCATATTGCTTAAAAAGCACATTTAAATGCCTTATTTTGCCTACATCACACAACCCTATCTCATACTTACACTCACCTGCTACAACAACTTTAATAACTATAAAATAGCAATAAATTGGTAGTATTTTGAGATAAATGTGTTTGTGTGTTCTCCGTTCAAAAAAAATTTAACTGAATCAGTCATTCAAATAAAAAAAGCACAGCATAAAGCATGAGGGTATTCGAGGGTGCTCTTCTGATTGGTCCACTGCTGTGGAACTTACAGTAATGAGCTGCGCTGTGTGTGAAAGTTGAAGATATTTTTGAGAGTTGAACACTTTTTACACAGCCTATAATTTTTTTTTAAAGCTTTAATAGACACGAGACACAAGCGTAATGGTCACACATGTCCATCAATTACATTTAAATTGAAAAACAATAGAAAAGTAGCGCATTGGAAAGGAAAAATGAGTTCTGTGTGAAAAGCTCCTTAGGCTGCATTTATTCTAAATGAAGTAAAACAAAAGGGTCATATTGTGAAATAGTACTATTGTATAATTCTAAAGAATTGAATGTTTTAAAATAAAAATAAATTCATTTCTATGATGGCATTTTCAAAGATGCATTTTCTGCAGTCATTATTCCAATTCTTAATTCAGGATCCAGTTATGTCACAGAATTCAAATCAGAATCAAATCAGATGATCAATCCAACCCAGGCCCATTCTGATTACATACCCCTATATACATTTCTGGAAAGAGCCTAATACATCCCAGGAGCAAATGAATTTTTTTTTTTTTGCAGTTTTTGTTTTCGCGAATGTATGTCTCAAATTTCTCTCACGAGTGCCATTCGCGCCTGCTGTTCTCACGTAAATCCACCAAAGGCCACTGTCGACTGACTGATTTACTGACTGACCAACTGACCGGTTGTCTTAGCCGTTTTTGTCTTACCCGCTTTCTGGAACTGTTCATTGGACTTGAACGCCGTTGTCGGGGTCAACTCAGCTCTGCATCTCAAGTCCTTCTGCGTACATATCGAGCTACCAGACAAACTGGTAACAGCGGAAAAGCTGTCCATATGGAGGTAAGCGAGAAAAGGAACGGCCCGGCGTCATACCGCACCATTCATTCATTCATTCATTTTCATTTCGGCTTAGTCCCTTTATTAATCTGGGGTCGCCACTGTGGAATGAACCGCCAACTTATCCAGCATGTTTTACGCAGCCGATGCCCTTCCAGCTGCAACCCATCACTGGGAAACATCCACACACACCCATTCACACACATACACTATGGACAATTTAGCCTACCCAATTCACCTATACCGCATGTCTTTGGTCTTGTGGGGGAAACCGGAGCACTCGGAGGAAACCCATGCCAACACGGGGAGAACATGCAAACTCCACACAGAAATGCCAACTGACCCAGCCGAGGCTCGAACCAGCGACATTCTTGCTGTGAGGCGAACGTGCTATCCACTGCGCCACCGTGAGGCCCTATACCGCACCATAGTCTTCATTTTAAAGATAAAATGCAGCCATACGTAGCTCTGGCTACATAATTCGCAATCTCCAGAAATGTATATAGTTACGTTTTCAGAATGAGCCTATGTTGGATCAATCAGAATTCAAAAGAACAGTATTTATTTTAAATGTAAAACATTATAAATGTATTCTAGGCTCAGCTTTGTTAAATTTAAAAGGCCATGAAACACTAAAATTCATTTTCACAAATTCTAAATGAGGTGCTTGCTGTTTCAAATCATAAAAGTTAATGTTAGCATTTGTTGATTGTAATCAATAGGACTGTTTAATTTTAAGCTTTTAGTGCTATTTTTTTATCTTCCAGGTTTAAAAATCTGCATCCAGTCAATGACAGAGGTTGTGATGTGGCAAATGACTACCGTAATTAAGGGCTCATCAGTGTGTTAATGAGATTGCATATCTTTATACTATGAGAGGACGCTTAGCTTAATCATTTAGCACATGCTGATTTATCTTGACAGACACTTGGAACTGTGAGATCAAGTGAGAGACGCATTCATCAACTGAAAAGTGTTTCTGTTTGCTTTGTAGGAGTTTCTGTGTAGCATAATGTCTTATTCATATACACTTCAAAACATTTATTCACTTCATGAGTGTAACAAGTCTTTACAGCTCCTTGCTAAATCTGATCAAAAAGCATATAAATGGTGCAAATTAGCCCTTTAATGTCATTAAAACAACTTCATGTGTATTCTTGATATTGAGTACAATCGCAAACAAAAAACGAAAAATCTGTTGAAAATAAAAACTATTCTGAATGGTGTTGTATTTGTATTTATTTTACAGCTAGAATTAAAAATATTGGATTGCATACAATTTGCCAATGTGCATCTAATTATTATTATTTATTATTATTTGTAATATCCGCTCTGTTGAAATATGCAATGATAACCCACTGTTTTTATCGCAAACATTTGATCTATAACTGTATGTTTTATCCTTAAAATATTTTCTTTTAAAAACTAGAAGGAGATCCAGGAAATGCTAAAAGATTAAATTGTTAAGAAAGAAATTTTATTAGCCTGTTTTATGTTTGTCTTTTCCTCTCCGGCTCTCCTTTTCATCTCTCCTGCTCTATTTATCTCCATTGATTTCTGCACTGTTGATGTTTCTCCTCAAACAAACACAAGCATATCAAGCATAATCCCACAGTAACCATTAGTACATAAATATTAACAGGGGTCAATGGATTAGTGGATTAGTTTACAATTTTCAATCTTTTATTTCCATCTGTCCTCATGCATTCCTAACTTTCTATAATGAAATTACAGGAATTGATCTGTAATTAAAGATGGTTTTGGTGTCAACGATGAAATCAATATCATTTTTGGTTGTTTGGAGCCCCTGCCCGAAGGCACAGGATTGATGCAAATATAGGCCGATGTTGTTGTTTTCGTCATTGAGGCGAGCTGAATTTAATCAAACAGATCATGTCAGGGTATGTCAAAGCTAAAGCACATTACAGTTGAGGGCTTTCAGTAATTCGACGGCAAACAAAGACATTTTATGAGAATTCATGCTAGAGACCAGCATAGTGTTGTGCTGTAATTTCTCACTCATAGTAATCTCTCAGTATCGTACACTGACATTTTTTACAGTCTTTGAATTGGACTAAATGTTTCAAGTCATGGCTACATTGGCATTATCTTTAAGGGGAAAAAAACAGATAAATGCCCTGATTCCAACTGAAATTACTTGATTTTGATAGCGGCAGAAGTGGCAGAACCTCTACTTTAAATTTAAGGGAGTTAGTCAAATTGTGCATGACTTTTAAGTCCTAGAAGATCATTTTTTTAGTAAAATTGAGATTTTAGCTTATATATAATAGTTTGAAATTTGCTTTAGCAAGGCATAAACATAGACCTCCGAGCTAAAACAAGGTAAGATTTGGGTTTTCTGCGAAAATCTTATAGACGTCTAACATTAGTCCAAAAATAGACTACTTATCAATGTGTAATCATTTATTCCTCTATTTGATAACTTGTCTATGTTTGGACTAATATTAGACGTCTGTTAGATGTTCACAGTAAGCCCAAGTGTATCATTGTTTTAAGAAAGACATCTGTGTTCAGATGTCTATTAAAAAAAAAAAAAACTTGCTGGGAGACAGCTACTTTGTCAAAATATTTCCAATACTGATTTCCACAACAGTATGTGGAATGATATTTCCATATAGAATGCAGAAACCATGAAAACAAGTTTAAAATAAAAAAGCTTGCGTTCACATCAGACTAGCAAGTGTTTTTAAACTAAATGGATAACAGGTTACAGAGTGGAAAAATATCAAAACACTGTCCTGCATGTAGTCGTGTGGATAGGCAAAACATCACAAAACAAAAAATGTTGTTCACTTTGAATCACTTTAGTTTCAAAACTGTTATTGCTCTATCAACTAGATCAGTGTTTCTAAACCACGTTCCTGGTGGACCACCAGCTCAAACACACCTGATTCAGATCATTAGCTCATTAGCAGAGACTGAAAGACCTGTAATAGGTGTGACAGGCAAAGGAGACATCCAAAACATGCAGTGTTAGTGATACTCCAGGAACGTGGTTGAGAAACACTGAACTAGATGACCAGCAGAGACACATTAACAATTACAGTACAAATGTCAGACATATTTAGATATGCATGCATTTACCATCATCTTGTGTTTATGTCTGGACTGCAGAAAGACATTTTTTGAAATTATACAATGGATGCGAAACTTAGGAAGTAGCCTAAACCAATGCTGTGTCCTGGGATAAACACTGCAAAACACATTGTAAATGTCTTGTGATGTGTCTGTCTAGTGGTATTTAACATTATTGTTGTTGAGAAGTGTTATAAAATGTGTAAAGCATTATGTTCCAGCTTTTTAAAGCCTCGTAGTAAGCTATGGTCACTTTTTAGTTTTTAATGGTGTAATGTGGTCATGTTTTAGCAGTGGAACAGACTGGAGGAGCATTACAAGTCTGTTTAACATGTGTGATCAAACTGCCACACAGGTGTTTAAGCACGTAATGGAGCAGGTGTGTGGGAACGTTATTTGTGTAGCTGAAAAACAATTAGAGGCCATACACTGTGTGCCAAATACCCTTATTAGAGACAATACACATGCACAGAGCAGAGGGACGTCCCAGAGAAACTCCTTGTTCTTTTATTTTGTGAATGTCTTTCCTCACAAACACATTTGCTACCCGCCCGTGGAGTCCCAGTGTCCTTGATAGGTCAATGTTCTAATCACATCCATCAACCTCTCCAGCTCCTTCTACATCTCGCTCTCT
Source organism: Danio choprae (assembly GCA_903798125.1). Taxonomy (NCBI): domain Eukaryota; kingdom Metazoa; phylum Chordata; class Actinopteri; order Cypriniformes; family Danionidae; genus Danio; species Danio choprae. The sequence goes on from CAIGQW010054109.1 coordinate 14,869,895, forward strand.
TTCTGCATTGAAACGAATAGCCCTCCAGCGGTCTGTCACTCAGAACAACTTACCAATCTATTTTTTCTTACCATGTCTTTCTGTCCTGCTGTCTTTCTTTCTGATTTTGCCACTTTTAACCTGACAGTCAATCAAACAAGTGCAAAATTCCTTAATATCTCCACACAAAAAAACATTTTCCCCTAATGCAATCAACATAAATATATAGTTCTTACTGAAGGTCAATAATAGTTTCTTTTTTTCTTTTTTAAGTATTAACTTTGACATATTGTATCTGAAAACTTTTGAAAACATAAAAAACATGAAGGAATGGTGTGGAACCCTGCATTTTTACAGTGTGCATAGTAATTTTCCTCACTATGGAAGTCGATGGCTACCAGCTTCCAACATTTGTTAAAATATCTTCTTTTGTGTTCAACAAAATGACACTCATAAAAGTTTGGAACCACCTGGGGGTGAGTAAAATGGTGAGAAAATCTTGATTTTTGGTTGAGCCTTTAGGACAACAATTTCAGACTCATATCTGCCTATATTATTAACATACACACAAGCAAATTACATTACTGTGAGGTTGACAATGGCTCGCAGTGGATGGATGGTTGTGCGAGAAAACCTTAAAAAAAAAAAAAAAAAATGGCACTACTCGATGATGTAAAGTGCAAAGTGATATTTACAGTGTACAAGAGTGAAAACCAAAATAACCCAAAAACCCAGCAAAGTAACAAAATAACCAAAAATAAAAGAAAACAAAATGATATATAGGCCTCACAGTGGCGCAGTGGGTAGCACGTTCGCCTCACAGCAAGAAGGTCGCTGATCGCTGGTTCGAGCCTCGGCTGGGTCAGTTGGCGTTTCTGTGTGGAGTTTGCATGTTCTCCCTGTGTTGGCGTGGGTTTCCTCCGGGTGCTCCGGTTTCCCCCACAAGTCCAAAGACATGCGGTATAGGTGAATTGGGTAGGCTAAATTGTCCGTAGTGTATGAGTGTGAATGGGTGTGTACGGATGTTTCCCAGAGATGGGTTGCAGCTGGAAGGGCATCCGCTGCGTAAAACATATGCTGGATAAGTTGGCGGTTCATTCCGCTGTGGCGACCCCAGATTAATAAAGGGACTAAGCCGAAATGAAAATGAATGAATGAAAATGATATATATGTACAATCACACTAAATACACACAGACTAGTCAAAAAACAATAATATTAGACAGACAAAATTGCTCATGGTACCACAATAGCTCGCTCGCTCGATCACCAGGTTAACTGACCCCAAATTTGAGTTTGGGGCTTCCTTTTAAAGTCAAAGCCCTGCTCCTTCAACAAAAACCAACTTCTACATTTTAAAGGCAAGTATTACATCTGTGCATGTTCACAAATTCACTGTTTAAAACACATACACAGCCAAACAATCATAGTAAAGAATTCTAATAAACAAAGTTTAAAAAAACTATTTATCTTACACAAATAGTTTTATTTTAATGTGAGACTTTACTGTAAATTTTAACATGGTTTTGTGGTAAAAATTGATCTGATGACACATCTTTAAACGTTTACAGTTGAGCTTTCATGACCATTTTCTAAACTAACACTAAAAGCCACAAAGCTCCAATTTTGAATTCACAGAGCTTTCAATAAACAGAGCTTGGGAGGTGAGAAGTGTTTGACGATCACGGCCATTTCTGTTTACTACTGTTATTATGTGGACGAAAGTAAACAAAGCGTGCAGCACAAAGTGTCAACAAACCTCTTCTCAACTAACACAGTTTACAAAAACAAGGACTGTTATGTATCAAATAGCACAAACAATAGCCCTTTTGTACAGTAGCTTAATGAAGAGACTGCAAACTCTAAATCACCGTGATTCTGCAATTGCAAAAAGTATGTGGAAAAAAATAAATAACAACGTGCCAGCAATGATTATAAACTTGTTGTGATTGATGGACTCAACAGGGGTTTACAAGGCAGCAATAATACACAACTTGAGACGACATGCTGATAAACTACATCCGATCTCAGTGTGAAGCCGGTGTGCGTTTGTTCTAGTATGTGTGTGCGTGTGTGTGTGTGTGAGTTCTGCACTGCTTCATCTGGTTCAGTGCCCAGTCATATCCTATCATCACAGTGTGTGCTCAGCCAATGAACAAACTGCCTTTTGCTTTATTAATACAAATGTATGTATGTATGTATGTATGTCTGGGCTCCTTTAAAAGATAGAGGAGGGGAACCTTGACAAAGCACCGAATCCCTGAGACAAAAGATGTGGGCAAATCTGCCCTGCTGACATGGAAGAATTCATTTCAATAACAAATGTCCTCCGCAGCTCGGCAAAGATGAAACGCAACAGCCCTCCACCAAATGGAGTGTTGGAAAGGAAGGAGGGAGCCGTATATCAGGTGAATGAGACACAAAAACAGCAACCTGCTGCTTTGATTTGAATGGAGGTTGTGCTAATGATGCTGCCGGATTATGTCCTTAGTGACAGAGGATTTTTCGTCACGATGGCTCGTTCACGGTGCATGAGGGAGTGAAATTCAACCTTTGTTCCTTCCAAAACAATTATCTGTTCTCTTATGGGTGCTTAATTGTGATTCAAATCTTAGACTTTACATTTACAGTGGAACTGTACTGTATTTATATTATGCAATGGATGTCTACACTCAAGCTTAACACAGAAAAGTAAAGAAAAGAAAAGAAAAGAAAAGAAAAGAAAAGAAAAGAAAATGCTGTACCCACCGTAGGTACGGTTTACGCTAGTGCATTTCAGTTTTTCTTTCAGCTCATCTATACCGACATAACACCAGTGTTTTCAAACTAAAATGGGGTCTTTAGCACTTTAGCATTTTGAAAATGCTCAGTTTTTACGTGTCGAAGATGCCAGAGTAGTTTGAACGCCAGGTGTAACCATGACAAAATGTACTCATTTTAAAACGAAAACACATGAGTGTAAACGCAACCTTACTGATCTTTTATACATCGGCAACAATACTGGACCTCAATGACTTTCATTATATAAACCCCAAAACAAATGTAAAATAAATATTGTTTTAAACTACTTAATGAGTTGGGTCTGCTGTTCTGTTACTGAACCAATGGCACGCAAATCAAACTACATTAAGACATTTGGTCTAATATGGTCAGTCTCTGGGGATCTGGTGTCAGAATGTCTTATAATTTCATTTTCTTCATGCTACTTGCAAATCAGCCTCTCTCTCTCGCTCTCTCTCTGTTTATCTCTCCCTCCTCTTTTGTTGCTTATTCCTTTGTGTGAGTGTGTTTGTTTCAGCCTTGCTTTTCTGCAGCGACAGCAATATTGTAGTAGCCCCACCATCACTCATTGTGGCCAGTGTGTGTGTTTGAGCTGCTGTTTGTTTTGGGGGCAGAGCTGGTCCCTCTGTGAATGTAGTGATTGTGCATTCATTTCCATTTATCATGTTCATTCATCCATCCATCCATCCATCCAAACCTACCTATCTATCCATCCATCCACACATCCATCCATCCATCCATCCATCCATCCATCCATCCATCCATCCACCCATCTATCCATTCATCTATCTATCTTATCAACTCTCTACTAAATAATGTCACTATGAGATCAAAGGCATTCATACAGTGCAGGAAACTAGTGATTAGCTGCATCAGTTATGCATTAGCTGCACGTCACATACTATGGATGCCTGATACATAAGCTCTCAGCTTGTAACTAAATGAAATGGGCTCAAGGTAATGAATGATGTGTGAAATATGAATGGCAACATACACAAGCCCAATATGACAGTGGCTTAAAATAAAAGATGACAACAAGGTTCTTCTACCCAAGTGGGTCTGATGATGATGACTGTATATTAACCAGAAGAACAGGTGTATGTGCCGAACTGAACCTCTGACTGTATGTAAGTTTAGTGACATGTTTTACATCTGTTTTACACTGGAAACTATAATTTATTGATCTTGTAATGTATGGCTTTAACAACATCCATATGTTCTGAATATTGTTGTAATATGTATGTATGTATGTATGTATGTATGTATGTATGTATGTATGTATATGGTCTGTAACAGAAATGTACACACATAATTTACACAGAACGAAAAGTAAAGTTTAAAATGGTGTACCTGACTTACTCGACTGTTCTTTTATACATCAGCAACATTA
>CAIGQW010054109.1:14889043-14908050 GCA_903798125.1 Danio choprae
ATATATATATATATGTGTGTGTGTGTGTGTGTGTGTGTGTGTGTGTGTGTGTGTGTGTGTGTGTGTGTGTTAAATGATATAGAAAGCAGATTTAAGTTATGGGAGACCAGTGAAATCCTTCTTAGAGATCTTCTGCCAATAATGAGGGTAAAAATTTACCCATAATTAAATAAAGTACCCCGTGTTTGCGTGGGTTTCCTCTGGGTGCTCCGGTTTCCCACAAGTCCAAAAACATGCGGTACAGGTGAATTGGGTAAGCTAAATTGTCTGTAGTGTGTGTGTGTGAATGAGTGTGTATGGATGTTTCCCAGTGATGGGTTGCAGCTGGAAGGGCATCCGCTGCGTAAAACATATGCTGGATAAGTTGGCGGTTCATTCCGCTGTGTCGACCCCAGATTAATAAAGGGATTAAGCCGAAAAGAAAATGAATGAATGAATGAATAAATAAAGTAGTGGGCGGTGCAGTGGCACAGTGGGTAGCGATGTTGCCTCACAGCAAGAAGGTCGCTGGTTCGAGCCTCAGCTGGGTCAGTTGGCATTTCTGTGTGGAGTTTGCATGTTCTTTCCTCCGGGTGCTTCGGTTTCCCCCACAGGCCAAAGATATGTGCTATAGGTGAATTGGGTAAGCTAAATTGTCCGTAGTGTATGTGTGTGAATGAGTGTGTATGGGTGTTTCCCAGTGATGGGTTGCGGCTGGAAGGGCATCCACTGCGTAAAACATTTGTTGGATAAGTTGGCGGTTCATTCCACAGTGGCGACCCCAGATTAATAAAGGGACTAAGCCGAAAAGAAAATGAATTAATAAATAAAGTAGTTTTAGTTATATTTTCCAGCAAAAAAAAATAGTTATTGGTTTAAAAACCTTTAAGTGCCACCTGAAATTTTCCTCTAAAAGTAACATTTTTCTCAGCCTCCTACAGTTTATTTATGTTTAGTTGTTTTACTTTAAATAATACTTCTTAAACAGTACTTCTGAAGAAACACATTCACGTTTAATAAATATTATTATTATTATTTTTATTATTAACAAATAAGCAATAAGCTAACATAATCAGAAGATCAACCAAACATGAAAGCCTTGCACAATCAAACTTAAGCTCAGAGTTGCTGCATGACACAAAACAAACCTCATTGGTTCCTAAATTAAATATGTTCATCTTATAAAGTCATCTTGTATCTTCAGAACACTTGAATTAAACCACTTAATTTGTATACATTTATTTTTTGGATTTCTTTTTGAGTTTTTTTGAAGAGTTTTGGCTGAACAGACCTTGGCTGAAGAGACACAGAAATCTCTCAGATCTGACTGAAAACAACTTCATTTGTGTTCATAAAATATCTTATGGAATTGAAAAGACATGAGAGTAAATGATGATCGAATTTATTTTAAAAAATTAATGAAACTTTCATTTTCAAAGTTGAATTGTTTTCAGATAATTTATCTACATTTGTTTTATTAATTTTATACTGAAAATGTTTTAATCATAAAACACACGTAATTTGTGCTTTGAATACAATATTACTCACGCTTGACTTTAAATGAAGATAGAATTTTTTTTGGGGGGGGGGGGGGGGGGACTATTTTTTTTATTTCTAATTTAATCTCGCAGTAAAAGTCCTGTTTTTTTTCAGTTAATGGACGTTATGCTTTTTTTTAAAGAATGGTTTCTAGAAAGTTTAGCAATATCCAAGAAAGATAAAGATATTTATAAAAAGAACTATAAAATAACTCTTATACAAGCACATCTACACGGAACATAAAATGTTTTATTTTCAGTCTTCAAGAATCACTTGGCTGAGAAGAAGAAAACCTTTTGGCTGGGCTTCCTTAGTTAATGTGGAGTTGTGGACTAAGATAAAAATGAATAACTATTTTTCTCATTGGAAATAGAGAGGTGCAGTTGGGCCATGTTTCTGCTGACCCTAAAATAGGCTCCAATGAAAAAGAGGCAGGTGCTTCCAGGGTTTTTGAAATCTTATGAAAATGGTTTCACGGTAGCCTAATTTCTTTTCAATTTTACAAACCTCTGCTGTCCAATAGCTCACATGTGCTGTGTTCTTTGAGCTTGTGTATGATCATACCACACGTTGCCATCACAGTCGGAGGAGCTCATTGCGTTAACTAAATGAATAATTTTATTCAGTCTAATATAGATATAGAAAGCATCCAAAATACACACTTTTTTTTGTTTTTACTGTCACACTTTATCAATTTGTGTTTGTAGATTTCAATTACAACACATATTTTTAAAGGAAAGTTTTCTTAAATATGTTTTTTCTTCTGCACTGAGCTATACATCTCCATTCAGCATCACTTACAGTACATATAAACAATAGTTTTAGTTATATGGTTTTTACAGAAAAATATTCATTCAGTCATTTTCCTTCGGCTTAGTCCCTTTATTTGTCAGGGGTCGCCACAGCGGAATGAACCGCCAACTTATCCAGCATATGTTTTACGCAGATGCCCTTCCAGCTGCAACCCAGTACTGGGAAACACCCATACACACTCATTCACACACATACACTACGGCCAATTTAGTTTATTCAATTCACCTATACCGCATGTCTTTGGACTGGGGTGGAAAGTGGAGCACCAGGAGCAAGCCCACGCCAACACGGGGAGAACATACAAACTCCACACAAAAACGCCAACTTACCCAGAAACTCAAACCAGCGACATTCTAGCTGTGAGGCGACAGTGCTAACAACACCATGTCACCCACAGAGAAATATGTTCATACATAATTTGTCTAATTATATTTTTTCCAAAAAATAAAAAATAAAATAAAACTACACAAACTTTTTTTTTCTGGCTGTTCACAGTATGTTCAGAATTATAAAGCAATACAAAGAGATTCCCAAAATCCTCTCTAAAAAAAATAAGAGAGGTAATTTATCAACAACAACACAAAAAAAAGAACATGACATCATCCAATATATTTTTTTGCTAAGACACTGATGCAAACTAGCATATAATTAAGGACATAATGCATAATTTGCATACATAAGCATAACATATTATGGCTTGAAATACAAAAAATTTTGTTTACAAATCAATCAATGGGGGAACTATAGTGACAACTACTATTTTTTCTATTTAAATTTTTTTCTTTCCTATTCCATTTCTTTTTCCCTATCACCTGTTGTGTCTCGCCATAAGTGGCCACTGTCTTCCTTTCCAATGGCATCCAGCACTAAAGAGTGGGCTGGAAGACGTCGAGACAGCATTGACATTCCCCCCCCCAGCGTCCAATTTGGAACAAAGAGTGAACGGCTTCCCCTCCCTTAAGGAGGCGTGGAACAATTCCTTCCATTCTAGTCTCTGATTCGCGGGTGAAACTTACGGATGGTAATTGTATTAGTGCGATCCGTATGGAGGGAGTGTAGAGGAGGGGTGGCAAAGCAGAATAGAAATGGAGTTTTGATTTAATGAAAGAGAGTAATCCCAAAGCTCTCTGGAGATAATTCGCTTTAAGAGCGAACATTATGCCAGTGCGTGGCTAAGAGGATCATGCCTGTCACACACAGACGAGAGAGGAAAAGATGGAAAGGGTCAGTTATGAAGGGGAAAAGTGGGGAGAAATGGAAGATGAAAAGGAAATAGATGAAAAGACACAATCATCAGGTAGTGATTGACACCCCAAAAATAAAGAGAAAAATGCATGATTAAAAAAAATAAAAATATAAAAAAATCTTAAAATATAAACTTGAAAACTTGAAACAAGTCAGTTTGAATCAATTATTTTTATGTAAACAATGCAGTGTTTTAGTGTTGATCAACAATACTAAACAGTACAACAGTACTGAAACACTAAACAAAACAGATGACTTGTACTTGGATTTGGAAAAAATTAATAATTGTAGAGGGGGTAAGATGAGTTTGTTTGAGAATTTATCTAAAAGAGAAAATACCAAATAAATGATACTTTTAAGACTTTAAATGGCAAAAGCTTTTTGGGTTGAATGATTCAAGGTAATTATTTGCTTATTTATGTATATTTATTTGCGAGCGAAGACTCGACAGCGGCAGTCAAACTGGGCTCCTTTCCTGTCCCCTGGGCGTTTCATTGGTGCTAAATAAAAAAGCAGTTTTCTCTAAAAGAGCAGATCCTCTCTTAAGAGAGCAACATGGCCGAGCAGCGTGTCTTTTTAAAGATGTCATTCCGGCCGTGCGTTTCTGGATTTGGTGCTCGCGGACAGTTCTTGCCCTCACTGCGAGGGCTTGACTGTTGCGCAGCTGAGGTCGCGGCGCACTCTAGCACTAGGGTGCGCCACCCTGTTGCTCCCTGCATGTCGGGTAGCGCACGGGCAGGCCTGAGGTTCACAGTGGGGGCTAATCCGCCGACTTCGGGCCCACCTCCGGGTTGGCTGCACTCTCATTAGATGACACCTGGGACCAGATGTCCAATGCTGCATCAGAGGGCGGGTTAACATGCTCCGATGATGATCCGGACCCGCTGCCACCCTCCGGGGTTGTCAGCGAGGCTCTGCATTTGGAATCAGACATGTTAGCCGGGTCAATCTTTGCCCGCAAGGCGATTCCACCTGGAAAGGTCCACCTAAACTCCTGTCCGAAGCCTGTAGGAGTCTCTCACAGCCAGAGCCGACACTGCAGCAGGCCAGGCTGCTTATGCTCTGCACGCTATGGCCACCTATCAAAAGAAAAGTTGGCCGAGATGCACGGGCTTAATGCACGAGCTCCGCACGGCGACCGATTACGCTCTCAAGACCACCAAATCGGCCGCCTTTGCCCTGGAGAAGACGATGGCCACACTAGTGGTCCAGGAACGGCACTTCTGGCTTAACCTGGCGGATATGCGGGACGCTGACAAAGCTCGATTTCTCAACGCATCCATATCGCAGGCTGGCCCAGCAGGTGACACCGTTGAGGACTTTACCCAGGAGTTCTCGGAGGTGAAAGTGCAGTCAAAGGCGATGGGAGAGGCCATCTACCAGCGGTCTCAGAAAACTGTTCTCCCGCTGCCCCATCCACCTCAGCTACTCCTCACCGAGGGCACCCACTCGCGACTACAACACCTGCTCCAAGCCATCCGAGGGACTGGAGCGCCCCCGCCCCAGGGTGCCAAAGCGTCCCTAAGACGGGCAATCCGGAGAAGAGGGGACCTGCTCTTTCCTCGGTGGGGGGGCCGAGGACAAATTCAGTCCACAACAGCGACGTTAATTCCAAATTTTAAATAAAAGAGCAGTTTCCCCTCTCTCTGGATGTGCAAACTCGAGCCTTGCCAGTCTGGGACGCTCCACCTTCCAGCTCGCAGTGCCGGGCCATATTGCCACAGGCTTCCAGGGTTCAAGGGACCGGTCTCCTTTCCCTCACCCCAGCCTCATTGCGGGATCCAGGGAGGAAGATAAGAGACAATCTCTTATTTTCAGCTCTTCCTCGGGCCGCACTACTTCCCGAGGTGGGCACTCTCCTCCCCAGCTGCCCCTCTGCTGGCACGTCAGTGATCGCTCCGATGACGCCATTAGCGCGAGCTCTGCCAGACTGTTGAGCGCTGCCCAGATCGACGCAATGGCTCATGCGAACAATCAGACTCGGCTACGCGATACAATTTGCTTCTCGCTCTCCCAAGTTCATGGGTGTACATTTCCGTGTTCACCCCTGTCTTCAATCGAGGGGAGATTGTTTTCCTCCTGGCGAAGGATGCAATCGTACGTAACCAGGACGTTTCTGCTGCATCTTTCACATTTTCCATCCAGCATCTTTTTTCAAGGTCAACTTTCGAAAAATGCTCTCTGAATCTGTAGGCTTGACTAGCATCTTTTATTAGCATGGCCCCTAATGTCCTAATGTGGTCAACTGTATGCAATATGTTCAGTGCAGCCACAATTGAATGCCATTTAAAAGAGTTTAAAGAAGAGGCAAATCTCTTTTAACTAACCAGAATAGATCCGAATCAATATAGACATTTAAAATAAACAAGACAAAGTTAGTCTAAATGCTATGGCCAGTCCAGATCAATTGCAACTAATTGGTGCAGCAGCTATTACAGAGAAATTTAGAACAAGTGCTAACCATAGTTAAATACCTTTACAAAAATCTGGACACTAAACAATGTTCTCTTTCTCTAAGTTTCTTAAAGAATTCCCATGCTTGGAGAATCTAACCTTGATCCGTTAATCCCATGAACCTTTCCTCTACCACTGGAGAGAGAATTCTGTGAATGAAAACCTAAAGACTTGAGAAGTGTGGTCAACAAAAAATGACCAAATAATATTTTGAGCTGATTCTGTGGATTATTCAAAAGACTCATGAAAATTAAACTCATTAAAGTTTAATTTAATCAGCTTAACACATTCCTTGATGACTGAAATGAGTCAGTGTTGTGTAATATTTATATAAAATAGTTCCAAACAAAGGTGGAAAAGAACATTTGTGCATAAAATTCCATGTATTCTGTTAATGAGTACACAAGCAAAAACAGTAGTCGTGAAGCATTTACCATAGTATATGCCATTAAACCTAGTAGTTCTTAAAAAGGTGGAACAGAACATTTGTGCATCTCACAATGCAGTGTTTTGTTTCTGAATGAATCTATTTTTTGAACAAATCATTTGGCTCAATCATGCAGTGATTCATTTATATGGAATTTTTAGCCTTTTTATATATAAATCAATCATTCTAAGCAAACCATTTGAAAGAATGTTTCAAATAATCACTAGCTGAGTTTTTAGAGAGAGATTTATTTATTCACTATGGGACTAAAACGTGCCTAGGCATAACAAACACTTATACATTGTAACATAAAAACGGTATATATTGTAAAACAAAATCATTACAGTAAATTAAAGTGATTATTGAATTAACTTCTGTACATGCAACTTTTTTGTCATCTGTAAACTATTTAAAGCCATATCCAACTTAAAAGAAAGCAAAAACAAGATCCACTTTTAAATATAAACAAATAAAATAATAAAAATATTACAAAACATTATAAAATGCACTTTAAAAAATATCTATAAATATCTGAGAAAAACTTAAGCAGTAAGGTTAGAAAGCCAAAGCAGGGTCCCATGAAAAAACTCAAATGGTGTTTGAAATGGAGTAAAAAAAAAAGTTAACAGACAAAAACAAACTGAAACACTCGATGAGGAATTTAACGTGCTGAATTAAAGCAAACCCTTGCATTAACAAGCCATGGCTCAATTGTGAACTTGCTCACCCCATTGAACCACAGTCACATTGTGCAAGGGACAATTGTGTAAAGCTCCTTTTGAGCCCTTTAGGCAAAGAGGTGACAACTATAGGCTCGAAAACTAAGATTAATGTTTCCCAGTGTCTAAATACCAAACCCACACTCCATAAAGACCTCCCCTTCACTTAACTAACAGCCTTTCCTCCCTCTCTTGTCTTTGGCATGGCATTTACTGTGCCCGTCGCATCATTACTCAGGCTAAAGGCAATAACCTCATTCACCACTGACTGTTTGGAAACAGTGTCTCTGTTGATGAGTACACAAGCAAAGACAATAGTAGAGTCGTGAAGCATTTACCATAGTATATGCCATTATACCTAGTAGTAAAATTGTTTATATATTCATTCATTCATTCATTTTCATTTCGGCTTAGTCCCTTAATTAATCTGGGGTCGCCACAGCGGAATGAACCGCCAACTTGTCCAGCATATGTTTTACGCAGCGGATGCCCTTACAGCTGCAACCCATCTCTGGGAAACATCCATACACACCCATTCACACTCATACACTACGGACAATTTTAGCTTACCCAATTCACCTATACCGCATGTCTTTGGACTTGTGGGGGAAACCGGAGCACCCGGAGGAAACCCACGCCAACACAGGGAGAACATGCAAACTCCACACAGAAACGCCAACTGACCCAGCCGAGGCTCGAACAAAGCTGTTGCACTTTATTTTACAGTGTGTATACATAATGTGTACTTACAGTGTAATATAAGGAAACAACATAGGTTACGGTTAGGTTCAGGGGTAGGTTTAGGGTTAGTACCTAATTATGTTCCTGTTTATGATCCTGAATTTGGTAAGTACTATGCACATGTGAAATATGACTGTAAAATAAAGTGCTTTCAAAATAATGAATGACTAAATATGTAATTATATGATTTATTATATGTGATAAATAATAATTCAAGTACATTTGAAATATTTATTTAAAAATATATAATTCTGAGACCATTGTTTTGAACAGTAATGAATCCTTATATAGCATTAAATTGATCAATTGTGACAGGGAAAGGCCTTTATAGTTCCATAAGGTCCACATCATGATGTTATTCTTTAATTACATATTTATCTAAAATTGTGGGGGGAATGTATCAGTCAATTACCAGAAAGCTAAGAAATTTTTAACATATTGTGTGACATTAACTACATTAATAACATTAAATACATACATAAAACATAATGATTTAAAAAATAATAATTGCAATATTTCAAAGTACTGCTATTTATACCTGTATAAAAAAACTACAAAAAAAATGAACAATAAATGAATCTTACCAACCCCAAACTGATGAATGGCAGTCTATTTCGTTAAGATATATTAATTACTAAGTCTCTTACATTAAATTGCAGATTTATACCATATAGTTTTCACTACCAATATTTGCCCATATATTAATGTCAAACACAAACACTCAAAAAAATGACTCAAATTTGAATTTGACTTGCTTCTCTGAGTATAACACCCATGCTAATTTTTCCAATTTTCACCCAGAGAGTTTACAAAATGACATTGGGCATTTTCACACTTTTTGAAAGATATTAATGACAATCCAGTCCTAGCTCACAGATAATGCGGTAATGCTGGTAAAGAGTGTTTTCTTGTACCACAAGACAGATTGTCTCATTATCTCTCAATAAGCCAATCTAACTCACATGCAACAAATGTGTGTCTCCTGAAGGGAAACCAAGCAGTGACTGGTTCCTCATTCCCCAAGGGATCTCTCCTTTCCTTGTAGATTATCATCACTGAAGTATCATTATGCAATAATCCTCAATATAAAGCTCATTTCAACAATGCTTTGCGAGTTTCGAAATGACATCAAACTCAAAGGAAAGGCTCCCAGCAAAACATTGTTTGTGCAAACTCGCATAGTATTTGGAGATTATTGTAGACCCAGATTGCAGGGGCCAGATGGGGGTTGGTTAGGCTTAAAGACGCAATATCTTAGGGAATACCAATGTCACTCCAATGACCGGAGAAGCAGATTGCTGGTTGCCCCCAGGATACAATATTTCCTTGGCCAAGCAGCACTGACTTTCAACACTTCCATCCCAAATTTACCCAGAAGATATCAAAGTCTACATGCTACACAAGGGCATCTTTCCAATGTCATTGTCAATTTTACATCAAGAGTTGGTTGAGCTAAACTTTTTGCGAAAGCTTTAAAGCAATCACTATATTTACATAGTATAACCTCCAAATTCAGATCTGAACAACCTCACTTTAACAATTAGAGCTTAAACGATGCTGAAAACAGAAGTTCTTTGAACTTATTGTCAAAAGTGCATGCACCAAAAGTTATAGATTCACCCTCAAAGGCTCCCCCATATGAAAGAGACAATAGCCCATGGGGGATGTGTTTGAAGATGGTATTCTTTAAAAAAAAAAAAAAAATAGAGGTGTTTCTATTTCATAATTCATGCCAGTCCGGTTTTTTTTTGGTGGGGGGGGTGTTGGTCTTTGGAGTGAGTGTTTGATGATGTGCACAGCTTGTTCACAGTGATATTAATATTTATTGACGTTTTGCCAATCTCTTCTCTCATTAGTAAGCTCTCCTTCAGGCTAGAACGGGTTTCTCCATGGACCAGTCCATATGGACTAATTCAAACTTGTCAGGTATGAAGAAACTTTCAAAGAGAATAGATGGATAAATGATGATGAAATCGAAGAACCGCAGAAATAAATTCCTTTGATGTTAAATGTGTTGACTGATTTAACATATTTAAGCAGCTTTAAATTAAAATAAATAACTCAGCCTAAAATGAGAACTCCAGTGATTAAGCTGTTCCAAAACAGTTTGACTTTCCTTTTGCAATTCCTTTCCATGTGCAAGCTGTATAGTGACCATACTCTAAAATATGTCAGGTTATTTCAACCCAAATCTGGGTGTAATAGAAACTAATCCAATTCCTGGGTTAATTGTTCTAATTAAATTAATAGGACCCAATTTAACCCAGTGTTTTTGATATTCCATATTTCACCCAATTTAGGTTAAATTAACCCACTCACTGGCCACATTATTAGGTAACCTGTTCAATTGTTTGTTCGCATAAATATCTAGTCAACCAATCAGTCTAGTTTAATACAATTGTCACTGTTGATGGCTGAATCACAAGACAGCAACTGCCATGCGATGCATTTAGGCATGTAGACCAAGTCAAAATGATCTGCTAAAATTCAAACCAATCATCAGAATGTGAAAGAAGGCTGATTTAAATTACTTTGAATGTAACTTTGGTGCCAGACAGGATGATCTGAGTATTGAACAGAACACCACACCAGCACCATTACTGTAGCTAAAAACAGGAAACCGAGGGTGCGATTTACAGGGACTCACCAAAATTAGCTTGATCAGAAAAGTCTTGTTTTCTGCTGCAATATTTGTATGGTAGGGTCAGAATTTGGCATAAACCACATGAACTCATCATTCCATCCTGCCTTGTATCAACAGTTCAGGCTGCTGGTGGTGTTATGGTACACTTTGGGCCCCTTAGTACCAACTGAGCACCATTTAAACAACACAGCTGCCTTTAGTGTTATTGCTGACTACCTCCATCCATCCCTTTATCCAGTATGGTAAAGCACCATGTCACAAAGCTCAAATGATCTCAGATTGTTGTTTTTTTTAACATGACAGTGAGTTCACTAAACTCGTATGACCTCCACAGTCACCAGACCTCAACCGAATAGAACACGTTTGAGATGTGCTAGAACAAAAGATTGGATTCTGGACATGCAGCTAATTAATCAGCAGAAGTTGTGTGATGTTCATCTTTCAGATGGTCCATCTTGGTACTGTATTAGCATGGTGTAGCTAATAAAGTATATGCTGAAATCTGCAATATGGGTCTACTGTGAAAAGTGTCTACTGTGAAAAATTTAAATACAGTCTTTATGAATTTTCAATACATTATTTCTATACTAAACATATCTGTATAGGTTCTAGGGCTGCACAATATAAAAGTTTAGCACGAGAAAGCAATAGTCAAATTACAGGATCTGTGATGTCGAATTGGGATTATAGCTGACATTGATACATTGCAAAGTTTAACCTTGGAGTGTTTTTTTTGCATGTGTTTTTTAAGGCCTGTGATTCAAAAAAAGAAAATGGGCACAAGTGTTTTTAATGTTTGTAGCCTAAAGATTAATTCTATATAAGTATTTACACATTGACTGCATGTTTATTTATATTTAATAATTACATTTCTACTGTTTGAATGCTGTTTGACTCCACATAAATCTATATAGCACTGTTTATTTCATGTGCGTCTTTGCTCTGTTGTATTTATCTAAGTTTGTAATTTGTGTATACTATTTTTTTGCAGATACACTCCCCTACAATATCCTCAAAATCAATGTAAAATTATGAATTATTTCCAAATAGAGCAATTCAAAGTGTTCTGGTGAAATTCTATTTATATTCTATTTATATATCAAAATATATACTGCAGAAAAACCAAATATGGCAATGTCAGTTTTTTTTCCCAGTATCGTGAAGCCCGATAACGTTAAGATTTTATAATTCTATAATTTTATAAGTCTTATAATTCTCTCTGGAGCAGTCTTTGTGGTTTTCTGTTAAATTGAAAAGAATCTGGAGAGTAAATAATGATAACAGAATTAGTTTTTTTCTGGATTAACTACCCCATTAATATTTTATGACACAGAATAAAAATTTACAAAACTAAATTAATTCAACCCGTGGACAAGTGCAAAAATTTTCAGCATGAAAAGCAAATTTAATATGGGTCACTAGACCGCCTCAAAAAGCTGCTACGTGTCAAGCATATTTAAACATGCAGATTATCCACAGCATGTTGTTATTCTATGTTAATGGCAGTTTAGCCGTAACCCCTTTGAACATAAATATTCAAGAACATAATTTTGCCAGAATCTGAGTGTGATTATGCGCGGTTATCTCCATGAGTCTCATTATCACGGTTTTGGGTACGGGAGCAGCGAAGGGGCAGCTGGGTGAGACAAACAGCAGGGTGGCAGATCCGGAAACCTGGATCTAAGCCCCACAAAAGCAGCAGGACACTGCTCTCTCACTGGTGCCCTCTAAATACATGATGCTGATTCACTGTGGCAGCAAGGCAAGGACAAACAGTGGGGAAGGAAAGAGCTACACGACTGAACCAAGACCTAAAGTACTGAAATGTCCTATGGGAAATTGAAGTAACAGTTGTAAACACACAAATCTTTTCTAAGAGACTATGAAACACGAGTTCACACATAAACCCATGCTATGATCTGCTGTCTGACAATTACATGAAAAAGCTCTGAAAAAAACAACAATTGCTTCACTAGAAGAATATTAGCGATCAGATGTTTTGAAAAGTTTGAAATATGATGCTTTGATCAAGCGCACTCAAATATATGCTTCCAGGCACACATATCAGCTGGACTTTTCTCAAAAGATGCAGCTGGTCTTTGAAGTCAAACATAGCCTATGGCAAAGCCCAGCTATATCATATCTTACAATGGTAAAATAAAAACTTTTATATATATATATATATATATTTTAATGTTTGTAAGGAATATTTTTTTCAAAGGACTTCTTAAATCAAAGAGCACAATAAATGTGGCCATAACAATATGGGCCACAAACAAATATGTTGTGCTTTATTTATATCATTCAAGCCTTTGACAGTTCATAGCTTCAATCAAGTCAAATAGAATAACTAATTATTTAAAATCACTAACCAGATAAATTTATTCCAGACATGCTGCATCAAATTACAGTTCTTTTACTGGTTTTCAAATCTGATAGCTGTGCTGTATTTTAGTGATAACAGAACTGTTCCAGCCTCTTCACCCATGTATCACTCTGCCGGCAGAGCTCCTCACGGTGAGTGCCATGAATTAAACTCACTACATTTTGTCAAATACTGCTCTTGTTGTGCCACATAATGTATGTTTGAGACTTGATAATGCTGGAGAGACAGTGACTTACAGTGCCTTAGCGGCCGTTCATCAAGTTCCTAGATGAGAGCACCCTTATTTGGACACTTATTCTGGAATCCAATGTAGGTCTATAGGGGTCAAGTGTGAAATACAATTCGCATTGGATATGTCTAATGGCAATATTTGGTCACACTCATCTATCATTTGTTCCAGAGTAAATAGATTTGACTGAGGGCAATGTTAAGTTTTATAACTTTATATTTATCAAATGCTAATTGAAAATGCGGCCACCATTTTTCTTTAGACTGATTTGCTTTTAATCTTTATATTGTATTTTGTTAAATGTCATTATTTCAATGAATGAAATTTTATATAAATTACAGCATTATTTAATAAAAGTATGTTAAATTCCACAAGGGTGCGTATTTGTAGAGACTGACATTCAACGTCACATTGTTCCACCATCAAATAGTGACAGAGACTTTATTATGATCTGTAATGAATTTTGTTTAATTTTGAAAGGAAGCAAACATGTGGATTTCCATTTTTTGCTGAAGGAGACATCCTTTTTCTCAGTGAAAATCAAGTATATGGTATTACTGTGGTTACACTATACAGTAATTTAGTGTTTGCTTTACTTTGGCTTTTATGGGGTTCCAGATGCAGTACAGTAATACAGGAAGACGTGTTAATTTATTGATTTTGTTTTATGCTGTTCAGCATTTGAATCCCAATCTGTGAGCAATATCCTCAGTTTTGAAGTCACTATCGCATTACATTAGTCTGTATGATGCAGTGAAATGATTCAAATACAAATTCTAAAGTGACTTTTTTTTAGCTCAGCAGTTTTTACTCAGTAGTTTATTCATAAGACTACTTCATATGTTAATTTGTGATGCAAGGAAGTAGTTCCTCACTCAAAAAGATTTTTAAGGCACGCCATGATTTTTTATTTATTTACACACTTGCACCATCGAACTGTTGTATAAACACAATATCACACTTGAAGCACTGCAATATGGCTGTATATCATTACTGCTGTGACATATAGATCGAAATATCGCACTTCTGCTCTAGTGATATTGCTCATTTACAAAGCCTTAATCAGTACTCGAGCACTAAAAATAACCCTAGTCTCCTAGAAAAAGATTTGTCTACACTGTCATAAGTTCAATTGAACCGGACCACCTTAAGAGCAAGAATTAATTCATTCTTACGGTTGCTCTACTTCAGAGCACTTTACAGATCAAAGGCTTCCCTGAAAACGTATGTAAACACAGTTTAGCTGAGCTAATCATGCTTCTCGTCATTTAGTTAAATCATCAGCCGTTTTGTGCCTTCAGAGGCGCATTTTAATTGCATCATTTCTCCAGTATCAGTACTTCACGACACTCGCGGCTCTACCTCATTGATCTGTCTCTCTGATTGTTAGAAATAGTGAGGGAAGACACTAGGGAAAGATGCCATTCTTTAGACCGAGCAGTCAGAAAATGATAGTGCTGAAATCTCATTTCACGTCTCACTGCCATGTTTGCAAAGCCTAAGGCAATGGTGCGTCCCGGGGAGCTGTTCAGCTTTTGGGATGCATGCAGGTTGACTAGGTGTACGTCAAAAGGTGGAGAGATAAGAACATTAACAAATGACACCGGGGGCTAAGGTCACACTACACTGGGTTCCAGCTTCCCAGGTCTGCTCATTTGGGTGCTAATGGCTTATTGATCCAGAGCATTTCTCCCAAAGCAAGGCTGCGTAAATCCCTGACACTCAGCTGAGATCAGGCGAGCTGGACTTCTGCAGACACAGTTGTTCCTTCCAGTCCATTTTGTAGAATGTCGATCAATATGGCTCCTTAAACTGCTTTAAAACACTCATACATCTTATTCTGGGATTACTTTGAGAGCCTTTAAGAAACCAGACAAAAAATGGCAGTCTGCTTAATGTCAGGGTTCTTCAAAGCAAGCTTTAGCTACGGTAAAGTCAGATGAGAGAAGCTTTAAAGAAGAATTAAGCCCAGAGTATACTTAATTTTTTCAAGTGAATGTTAGCAAACTTGCACTGTCAATCACAAACAATACTACATTTCTTAATGTGAGCAAACGCAGGTGATCGACACATGCAAAACTGTTACAGTCACCCACAAGTGTCACAGAGTAATAAAGCAAATTCAGTAACAAGTATGGTGCAATAAACACAAGCTTTATTAATTGTATTTAGAAATACATTTTTTAATCTTTAAATAAACAATCAATTTCATTTTTTGTAGATATTTTAATGAGCATTAATGAAATAAATATTTCATTATTTTAATTTATTAATAATTTATTTCATTTTATTTCAAAGCACACATACTCCTGATTCTATTATTTACAAGCCTGTTTACATTTGAATGCATTTAGTGTAAGTGAAACTAGTGAGCTTTATATAATGTTTTTTTTTTTTCTATTCGTAACCAGAAAGGTGAACCATCCATAAATACGATTATATCACCAGGTCTATGCTGCTCTTGTTCCATATCCTCAGTTTTGTTTGTTTGTTTGTTTTTTCAACTGTGACACAACAGCTTGGTTAAGCATTGACACCTTTACATGACACCAATAACAATTCAAAGCAAACGTGCGGACTGCAAAATACGTCATACATACATACAAGTACCCAAAAGTATGCATGGAGAAAATTTTAAATATGTTTAAATGTCAGCATCAAAATGCAAACAATTTATTCTGTCCGTTTGAACACCAACACTATTGTTTCCTCCTACCAAGAACATCCATTACAGGTGCTTCCTACATTAGCCAGTAAAACTTGCAGAGTAAATACAAACTCTTGTAGCATCAGCAGCAAAGAGAACTTCTCGGTCCCATAGTGCCGTTAATACAAAACTGCATTGCTAAATTGGATAGAGAAACAACTGGCACTATAACTCAAAGATAATTGCTCATTACATCATCAGAAGTGTATCACCCGCCAGGCGAAAATCATATTGACAGAAAGCCATTTGTAGTGGTTTGCTGATTTACTAAGTCTCTTGTCAGTGGATTTCATTTTAACACAGTTCATTCATATAATTAATGGCCATGAAATGGTCTTTGTAACTGCTCCTATGTCTTTGTCTCCATGCACTACGAATCAGTGCTCTTTTTTTAGATGGCAATATTTGCTTACTGAAATTGATTTTCTTTTTTTTCAATCACTTGTTTTTTTACTAATTGTGTTTTCCAATTCAATGCAATTCGCATTACACTCTATTTACATTCATTTCATTTTCATGGGCATAGTATTACGGCTTGATCAAATAATCCTACACCAAAATGCACACTCTATATTGATTATATATAAAGCTGAATTAATTATTTGTAATTTTGTAAATGACCAATATAGATCCGGGAAAAAAATAAGAGACCACTTCGATTATCTCTAGATTTGCCATTAATAAGTGCATGTTTTGAGTAAAATGAATTAAGCTTTAATTGAGCTTTAAATTAATATATTCTCATTTGAAATTTCTTCATATAATACAATAAAAAACAATTATTTGCAATAAATGCTCAATCAATCAAACAATTGTCATCAAAAAAGAAACAAACTGACATCGAAATCAAAAACTGACAAAAACAGCTGTAAATAATTCATACCCTAGTAATTTACATATCTAGGGCATTCTCCACACTCAAATGCATTTTGCAGGAGGAAAATGATGGGTGTGCGCATCCATTTAATCATCTCATTAAGATGGACAGCAAAAGCACTTTAAATTAATTAATGTCTCTTTTTTTAAATGAGGATATTACGTATACTGCTTTGCTAAACAAAACTCTTCCACTCATCTGCAGGTCTCTGACAATCGTGCCTTTCCACAATTTTACATTTCTTCATTTGGCAGATGAGCATCGCATGCATGATAACGCCCAGAGTTATTCCATGACTGTAAAGCGTACACAATAAGCGCCATATTGTAGCTATGGGAGGTAGGAGGAAATGAACAGGCAAGATGTTATCGAGTGTCTCCGTCCAATAACAAATTGCTTGTGCACACATTTTATTTTTTTTCCTCTCCATATTTGTGGCAAAGGTGGGCGAAGCGTGCCCTGCAAAAGAGCGCTTCCTGGTGCCGACCATTTGCTTGCTGATTACACTAGTGGGGGAGGGCGAACGGAGAACAACAATCTGTGCACAAATCTCGGCACTGCCAAAAAACGCGACACCGGTGGAATGAAGTCTATTCACGTGCCCATCCGTGTCCTTTCATCTCCCGTGGCACTCAGCAGGTGGACATTTCTGGCATTGATGCAGAGAGACTAATGTCATCGATGGGACACTGCATGTTCTAAATCAAAGATGAAGCGCTGCATACACCTTGTTTCAATTGAAAGGAAGACAGGCTGCAATTAAACTGACTTCTAGTATTGACAAACGATTAATTGGAGAAGACAACAGGGAAGAAAGAATATAATAGTATGTAGAAGGATAAAACGACAACATTAAAAAGAAGACAGAAAGATGGATAGAATAATAGAATGATATATAAAATTACAGATAAACTTAGAACAATAATCTATATTTGAAAAGAAACAAAAAACAAAACAAAAGGTAGAACGACAGAGAAGATTTGGTAGAATGACAGAACAATTGAAAGAATCACATAGAACAACAGACTGGCAGATCAAAATACAGATTCAAAGACAACAATAGTTAGAACAAAAAATTGCAAAGATTGATTGAATGACAGATGGAACAACTGATAAAAATGACAGATAAAAATAATGATGAGCAATAAAAAGAATAATAGAACATGATAGAATGTCAAAGAACAACAGACTAGCAGAATAACAGGGAGAAGGGCAGTCAGATTTACCGAGCCGTACACATATCCAGTACAAAACCACATGTAAAAAAAATGGCACGATGATTCCTTCACCAATTTCAACGCTTCTGAGCTTGCACTCTTGGGGCGTCATCTGTGCTCTCTGAGGAACCACCACTGACAAACCCTTGCTGCAGCTCTGATACAAATTTCATTCATTCATTCATTTTCATTTCGGCTTAGTCCCTTTATTAATCTGGGGTCGCCAAAGCGGAATGAACCGCCAACTTATCCAGCATATGTTTTACGCAGCCGATGCCCTTCCAGCTGCAACCCATCACTGGGAAACATCCACACACACTCATTCACACACATACACTACGGACAATTTAGCCCACCCAATTCACCTATACCGCATGTCTTTGGACTTGTGGGGGAAACCGGAGCACCCGGAGGAAACCCACGCCAACACGGGGAGAACATGCTCAACTCCACACAGAAATGCCAACTGACCCAGCCGAGGCTCGAACCAGCGACCTTCTTGCTGTGAGGCGAACGTGCTATCCACTGCGCCACCGTGAGGCCTGATACAAATTTTATTTATGGAAAAAATTAATAACCATAATAATAGGCAAAACACTTGAAACAACGTGATGAAAAACATGGTACATAACAAAAAATATATTTTTATAAAAGGGAAGTAACATTTAAAATGACAAAAAGAAATCCTTATATTCCATGATCTGGACTCTTTTTTATATGGTGTAACAATTATTTTCAATGTCTGGAATAGCCCTTTTAAAATTCCATTATGTTCCAGAAAATCCATGACCTGTGGAAACACTGTGAAATGATTTCAACTCGGTGCACCTAAAAGAAGTGAGCATGTTGCACATGTCCCTTCCTATTTGCACATGCATGTCATGCATCTACATTTGAAATAACAAACTTAAGCCAGCAAAAGATGCAATATGTAAATGGCCCCTGACAGAACAATAGTTAAATCAACATACAGAAAACTTAAAATGACAGAAAGAACAACAGATAGAACAACCGAGAATGTCAGACTGAC
>CAIGQW010054109.1:14943196-14968575 GCA_903798125.1 Danio choprae
AAACATTCAGGGATATGTTTGTCAACGTTGTTAAAAACACTAATTACAATATTATTGTTGATATACAGTATATAGCAGAACCATCACATCATTATGACCATAACTGCATCTCATAAAATGACTGTATATGTTATGGTGACTATATAACACAGAACTTACCTTTTAAAATATCACTTTATATCTTTTTTTTATCTTATGGCTCAAACAACATTGATCCTAATGTTACTTTGCATCTTAATGTCATGGCTGCTATTTTATTTTCCACAACTGTGACTTAAACCGTGACTGTTTCTTATTTAAATCTGAGAATTAAATTACCTAGTATTTGTCTCATGGGCATAAATGGGCTTCCATATATTCTAGTCCACCATATACAAATTTAAATTCAAATTGGCATACAAAAATATAAAGTCCGTGACATGGAATTCAGATTCACACTTCCCCTATGTGTATTTACCTCGTTTGCTCCAATTTGCAGCTAGTTTCATCTGTCATATGCTTCATCACCCTCAAAACCAGTAAACTCACTGGGGAACGAAGCGAATCAATCTGGTTGATAAACCAGATTATAAATTACAGTCTCCTCTGCCGGACTTATGAAAGAGAATATTATAGAAGGTTCATTAAGCTCATTTTATAAAATTAGCGTTACTTTCCAAAAGTCGGCATTGAAGAAGTTGACTGTTGACTGTTGACTTTCTTTTCATGCCCTAAGCATACAAATCATATTTCTCTCTCTCTCATTTCAGAAATTACAAAGTAAATCACTGAGATATTTGTGGAAATGATATATTGCAGGTGAGCAGAACTGCCAAAAGGTCTAGGGAAAGTGATTAGCTACTTACAAATCAAGAAATGAGAGCAGCACAGGACTTTACAAAGTGAATTCACAATTCTTAGACACTTAGGTATCTGACAGGAGGATATTGTGCTATCGTTAATATTTATGAGTGCCAGAGGAAGCAAAAGTGAAAATAATTAATCAGGGTAACGGAGATGAATGTTAATTACAGCAGAATCTCCTTCTCATTTGCTAAGTCCATATCTCTGCCAAAAAGAAGGACAAAAAGGTAAAGTGTGAATAAAATTTCAATTAGTCAAGACCTCAGCATTTAACCCTCTCTGTTAACATTCACACTGCTGCAGGCTCTGAAATAAGTGCTAAAAGACCAGGTTACATTCTTTGGTATTAGGGCCTGTTCACATGAACATGGGTATTTTCAAAACCACACTTTTTTTTCTGCATGGTGAGTATAGGGTGACTGAAACCGAAACTTTCTAAAAAAAACTTCCGGCCAGGGTGAAGATTTTCTGAAACTCTGAGTGTAGTGTGGTCATGTAGACACTACAACCGAAGTGACGTTTGCCTCATGACGTCACTGCAAGTGCTGTTTTCTCTTTTCTAATTGGTCAACATGGACATGGCCTTAGACTGCATTGACATTTACCACCTGCTTTAATTTTGTGCATTTATAAAAAAAAAATTTAAAAGAGTTATTTATTTCGTTACACACTCACAGGTCACTTTGTTACATACACCTTGCTATTAGGTTGGACCTCCTATGCACTAGAGATAAACCTTAATTCTTTATCATCTTCACTCCATCTATCTCTAAATGCATTCAGTTGCTACCATATGATTGGCTGATCAGGTATTTGCAGTTGAAGCAGTTGAACATATAAAATGGCTGATGAAAGTATATGTCAGCTCATTTATAGAGCAAATAATTTAGGCTTATTCATTTATACATCTTAAAAACTTAAAACGGTGCCATGAAATTGAAAAACAGCAATATCTATTATTTAAATCTCATTAATGTATTTAAACAGTCCATTTTAAAGAAATTTGCATATTCAGCAATTATTGATATAATTTGCATATTCAGCAATTATTGATATTTGTGATTCCCTGTTTCTTATATACTGGCTATGATTTTTTAAAGGAATAAATTACATGATAAGATGATTAATTAATTTTATTGATCATCTTATCATGTAATTTATTCCTTTAAAAACAAAACTTCGACTGCTGGCACTAGTCTCTGTAAGCTTTAAACCCACCTGGTGGCCAGATCAGTGTTCTTTCACTTCAGCAAAGATCAGACAGGCTGTAATCTAATTACTGATGCAGTGCAGCCTACATTACTGACTAGCTGTAACTGTAAAGTTTGTTCTGCAGTCGTGCTAAAAGGTCCGCCAGAAGAAAACAGACCTGCTCTGCACTCATTAAAGCAGCCAAGCACCACCTGGGCTCTACTCTCAAAGCTCACTACATGCAATTAAAAAAATAGTTCAACTACAAACGTCATCATTCACCTTTATCTTGTTCCATGTGTTATTAAGTGTGTGTTTCTTGAATAACAAAACGAGAGCTATAATAAAGCATATCTAAGTTGCCTTTTTAATCAATGAAAATGTATAAGAAACCTCAATTTATCACCAAGAGTTGACGATATTAATTTAGTTTTTCCTGTATATCTATCCAAAAACCTTCTTAAACGTTCTTCTAAAAGCAAACAAAGAAATGGCTATATCTTGAATGGCCAGAGAGTAAGTAACTTTTTCAGTCTGATGTTATCAGAGGAATATCCATAAAAACAAAACATATTTATCTACACATTCACACTAAAGCAGATTAACACATGAATAATTCCTCATAGCCATGGGAATACAATTAACCTTTCAATTTGCTAAAACAAACACATTGGAAATGATTTGGGGAATTTGAGTTTCTTTTTTGTCTGTCTATCTAATCTGTCAAAAAATCATTAAAAATATATGGTCAACATTCACAGTAACACTTATCCAGTGTTTGAAATCCTCATGCAAAGTCTTTCCCTAGTCAAACTGCAGAAGTATGCTTAAAGGGTCCTGACTATTTTTTTTATTTTAACAGATTTATGCATGTTGAACAATTAAGACAATATTAGCATCTGTTAGCTTTATAAGGAATAACTATCTAATTTTGAGCTTTTCCCCCTAATTTCATTTATTGGGTTTAAAATCCATATCATAGCAGGTGATGTAGCATAAAACTACGAGTACTTTGATTATTCACTATTATTCATGAGACAGTTTCCTTACCCTAAGAGAAGATACTGCTTCTGAATGATTTGTTCAAGCTGTGAGACCTCACAGTAGGTGGTCATGATGGTCATGTTGCCAGAAGTACCAATTTAACATTCAGTATTGAAATTTTAAAAATGTGATTCCTACTTGAATTTTGAGCACTGATAAATGGATCCTTGAACACTGCTGAATAGCAATTGTGGTCACGTGCTCAACAGATACTGTATGACTGTAATTGGCTCTAATTATCAATGTTCTACACAAGCTCTCACACTTAATACACATACACTGAATTGTTTGATAGCCACGTCTATCAGCTGATCCATTAGCAGATTGAAACAGCAATTGTACGCTGTCAAACATGACTTTTAAACGCAAATATTGGCCGAGAAATTTTCTGTCCCTTCAAAGTAGGTATTTCTGTGTCTAAATTAGGATTGCACAATATTGTAAAAATCTAACATTGCATTATTTTGTTATTCTGCGATATATCATATATCACCAGATGACTTGAATATCTCTATTTGGAAAGAATTCATAATTTTAGATAGACTGGGATGATTCTGTAGGGGAGTGCATCTGCATAAATTATAATAAACACTCACGTTATAACAAACATATTGTGCAGCACTAGTCTAAATTTTAAAATAAGCACTCTTTAAATATAAAAATATTGCATTTCCTCACGTTTTGCCATGTCAAGTCTCCTACCTTCATCTCACAGCTTTCCGTGGACATTTCCGTGGAGTTTTTTGGATACAATTTTTATTGTTTTTAACTAAAGCACATTTAATACAAGCTTACAGTATGTTCATCAATTATTCTGAAGCTCAAAATCATAATGAAGGCGTATTCCTTTCTTGTTGCTTTAAGGGGCAGCACGGTGGCTCAGTGGTTAGCACTGTCGCCTCACAGCAAGAAGGTCACTGGTTCGAGTCCCGGGTGGACCAGTTGGCGTGTTCTGTGAGGAGTTTGCATGTTCTTTCCATGAGTTTCCTCCGGGTGCTTCGGTTTCCCCCGGGTGCTCTCTCTCTCTCTCATTCTCTCTTTCTGAATTGCATTATTACTGGTGTGGCCTGTGCTGGAGGCTTGGGGCCTCACACTAATCTTGCATGGAGACAGGGCTATTGGGGAAGTGTCAGGGTGCTTGCAAACAGGAGGAACGCTTACATGGACATGAAAATAAAGAAAAGGCAGAGAGGAGGTGATGGGTCCCACATACCGTGCTGGCAAGAAGAGAGAGTAAGAGAGAGAAAGAAACATGGGAAGCACTGAGCGCAGACTCCTAAAAACGCTGGAGAGTCAAAGAGATAAAGAGACATTGAGGAGCGGCTGAGGGCTTTGAAAATGGGAGGATGGGTAAAGTGAGGAAAATACAGAGAGAGAGAAAGAATGGGAAAGGAGGCTTTGAACTCTTGTGAGGCCCTTCCGTTTTCAAAAGTGAACTGGCTTACCATTTTGGCTGGATAATATAGTGTGCACTAATGAGAAAAATATGATTTGGCTAGAGATAGAAGAGTCAACAACATTGCCAATTTAAGAATCTATTTCTATTTGTGGTGCAAAAGGGTCATAAAGTTGACAAAAAACAAATCATTATTAAGTGAGCGCTTTGATCCAATGATTATGAAGAGATGATTGCTTTATATGATGAACAGATTCACATACAAAACACACAATGAGTTTTTTAATGCATGAAGTCTCCTACTTTTCATTAAAAATCTGTGGCTAAAATATTAACAACATAGGTTTTACAGGTTTGGAAAATTTTCCAATGCTTTTACAAATCTCATAATATAAATTTTTTATTCATATTGTAATGATGTCATGCCTAAAATCACTTAATTTAAAATTCCCCATAAAATATTGATTTTGGCCATTATTTTGTACTTATTGTGTATATGACTTATTTAAAATTAAATAAATAAACAAGCAACCAAACAGAACTCTAATATCAGCCATGGCCACAATATTATAAGTATTGGTTCATGAATATTAGCCAGAATTGCAAACACTATGGCATTTTTAAGTGTAAACAGTTCAAGTATCCTTTTAAAAAAAGATCTGATTATGTGTTTATGTATATAGAAATCCTCACCCGTTGCTCATGTATGAGAGATTTGCATTTATTCGGATTATTATATGACAGGCTGCAAAACATTTCTAGAGCACCAGTGAAAGATAAAGGATAGTTCTTTCTATCAAGCAGCATAGAAGCACAGGACAAAAAAAAATACCAAACCTTCAAACACATTTTTCTATCCTAAAATATACAGACTCTCCATGTAATAAATACAACGGTGGTAGAAGTTTAACATCCTCATCTTAACACCGGATCATAGCAACTTAGTGCAGATATCATTCCCTGCTGCACAGCTGTGATTTAGGACACTTTTCAGCTCGATTTCTAAAGCTGACACAGTACAGAACACACTGAGGTGAAAGGTAGAGGCTCATGTGAATAAATAAGACTTAGAAAAGTTGTAGACAAACTTAAAAGAATAATAATCTCTGAAGCTGTGTGACACTAAACCACACACACAAACACTGTAACCGGCTTACACACATTGGGAGGATGTCTGTCGGTGCACAGATGGGTATTAGCCAAATGATTTATTCATGAATAACAGGTATTGAAATATTCTTTGGATTCCATTCCAGGTCCAAAATTGGGAAAGTGACAAGCGAGCAAGAGCATGAGTAACAGAAATGTAAATAAAGCCGAATCATGTTGAAATATTCCACTAATCTTGGAAGGGATTAAATGTATAGACATATACTTTCAGGAACATGGACTGATCAAATAACAGGCATTGGGATTTAGGGAGTTTGTGGCACACAATACACACAAACAAACACAAATATACAGACTGTACACTCTAAAAAAATGTTGGGTTGTATTTACCCAACATTGGATTAAAAATGGACAAACACAACATTGGGTTATTATTTTATTATTAATATATTTTAATAACATTTTTAATCCCAGCTGTTGAGTTTGTTCATATCTAACCCAGTGTTTGGTTTAATACCCAGCATTTTTTGAGTGTAAGAGCTTTTGATATGTGACAAAAAAGGCTTCTCTGTTGTGTTATTACTGCTAATTAAAGCATGGTGAACAACATGCAGTCCACTTCACTTACAATTTGCTAACTGATTGAGTCAATATACTGAACTAATAAGAAAAGTGACCGAAGTCTTGATCAGTCATTTGCTCACTGAAATATTTTGTGTATCCTTTGAAAACAATTTTTAAAATTAGCAATTAATTTAGAGACAAAAACAGTCTAATGATCTTGTCATTAAAATCCACCACCCTCAGTTTATTTTGCTTGCTCAGACTCAGAGATTTATATATGATTTTCAGTCAGATAAGATCGTGAAATGGTAAAAATGGAATGGATATCATTTATAAATGGTCTTGAATGAAGTGTGACATTGCAAAGCATTTTTTATCTGCCATAATGTAACTGAAATTGTATAAAGCTCACCATCAAAATGAGAAATGCTCACTACAATACTATTGGGATACTATTGGGATGTAATACTTTTGTAATCTCACGTGAAGTCAATTAAACATTTTGTCAAATCGCAGCAGCATTCAGAATCTGCATTCATACTGCTGCTATAACTGATCTTGCACTGTATCACTTAATATGTGGTAAGTAAAAATTTTATTTTTCTACTCAGGAAATCATGGTGATGCTAACTTGCGTGTTAGCCTGCAAAAATACATTACCACTACAGCCCTATTCAGTGTGGCCCACCACGGTCTAACCAAAGAAATCCTTTAGGAAACACAAAACAAGTCTGACATTAGCACCATGTGTGAGATGAAGCATTCTTCCTCTTTCTATATCCTCTTTTCTAGCACCCAGGCAAACGAATCACTGGCCTGTGGCTGATTGTACTGCACACCTTGATGAGCAGAGACCACCTGGAACCCTTCTACAACGGGAAAAGAAATAGATAAATGAAACAAAAAGCGTGTTATTACCACTTCAGCTGCCCTTCACCAACGGCTACTGAGCGTGCTGGAGGCAGTGTCTTTGTTCACCTCTCCCTTTATTCGGTTTCAGTCTCTCCTTATGTGTCTGTCACATTCCCAACCCCCACTCTCCGAGAACAAACAGAGACCCAAGATTTCATATCAGTAAATAGCTCATGAAAATCTTATCCACAATATCCGAGCAATATCCACAATATGGAGGTGAAATCACGCACGTCACATCTCTTTGTTTTCACCTGTCTTTCTTTCCTCAGCTCTATCTCAAATGCTTAATGAATATAGTTTTGCAATGTATTAGGAATGTAGGGGAATTCATAAAAAAACATGACCCCTAACACAGATGATAGGATATATGTGGTATGGCTAGGGTAAATCATTATTTTTTTCCGTTATTACTATTGTTATTACATCATTATTATTGTTGTTATTACCTTTATTGCTATTGATATCACTATTGCCGTCATCACAGAATATTACTTTCATCATCACCAATTTTAGCACACTGTAAAAAATGCTGGATTCCACACAATGAATGTGTTGGTACAACATGAAGGAATTAAGTTAATTTATTAGGGTTTTTTTTTACAAATTTAAGTGGACTGAACATAAAACAATTCAGTTGTCCCAATAAAAAACTCAAGAATTGTGTTGTTATATCAGCTTATTTTAAGTAGTTTGAACAAACTGCAAACATCATTTTTTGTGTGTATTATTATTGATATTAATGATATTAGTATTGTTATTATAACTATGAATGCTAAGTACAATTTAAATACTACCAATATTATTGTGATTGTCATTGCTGTTTATAGATTCCCGTTATTTTCATTTCTGACGTATTACTGTGTTCTGTGTTTACCGTATGTTGTATGTTCCACACAATCAATTTGTGTTGGGATAACATGAAGGAGTTAAGTTAAATTATTAGTTTTTTACAAACTTAAGTGGACTAAACATAAAACAATTTAGTTGTCCCAATACAAAACTCAAAAATCATGTTATTTCAGTTTGTTTTAAATAAGTAGTTTGAACAAACAGAAAACGTCATTGTATGTATTTTATCAATGATATTAATGTTAATATTATTATTATTATTATTATTATAACTATGAATGCTAAGTACAATTTAAATACTACCGACATTATTCTGATTGTCATTGCTGTTTATACAGATTCCTGTTATTTCCATTTGTGATGTATTACTGTTTATGTGTTTACTGCATGTTGTATGTTTTGCACTCTTAATAAAAAAAATTATTGAAAAAGATTGCAGAGAAAATACAACTCAAAAACGATCTTGTACACTCTCTAAAGCTTCAAAAATGTGCATGTATGTGATGAAAGGGTGACAGTTTCGCATGCCGAAAGCTTCATGCTAATGAATGTTCGCACAATCAAACAAGACGCCAATTGGACATAAGTGCTACTTCTGGCACAACAAGCATCTGTTTAGTATATTGAAGAGTTTGTGTTTTTGCACAAGCAGTACCTTCTTGCCCTTGAACCGACATGGCATTTCCACACTCTCTATCTCTCTCTCACACACACAAATGCAGAGAGCACATGGAGAGACACTAATTGGATTTACATTATGCACATGGACAGTTCATGGTCACCTGGGTCTTTGTTTCATGATAAGTTCACTCCCACCATCACATGCACGCACGTAATCTCTCAAAAGCAATAATGCATGTTTTTGATCATATTAATGAAACAATGCCCTTGGGCAATAACAAAAAACAGCAGTAATTACCACAGCAGTAACCAGTTTCCACACACGCTCGCAACTCACCTACAAAACATGCTTAAATTCAAACAAAGAATAGTCACTCGGGATATCTCTAGCGGTGTGATTTGAAACATTGTGATAGTGATCACTAGCATTTCTCACACAAAATGCATGGGTTGTTTGTAGAATGATAAAGCTGATTTTATGAAGAATACCCTGAGTTCTGTCCAAAGGTCCAAAATGGCAAAAAAAGCACAATAAAAGCGTGATAAAAAATGACCTTGCTATTCCAAGTCATCAAAAATTATTCACTAGCTTGATGCAATGAACAGAATCTTTTTAAACTTCTTCGCTGAACATTTTGACATCCACACCAGCTCTCTATTTGGCGTATCTAGGAGTTTATGAAAAATGTAAAGAATGAATCGATCTTTGGAGTCTGATCTTTTAAACAAATAAGTTGATCCCGATCATAAAAACACTCTGCATGATTCATTTAGAAAATAATGTGATTATCAAACAGCCCAGAGGAGAGTTTCAGAGAAAAGAATGAATTATTCATCACAAAAGGGTGTTTACAAAACAGCAATGTACTGAAAACTAAAAAGCTTTTTTTCCCACTGCATTTTTGAAAAGTTTCAAGAACAGGCAAAAATGTTGTTAAAGAATAACCCTGTTCACACAGATGCACAACATAACAATAAAAATGCTCAATTGTGCGTACAAGCTAGGTCAGTAGATGGCAAAGTCTCTTTGTAAAGTAAAGGTATGTGAACCTGTATTCTATGTTTAGTCTACAGATATTTTTACATACCTACTAAACATGCAATAAGCATGTTTTAGTTGACATGTAAATGCCCTTAAATACTCAGCTCATCGTTCAAAAATATAATATGGACTTAAAGTTTTTTATAATATTTTATGCTGACTTTTAGGGAGATTTTGCATCCATTATGAAGCCTGAAAGACACAATCACTGCGAATGTTGTCCATTTTTAGGTGAACTTGTGTAAAGCCGTTGATCCAGTTTGACAACATATATCCCAAAAAAATCCACATTGCAAAAAGTTGCTTCCTCAATCCCAAAAATGACTCAGTTTACCAGAAAAGGGATGTGTCACTAGTAGGTAAAAGATAAGTGTAATAAAAAAGAAATTAAAGAGAGGAGGAAGGGTGTAGTACGGTTACATCTGCCTAGTAATTACACAAGTCTGCATACTGAATCACTTACTAAGAGATCATGACAGCACACATCATTAAAATCTTTCTTTTAATAAAGACTGGACTCACTTAAATCACTATTCATCAAAATTATTTGAAATCAATACTATGCCTATATCTGTACTTGGTAACACTTTACGATAAGGTTGTTTTAGTTCATGCATTTACTAACATGAACAAACAATGAACAATACATTTTTACAGTATTTGTTCAACGTTAGTTAATGAAAATACAGTTTTTCATTGTTAGTTCATGTTAACTCATGGTGCTTTAACTAATGTTAACAAGCATGAATGTGGATGTTAATAATGCATTAGTAAATGTTGGACTATGATTAATAAATGCTGTACAAGTTTTGTTCATAATTAGTTAATGTTATAAAATACATTAACTAATGAAACCTTATTGTGATCCTGTACTTTTCACACATACACACACAAACATGTTGGTATTGGTGGTTTACAGGGAATCTCCATGGGCGTAATGTATTGTATACAGTAAAAAACACTTATTATATGGCCCTACCACACCCCTACCCCTAAACCAAAACTCGCACTGGAAACCTGTTGAAATGAGTGTCAAAAGACCACAGTAATAGAGTACAACTATGTCATACCCATGTCATTATACAAAAAACTCTCCTTGTAAACCAACAAAACCAGCACACACACACACACACACACAAAAACACGTATACACAAACATGCACACATACGCACGCATGCACGCACGCACGCACACACACACACACAAAACATATTTACATTACCATGAGGAACATTTCCTACCTCAAATTAAACAAATGAGATCCTCCTCACAAGGTGCTGAAGCGATTGTACTAGAAGCAGTATTTGCTCACTCATTTGGCTCCGCTTTACTGTGTGTGTAGTACTATGTGTGTGTGGATTAAATAAAAAGGAGTGCATTCAGACATGTATTACAAAAACTCACTGTAATAGCTACACATAATACATAACGCTAGTACCACAGACCAGCTATGGTAGTTGGAACTTTGTACAGTCAGTTAATAAAAAAATGAGATATTATTCCCACAGGCATCTCTCACTTCTCTGTAACACGCTATGCCTGTGATACAGACGGTTAGGTTCATTATCTCAACAGAAACAAAAAACATTCTACCCTAGACAGGATACCTGATTATGTCTCTGACCTGTGACCTTGTACAATATGTCCTATTTGACCTCTTTTTATGACACTGAGAGAAAAATAAATGAATTTGTGTGTTTGTGTATGTGCAATAGAGATGGGCAGATGGAGCGGACCCTCATTATATTTGTGGTGGAAGTATGTGAAACACTGGTTACTGACAAACAGCCATGAAATCTATTGTGACGTCTCAAGAGTGGCAACTCCAACACAATGCATTTGTCTGAGTCAAAAAGAAAAAGGGCCTTTGTCATTTTTGTTTTGAGTGATAATGTCTTTCTTAGAAGAAAATGAAGTGAAATATAATATACAATAAAATATAGCGACAAAAAAAAACATTCAATGTGTTTTTAACAGTTTTTCACACAAGTGGAACTTACAAGCTCAGACCAAGTTACTCTTTTTTTCAACCCAGAACAATCTAGTCATTTTACAGAAATATGCCGAGACTTTTAATCAGCAGATGCGTATTAAAATGGCCAAAAGTTACAGTAAGGATATGTATAATGTTTTTAAAAACAATCAAATAAATTGTGTTCTTTTGAACGTTTTTATTCAACTAAACATTATGAAAAATTATCATTTTCCACAAAAATATTAAGCCCCACAAATATTTTTTAATATTAATGAATATTTTCATTCAAATCAGCATGCTAAATGATTTCTGAAAGATCATGTTACACTAATGACTGAAATAATGGGTGCTATAAATTAATTTCAAAATATTTAGAAAAATATTGCACCAAAATACTGTTTGTACACAGTATATTTTGTACATTGTACATTAAATAAATCCAGACTTGGTGGTGTACGAGAAACTTTTCTCATTTAAAAAAAAAATTACGACCCTAAATTTTTGACCAATAATATAAGAAAAGCACTAGAGTCTTTTGTTCTCAATACACAATTACTTTTGTCACTTTTTTTGGCGTTTGAAGGTTATTATCATCACAGTCAGGTTGTCTTATACTCTTTACCATGATACCACAATATAATGTTTTTCTCTAGCTTGTCTCTCTGATCTATTTAAGTACATACAGAGAGAGAACATACATGCATTAAAGGCCAAAACTAACTAATCAAACAAATCAAGTAATCAAATTTTTATCTGCAAAATCCATGATACAACCCATATTATGTTTACCAATTAGTAAAGCTTAATTACAGTTTGACATTTTTTTAACTATCATTGTTCAAAATAAGGTTTTATCATATCATTTTGTCAACACAGATAAACAACTACAGTATGTGACATTAACCTAAAACTGAAGGCCACCCTGACACATAAATACTCTCCAGCCACTAAGCCAGTCTCGGCCGAAGAGCCCACTTCATCTTCAGACACAAAGCTCTGTGATTAGAATTTGGTACTGAAAAAAGGAGACACAGAAAGAGAGGGAGAGCGAGCAGTATGTGTCGTGAAGTGTTGCTATTACTGTCTCCATGGGCAACTAAAGAGGAATTCTGCCAATTCTGTGAGTAGGTTGTGTCTGGGAGGGGAGCGCAAAGCACAATCCTTAAGGTATTATTCTAATTCAATGTCTGTCCAAGTTCACAGGAAAACATCCAGAAGAGAGAGAGGAGCATTCGGCCCGCTGACAGCCCAAGAGAGTGCTTCTACCTGGGGAGAAACCCCACAGATACCCTGCCTGCTGGAGATACCATGTGCAATAGAGCACCTTAGCAGGAATCCATTTAAACTGGCACAACCGATGCTAGGAAAACACCAGGTGCATGCGACAAACCTCAACCTGTGGGAATGATCGTGGGCAACGGTGCAAAAACAATTCTGAGCGGAATCTTTTCATTATTTCTCTAGACTCAAACTGGAACAAATTAAAATAATACAAGTCAGATCAGGTGGTTTCATATAACATAAATAAAATAATCACCTACATCTAACGAAAGAAATCCCAGTTTTGCCGAGCAGTAAGTGATTCTCAATTTGAAAATTCATGATCTTTGAGAACAAAAGTTCACCCAAAAGTGAATGTACTCACCTTCGAGCCATACAAAAGAATAGTAAAACATTAGCTAAAACTGTGGCTTTTGTATAATGATATGTATTGTGATTTCTATAATGCAAGTAAAAACATTGTCACTTAAGTCAAAGCAACACATGCAGGCAAAACAAAACTAGTACCTGTGCCTCCTGACATGTGTTGAGATCTTATAAAGTGAAATGGTCGGTGCTACTAAGAGACCAAACATTATTTACAACATATTTACATTACATTTAAATCCTCAATACATTTACAATGATGAGGAGGTAAATTTAATGATTGGCATTATGCTACAAGAAGCTCACAATGCAAGCACACAGGACTATTTGCTGGCGTTGTAGATGAAACGTATTAATGTTGTAAATAATGTTTAGTTCCTTTCGCATAAAGATTGTTTCGCTTCATAAGATCTCAGTGCACTGCCAGGAACCACAATATTCATTTCATTTTGCCCCGTATGTGTGTTTTGTGTTATTTTAACTGTCAAAGTGCCTATTGACTTTTAAGAAACACAAAGTACCACTGATTCAGATAAAATTCTTCTTTAATGTTCTGCTTTCAAACAAACAGTAACACTTTAGTTTAAGTACCAATTCCCACTATTAACTACTGGCTTATTACCTGCCTATTAATATGATATTGGCTGTTTATGAGTACTTATAAAGTAGGATCTTATTCTGCATCACAAATAAGCAGCAAATTTGTTTATCGAGCTAAAAGAGTTAATGGTTTGTTTATAGTGAAAATTGTACCTTAAAATAAAGTGACCAAAATAAAACATACTGTACATTTTGGTTAGCAAGATGGTGAATAAATCAACAGCAATGTTTTGATTTTGTATAAATGACCTCTGGGGCAGCACGGTGGTGGAGTGGGTAGCACAATCGCCTCACAGCTAGAAGGTCGCTGGTTCGAGCCCCGGCTGGGTCAGTTGGCATTTCTGTGTGGAGTTTGCATGTTCTCCCCGTGTTCGCGTGGGTTTCCTCCGGGTGCTCCGGTTTCCCCCACAAGTCCAAAAACATGTGGTATAGGTGAATTGGGTAAGCTAAAATCGTCCATGGTGTATGTGTGTGAATGAGTGTGTATGGATGTTGCGTAAAACATATACAGGATAAGTTGGCGATTCATTCCACTGTGGCGACCCCAGATTAATAAAGGGACTAAGCCGAAAAGAAAATGAATGAATGAATATAAATGACCTCTCTATTCTCTAACTTCATAAACGCAATGAACAGCTGCCCCACATACTGACAAAGCTTAGCAGAGAGCACACAGTGCCACTCATAAATACAGAACAAGAGCAAAACTAGTATGACCTTTATAATCCTACATCCTACATGGCTGAATCATTGGCTTTCTGTATTTGGTTTTGAGCAATTGTCATTTTATGGCATAACCATAAAGTAACTGCAAGTCAAATTTTAATTCCATTTATTTGAAAGACCGTTCTCTCTACTACACCTCCAAAAAAATCCACTCTACCATATTAATCAACTAACCAGAATAATTACTGCACTTGCAATTAATACTGTGACCAATACATCGGGATAATTGCATTTTGTGGCAGTCGTGCCTTTCTCCTCCCTGCTGCAGCCGACATCTCAATTAAGACATTCAACTTACTGATTACGATTTTTATGTTTGTCTTTCATTAGCAAGTCCTGTAAAAAACAATCCTGACTGTGTCAACCTTCATGCAAAGACCTACTTCTATTTACACGTAATAACTGAATGTCTGTCTAATAACACACTCAAAATATGTCAACTTAAAATGCCATTCAAGCAAGATCACACTCACACTCTAAATCACAATGTCTATTTTATAATGTATATATATATATATATAGTATGCATGTCATAATAATTAATTACAATGATATTTGCAAATTACAAGCAACTTCACATAAGATAAAAAATTAAGTGCATTGTCTGATGCATACAGTACTACACAGCAACACTTATGTGTGCATTGTGCAGTATTAGTGTCATAATTCAGAATACATAAAAATAGGAAGTAAAACATGAGGTACCCAAAGCCACAAATTGTGACAGTTTGAGTCTTTTCAAAGAAAGAAGAATTTCTGTGCATCACACATGCTGTTTTTGAGACAGTTGAAGGACAAACATGGGCACCAGCATTGCAACATATGAAACTTGCCAAAAAAAATAAAAAATCTCAGTTTACTCACGGCAGTTCTCCTCATCGCTGTTGTCCGAGCAGTCATCATCATCATCACATCTCCATGGAGTCGGGATACACCTGCCGTTCCTGCACTGAAACTGACCGCTTTCACAGTCCAGATTAGTTCCTGTCATATAAGAAGTTGGATGTAAATGCAGTGCGTAGGATCAAGTTATAACCAAGTTATAACCATAATAACCATAAGACACTGTTTAAATTCTTTTCATCCCACAATATTTGACAGACTTTCGCTTACATCTTTTTACATCTTTAAATTAAAGACTGGTTACATCTTTAACTTTTCTTTTAACCCCAACACAGCCAACGAATTCCAAAGCAAACTGTTGGAGGTCATTACATTATTATACATTTACATGTTTTGCACATTGTACATCCCAAAAACCATTCAAACTTCAAAAAAGCTCTGTCGATATGGGTGTTAGGAAACACGTTATAACAAACACATTTAGAACATTCTAAGCAATAGCTATTGTTTAAAACGGTTTATACTTTACGTTCTGTTAACAGCTGTTAGTGTAAAAAAAATCTATGTGCACGTGTACTAGGTCGCTGTAAATATATCGTAACCCATAACTGGTAGACGAGAAACGGCACGTGTGCAAAAGCAATTATTGTTATGTATGAATGACGCTGAAGACATTCAATGAGAGTTAAGCAAGCGAGTTAAGAACGTATGCGTTGCTTTAAATGGTCCACTACAATGACAGACCTTGCTTGAAGAATATAGACGTTACTATTAGTATTATTACATATTATTGCTTCTTGCTAGTAAAGCTCCGCGCTAGCAGGTCAAGACAAAACAACCCGCACTCGCACCAGACTGTCGTTCCTTTAAAACACCAGCCGAATAAAGAGAATTACGCGATCTAGCGCTCAAATAACGTCTCGTCATCGCACGCGGCTGCGTCGGTGTTTCCACTGCATCATTTACATTCATAACAGCGGGCTGTCAGCGTGAAACAGACACTCACCGTTCACCACCAGAAACCCCACGAATAGCATATGTAGAAGAAGCAGTTTCCCTATAGCCGTCCACATGTTCACAAATCAAGGCTTTGTGCTCATGCGAAATATAAAAAGGCCGTGCTGTACAGTCTGTAGCTCCGGACTCCGTGCAGCCTGCGATCTGACTCTCCACAAGCTCCACTCCGCTTTCGATAGCAGTTTGAATTGATGACGCCAACGCGGATGGGCGGGGCCGTGCGCGATGACTCAAATGTGTGGGCGGAGTTAATGATAATAAATTAAACAAAACATGTCATCATCAGTCTGCTAAAATAAACGGACGTGACTCGTGCTGTAGTAGTATAGACGCCACGTGGTATTGTGCTGAAAATACCATAGAAAAATTAAACAGAGTTCGATTCTTGAATGTTTTGCGTTATATTTTTATTTTTAATTCAAATCTGACTTTTTGAAGTATTTTAGATTCTGGTTTAGGTTGTGAACAGTCTGGCTGGTATTATAAACAGGAAGCTGTCGGGGGGCGCTGCACTATGATAATTTTTCCCCACTTCTTAAGTCTGAAAAAAGAGAATGAAAGAGAGAAATGTGGAGAGAGAAAGAAGGTAAATGTTTTCACCATCAGTCGGTTGTCCTCTTTTCTCACATGAGATAGTATTACTGCTTATACTGTAGCATCAGTTTTTGCTAACTTAAGCATAATGCATGCGCATTAGTTTATTTTCTGTTGTAAAAATAATCACAAATAATGACTTAAATGAGAACAAGCCAAATGTATACCTTCTGTGTGACCTGCATGCTCATTATTGTCTTCTTTCAGAACAGAACTTTAATTTTACCTGAGCCCATGAAGTCCAATAAACTGTCTACTGTCTGTGCCCAACTTTCTGTTTCGATAAGAAAAATATTTGCTAGTTAAAAAAATGCTTTTCTTACTTGCCTTGTTTCTAGTCCAAACATCTAAAAAAAATCTTCAAGCATTTTCTAGACAAGCAAAAAAATATTGTCTTGTTTTTAGAAATAAATGTGTCAAAATTAATTGAGTTTTTCCTTAAAACAAGCAAAATAATCTGCCAATGGGGTCAGCAAAATACTCTTGATTTAAATGTTTTTGAAAATGCTTCTTGATATTAGAATTTTTAGATATTTGGACTAGAAACAAGACAAAAACTCCAAACTCCAACCAAAATTACACACTATCTTGAGATTAGTACAACCTCAAATCAAAAAAAGTTGTGACAGTGTGGAAAATGCAAATAAAAGTAGTGAATTCTAAAATTACTTTGCCTTGTATTACAGCAAACATTATTTAATGTGTTCCTCATGGTTTTTATTTGTTTGTTTGCTTGTTTGTTTTTTCAAAATAAACACATTCCAATTTTGGTTTTATTCGATTATTATTGTCTGCAATGAAATACATTCATTCATTCATTCATTCATTCTTTTTTTTTGGCTTAGTCCTTTTATTAATCGGGTCGCCACAGCGGAATGAACCAACAACTTATCCAGCATATGTTTTAAGCAGCGGATGCCCTTCCAGCTGCAACCCATCACTGGGAAAGCAAGGACATACAAGTTAAAATAAATTTAGAAATCAGTATTTTCTTTTTTTTATTTGCGTTTTTCATACTGTCCCAACTTTTTCTGATTTAGGGCTGTAGGTACTTTTGTTGAATAAGTAATTTGCTTAAAATGTACTTTATATACTGTATATATTTTAGCAATTTGTGTGTGCCTTGTTGTCTTTATCATGTGACCTACTGTACCAGCATTAATTGTGTCACATTACTGCCATTCACAAATCCTCTCCTGTGCCCTTGTGGGATAGTAACATGTCCATTATGGGCACACTGCAGAAGTTTTTCAGATGTACTATAGTCAGTCACCCAAACAATTTTAGCCTTAGTCTTTCATGGCTATTGTGAATTCAATCATTTATTCTCCACATTTTATAGGGAAGATTCAATTAGAGAGCGTATTTTATGGCAAGTTTATGAGCAATTATTTGATTATGTTTACATTATTTTTCTACATATTCAGGTTTTGGCATACATATTTTCATCACCCAATAAATTTAATAATACTTTAATGTGTTTTTTTAGAAATAAAAGGTTTGTATAAATTATTAAT
Organism: Danio choprae; assembly: GCA_903798125.1. Taxonomy (NCBI): domain Eukaryota; kingdom Metazoa; phylum Chordata; class Actinopteri; order Cypriniformes; family Danionidae; genus Danio; species Danio choprae. The sequence continues at coordinate 14,961,692 of CAIGQW010054109.1, forward strand.
AAACAAGCTCCTCAATATAAAAAAAACTTTAATATAAAAATAAAACTAATAAAATAAAAAATGCTTTATATCTTGTTTTAGACTAATCAATACACTTTGAAATATTTATTGCAGTTTATGTATTTGCATCTGTAAAATTCAATGAAAATACAGAAAAATGCCATTTTTTTCAAACTGTTTTATTCTCCTTCACTAAGCCAGACATATTCACGATTTTAATTTACTTCACCATTCACCAGAATTATGATACATTATTTTATTTCAAAAAATGCTGTTTCTACCTTTAGAAATGTATTTATTTTAAAAAATCTGCAATTCACACATTGATAAAAAACATTAATGTCAACAAAATTAAACTCTAATGTAATCTTTAGATGTCTGTTCTGGAAAATTATGCATATTAGTGCATATTTAATTAGATAATTTACATGTGTGTGTAATGTAAATGGACGCTCTTAATGTAGAGTTTTTAACTATTTCATCAGTGCCTGGAATAAATCTGTCGCAGACACCAAAATTTGGATTTCTGGTGCCACTAGCATTCTGACAGGTCTCTGTATTATTTGGCAAAGAAAAATGCAAAACCGGAAAATGCCGTGAGAGTATCAGAACATAAGAGTGCAGGTCAGCTGAACAGCATTTTCCCTCTCTTTCAGTGGCAGAACTCGCCTAAACTGCCAGAACTGCTCGTTGCCAAGTTGCTGACCCAAAAAACAGAGAGATGTTTTGTCGATAACTGGCCGGTGGCCCACCAGCTATTCAGGTGAGAAACAGGATTTAAACATCAGTGCATTAAAATATATGACAGTGAAGAACTAGCTCTCTTCAGTAACTCACAAATAAAAAAGCAGACCTGGACAGAGCTTACCTGACTTTTTTAGAAACACAGGTCGGCTTTGATGGAAATACATTATTTGAACACTCAAAAAAATATATATGTTTGTTGTTCGTTCAAACTACTTATTTAAAATGAGCTGAAATTCTTGAGGGTTTTTTTTCCCGGACAACTTAATTTATGTTCAATCCACTTAAATTTGTAAAAACTAATAAGTTAACTAAAATTCTTTAATGTTGTCTCAACACAAATCAATTGTGTGAAACCCAGCATTTTTACAGTGAGGAATGGTATGTAGGTTGTTATCATGATATGCTTAGCTTTTCTATTTTGCTGTGGTTTTATGTTATATTCCAGTCGTTGATGCTTAAATAGTCCAGCGATTAGAATTTAATGAGGCATTTTACACAAATCACCTCAGTGGGTAAGAGGATGTGAAAGGAGGACCTTGGAGAAATGCATGAATTCATCATGTTTGCCAATCAGACTGGAAAGTGCGAGTGCCCTTATTATGCCTCAAACCCGACTCACGTTTCTGCTTCTGTGAATGCTTGCTGTCACCCAGGCATGAGAAGATGTGCTATTTCAGACACAGTGAATCATTGTGATCTAAACTGGAAAACACTACATTGGATGTAAACACATGCAGAGAAATACTTGATGTTCTCTTGAACACATTGCTATTACAAAGAAACGTCATGCTACCTACAAAGAAATAAACACTAAACTACACATGAAACCTTTGAAATCTTAAATCCATAAAATCTATTATGCCCCTTTTTACAAGATATAAATAACTCTGATGTCCCTAGAGTCTGTATGTAAAGTTTCAGCACAAAATACCCCCCAAATAATGTTACATAACTCTTTGAAACTGCCCATTTTAGGCTTTGATCTTAATTGTGCCGTTTAGGTGACTGTCTCTAAATGTGACTGTCTCTAAAATGTGCTCTTTTAAAAAGAGGGAGGAGCTACAAATTTCTATGTGTCATAGTGGCAAATTCAAAATTAAGACTAATGTCCTAATGGGCGGGGCTTTCCCCCTCTGATGACACATACAAAGGGAGAATGTCAATCAAAGTGTTTCTGTTTTTATGAAGTGTGATTATAAAAAATAAAATTAATAGATTTTTAACACTAGTAGCTAGTTATATTTAGAGACTGTTGCCACACAACTTTGTTTAAACCCCTTATAAATGCTATTTTTGCATAATAGGTCCCCTTTAAGTATTACTGGATATACATATAGAATTTACAACTTTGAAAACTTCTTTAAAGGGATAAGTCACTCAGAAATGAAGATTAGATAATAACCTTATCTTATTCCAAACCTGTAAGACCTCTTTTCTTCTGTGGTAGAATTTTATATTTCTTTTTCCTATAAAGCTACACTGGAGATAAAAAGGTTGCTGTAGAAAAATTCACTCAGTAATCTTCACAAATGATTACAAAGAACTGGCACGTAACACATTGAATTAAACACGACAATTTGTGGTAGAAAGACTAATATAGAAGGTTGTTTTTTTTGCAATAAACACTCCAATAAACAAAAAAGTAATAATGTTCACAGTGTATGATGAAATAACAGCATAACTCTTGCATTACCCTGTAAAATTTCAGGATTGACAGCCTCATTTAAAAACAGGAATTAATCCCCTAAATTATTGATTTGTGTGTTCAGAATCATTCTTGCATCTTACATCTTACATCGAAAATAACATTACAGCGACAAAATACTTTATGCAGTGATTTCATTCATTCATTCGTTTATTTATTCATTCATTCATTCATTCATTTTCCTTCAGCTTAGTCTCTATTTCAGAGGTTGCCACAGCAGAATAAACCACCTACTATTCCGGCATATGTTTTATGCAGCGGATGCCCTTCCAGCCGCAACCCAGTACTGGGAAACACCCATACACACTCATTCACACACACACACACACACACACACACACACACACACACACACACACACACACACTCATACACTACAGCCAACTTAGTTTATTCAATTCACTTATACAGCATGTCTTTGCACTGTGGGGGAAACCAGAGCACCTGGAGGAAACCCACGCCAACACGGGGAGAACATGCAAACTCCATACAGAAACACCTCCTGGCCCAGCTGGAACCAGTGACCTGTGAGGCAACAGTGCTAATCACTGAGCCACCATGCCACCCCAGACACAACGTAAGTCATTTATGTAAAAGCACTCATCACTACCTGCTTTTTAAAATAATTAATTCACTTTTTTAATGCAGTTTTCACCCCTGTGATTTGTTGAACTGTGTACAGAGTTGGAATTAAGCTGCAGTGTGTATAAGCCTAAAAATGTATTAGTAGTTTGTTATTCCTCAACAATATTGCATGACTTCAGATGTCTTCATATAAAGCACACAAGAACCGCGTTTATGATTCTTTTATAGGCTTCATCACATAATGTGCTTTCTGAAGTTTGAAAGTCTCCGTTCATTATAACTGCATGGAACCACTGAGTATGAGATCTTCATAATTATTTACTACTACAGAAGAAAGAAAGTCTTATGGGTTTTGAAATACACGGTATGATACACTTAAAGTGGAAGAATATGATGTTAATTTTTAAAACTGAGGGATGAGCCAATATGACATTCAGTGGTAAATGACATCATATAACAGATACTGTCAACAGATCTGACCTAATAAAGTGTATGAGTCGACATGACCCCATTAGCCCCTGCTGGCAAATGCTGTAGACAACAACAACAACAACAATAATAATAATAATAATAATAATAATAATAATAATAATAATAATAATAATAATAATAATAAGAAGAAGAAGAAGAAGAAGAAGAAGAAGAAGAAGTTAATAATAATAATATAAATAGCAATAACAACAACAATAATAATCATAATTATTATTATTATTATATATTTAATAATGATAATAAATATATAATAATAATATTATTACTATTATATTTATTCATTCATTTTCATTTTGGCTTAGTCCCTTTATTAATCTGGGGTCGCCACAGCGGAATGAACCGCCAACTTATCCAGCATATGTTTTACGCAGCGGATGCCCTTCCAGCTACAACCCATCTCTGGGAAACATCCATACACATCCATTCACACTCATACACTGTACCGCATGTCTTTGGACTTGTGGGGGAAACCGGAGCACCCGGAGGAAACCCACGCCAACACAGGGAGAACATGCAAACTCCACACAGAAACGCCAACTGGCCCAGCCGAGGCTCGAACCAGCGTCTTCTTGCTGTGAGGGACGAACGTGCTACCCACTGCGCCACTGTGAGGCCCATCTATTATATTTATACTTATTATTATTATACATTCATTACTCATTCATTCATTTTCTTCTCAGCTTAGTCCCTTTATTAATCTGGGGTTGTCACAGCGGAATGAACCGCCAACTTATCCAGCACGTTTTACGCAGTGGATGCCCTTCCAGCTGCAACCCATCACTGGGAAACATCCATACACATTCATTAACTACGGAAAATTTAGCATACCCAATGTTTTTGGACTTGTAGGGGAAACCGGAGCACCTGGAGGAAACCCACGCGAACACAGGGAGAACATGCAAACTCCACAAGGAAACGCCAACTGGCCCAGCCGAGGTTCGAATCAGCGACCTTCTTGCTGTGAGACGATCGTGCTACCGACTGTGCCACCGTGACGCCCTATATTTAACATTATTATTATTATTACTATTATTATTATGATTATTATTAATAATAATAATCATAATACTAATAATGAAAATGTTAAAACTGTGAACGGGTCCCACTTTATATTGCCCCTTATACAGCATATGTGAACTTACATGGTAACTACATTTGTAAGTAGTATGTACTGACTGGTGCTATAATATTGAAGTCTGCTTGTAGAAGTGTAAAATGTGTGCAAGTACTCTACATATTGTTGTTACAACATGCACTTACATAACTCTTCTTACACTTGTACTTTCCCGTGTTAAATATGTGTAGTTACCAATGTCCTGTTACACACCTGTACTGTATACACATATTCAGTAGGTTGGTACATGTTAGTAGTTAGGCCTACACCATTATGTAGAGAGATAATATGTACTGTACCAATGTGTACAGCTATGTATATATACTTACACATACCATGTAAGTTCACAGGTATAAGAGACAATATAAAGTGGGAACAATTTATGTGATTGGTTCAAAGGAAAGCAAAGAAATGGTAACAAAATGAAATATAAATGTCAAGTCTGCTCAAACATAAGGAATCATATGACCTAAACAAATCAATCATAGCTGTCCTTTTTTGCAGTCTTTAACTTACTACTTATCTTCTGTTTGTATAAAAAAGTTAAGTCTCTAAGGTCTGTGGACGCGGCTACTTTCTGCATTACTAACCTAAACTCAGAGATTAACATTGTGATGCTATTTGAAGCATTTATTTTTCTAATACTAGTAATACCTCTTTTTTTGAGCACACTGAGCTTAAAAAGCTTCCTTTTTTAAGTCACAAAGGATTTTTATTTTGTACTATTTTCTACTGCTCACTTAAATCATTAACTAGAATAGGCAGAATGCCCCCCCACACACACCCCTTAGTTTCCATTACAAATTGCTCTTTATAAAAAGCTTGGTCAAGAAATTATCAGGTTGAATGCAAGACAAGAGCTGAGCTTTACACAGATGTACATCAACACTGCTATAGTAAGCAATGTATTCAGAATTAATCATTTTAATTCATAATAATGCAATAATTTTTATTCCACGGAGCCCACAAGCCAATATGAACATCATTTAAACCAACACTCCAATCTGATGCTGTTTCCCACATAATGTCTGCACTCTCAAACTACATTTAAATTAGATGATTAAAATGAAAACCAACAATTTGTCAGTGTCACCATCTATCATTATTTTATGAATCGTATAGTGACAATCTGACACTTTGTCATATTTATGCAACATTTCTGTCACATGCACTCACAAGGATACACTGTTTAACACTAGTCTGCTGTCTTTTCCTACAGAATCTGCTTTAACATCACAATGGTGCATAATAATAATCAGCTCGTCTAAATGCAAATCATAAGACGCATTTTGATGATGTCTAAAGCATACGGGATCTAATTTCCCATCATACTTGTGACTGCCTAAGGTTTAACCGTGTAGGTGAAAAGACCAGAGCATTTCCAGACCTGCAGAACACATCCAGAGCACAAAATGGAGAAATAACTGAAGCTGTAAATCACATATTTACAACCACAATTCTAAAAAAGGAGTTTGCGAAACTAATCTGGAGGTACAGTACACAGATGATACAAATAGGGGGCCTTTAATGTACTTTTTTTAAACAATCTCCTCAAAAAAATATAATTTGTAAGGATTTTCATTTTTTGGGATATTTTTGTAATTGACTTTACATATGCAAAATCCTCCATGCAAAATCCTACAAGTGTCATTACAACAGAACAAAAATATATTCACTTTCTGACCCCATCCAAACAAACCCCACCCCCAGTGCTGCCAAAGGTCCATGCCAACTTACTAATAACATTGCAATCAAGACCATAAAACTAACAGGATTTGTACGTTTTTTTCCATCAATATTTGCTGTCATGTTTTCGGACCATTTTTTGTCAGTAGACCGCAAAACATCAAACTGTCTTTTTTTTTTTATTAAGCAGATACTTGAATAACAGTAAGTACATGACTGTTGATCTGTACATCTGCTGATTTAATATACACATAATAATAATGGCATACACTTACAAACAACCATAACATACCCTCATCCCAACCCAAATCGACCCAAACAAAAAATAAGAACAAAATTATGCTAAATAATGTATTAAAAAAAAGAAGAAAAAAAGGGGGGAGGGGGGTTGGTTGTTCCATCCACAAAGAAGGTAAGGTCACAGAAATCACAGTGTCCCACTTTCTATATAATAAGCTATCAGAGTCCCTAATGGAGTATTTAGTTTTTTTCCAAATGTAAAAAAGACATTAGGTTGTTCAACCAGGACAGGTTATATATATATATATATATATA
>CAIGQW010054109.1:14973575-14997371 GCA_903798125.1 Danio choprae
TTCTGATATTAATTGTTTGGTCCTTTAAGGTTTATACCCGTTACATTTTGCTTTTAATCAAGATCTCAAAGTTAATCAAGGTCTCAGCAGGTTAGCTGTATTTGCCACACTGCATCTTTATTGTCCAAACCCACATGTAACCTAAACTATTGTAATGCTTAGAGTACATGAAAAAGCCTGGTAAGTGTAAGGTGCAAAGATATGGCCCAGGACTTTTGTTTTTACATCCAGTTGTATCATTCATCAGGATAAAGCATATTTTTGTAGTTTAATTAATATCTGTATAACTATTGGTACAGGTCAACTAAAATGCTGAAGTTTAGTCTATTCTTTGTCCATATCTATAGCAACATTAACTCACCCTCAAGCAGTTCCAAAAACTTTGATTTCTTCATTTTGTTGAACTCTTAAGCAGATTTTTTTTACCTGTAACCCCTGACTTCTAAAATAAGAAAAAACAATACTACGGAAGTCAGTGGTTACAAAGTTTTAACATTTTTCAAAATATCTTCTTTTGTGCTCAACAGAAGAAGAAATCTCATACAGGTTTAAAACAAGTAAAGGGTGAGAAAAGATGACAGAATTTCCGTGTATGGGTGAACTATCTCCTTATTAGCAATAGTTGTCAAAGAAAACACCACTAAAACATAAATCGAGGAAAGAGATGAAAGGGGACAAAGAAAAGGGATAAGCAGGGTCACAGAGGGTCCTTCTTTAAGAGCCATTCTGTAATACCGCACACAAACAGAACAGATTAAAGACCAGTTTGGAAAGCAAGAGATGGGGTCAATTACACTCTGTGCTTCTCCTTATGTTCATGTTAAGATGGCTAACACATGGTGCAAAATGGGGATCAAGATGTTGAAATTGGGGTCAAGAGAGGCTTGTCACCGATATTACTTCCCAAGGCTTGTAAACAACGCGTAAGAGTATTAAAACAGACCTTTAGCTAGATGAGAACGGTTGTTTACAGGATAAAATGTGTGTTGTGTGCCTTCACAACTGACAATGAGTTAACCCTGTTGCTATTGGAAACATACATATAAAGGGTAAGATGCATTGCGCACTATATTAAAGGATTATGCGTTCAATAATCCCTGTGAAATATAGTGAATACTGTAGTCAAGGGTACATGTATTTAGGTTAGATTTTGAATCAAATCAAAAGCATGTTCCAGAATTCGCACATAAAGCTTCCTGAGTGACACAGATTTATTGCCAACAGGGCAGGATTTGATACATCATTTTTATAAATCATGTTTATTCATGAACCTAACATTATGAGGCTACAAAATGTGATGGTATAATACCTAAAAATAATAAATTCTGGTATATTACGTTGCATTTATTGGGTATGCTTGTAATTTTATTATAAATGATTAGTCGAGCGTCGTGGTGGCGCAGTGGGTAGCACGATCACCTCACAACAAGAAGGTTGCTGGTTCGAGCCTCGGCTTGGTCAGTTGGCATTTCTGTGTGGAGTTTGCATGTTCTCTCCGTGCTTGCGTGGGTTTCCTTCGGGTGCTCCGATTTCCCCCACAAGTCCAAAGACATGCGGTATAGGTGAATTGGGTAGCATGTCTGTAGTGAATGAGAGTGTATGGATGTTTACCAGTGATGGGTTGCAGCTGGAAGGGCATCCACTGCGTAAAACATATGCTGGATAAGTTGGCGGTTCATTCTCCTGTGGCGACCCCAGATTAATAAAGGGACTAAGCCGAAAAGAAAATGAATGAATGAATGAATGAATGAATAATGATTAGTCTTAAAATAATATAACATATTACACTATAAAAAATGTCATTTTCATAAAAATGAATACTACAATAACAACATAATTATGTTATATATGTTTTTTGAAAGTAAAGAGTTTTACTGCATAATTTATGGTGGCAAACAGTAAAATCCCATCCCCAAAAATCCATGAATGATACATAATATTATTTTTATAATGTTAAATGAATTTTCATATATTTTATATTCATATATTTCATATATTTATCTATAATTATTTATTATTTGTCTTTTAACTTTTAGGTATTTGTATATTTCCAGGTAATTTTGTTGTTGTTGTTGTTTGTTGCATTGAATGAGACTCAAGCTGACTGGTAAATCAACATCATATCACTTAAACAGTTATATATAGAAGTAATATAAAATATCCAAGCAACAATATGAAGAACAGGTAACAACAATTGGCATTTTTACATACATTATATCTATATTTATTCAAATGCCAGATGCTTTCATCCAAAACAAAGTCTAGAGAAAGGTGGTTGTTAATGTTAGAAGATCAAAGCAATTTTATATATTAATACATGCAAAAAGTAGAAAAATACAGAATAGATTAGAGTGCAGTTTCTAATACTAATAATAGTCAGAGTCAAGTTGTTGTTGTTCTTTTGTAGAATAAAAAGTGTTAATGTTCAGGGTCAGAGCATTTCATTAGTTATGAGTGTGTTAGTAATAGAGACTCAGACAATTGAAACAATCCGAGCAATAATTCATAAAGGTTATACTATAAAATGAGCAGGATACTCTTTATACACAGTTTAAAACATTTCCTTCAGTCTATAGGTTTAAACTACATTTTTTTAAAACAAATCCCAAACAGAGTTCCTGCTATGCCAGTATCTTACTACTTTAACAGGTCAGTGAGTGCGGCCGTGATCTAAGACTGTGACGAATCTCACTCCTGTGTGTGTGTTTGGACTCCTGTTGTGAGCGATTGCTCTCCTTCACCTTCCTTGGACAGTCATACTGTATGTACTGTAACATATCAGCAATCGATAGTAAACTGAGGTTTATCTTCTCCTGCTGTGACAACATGACTAGTTTCAGTGACTGGAAACAGCATGTGCTATTGATTAACGATATATGTGTCATGGTGTGGAAAAACTGGCATTATTTTCTGTCTCATCTCAAAACTTTTTCCTTGTATACAGTATGCACGTATACAGTAGAGTGACTTTTTTAGCATTAGCCATTTTAGCAATGTCATTTCTCATCAGGTCAATGGCTTTGCCTGAAATTGCATACTTTTTTTGTGTAGGTGCTAAGTAAGTATTATATTAAAAGTAATTGTTTTACAAACAACAACGTCCAGAGCAAACAAAAGTTAAATTCAAGGCAACACAGAGAAGCTTCTCTCAAAAGACGGAGCAGTTCACACTTTGTTAAGGCAATCAGTTGAACCTGTAATTATGTTTTTGTTTACTGAGGTTTTAATTATTGGTCTCAATTTTACATTTTATGTTGTAGCTACAATGTGAGGAAAGGGCAAACCTGTTTGGCTCTGCTATAGCCTAAAATTACACTGTTGATCTGGTGTTTGTTTTACCTTTACATTTTACATTTACATTTAGTTAAAATGACTTAGGGTGGTTATCTGTGGTTCGGTTCATTTGGTCCAGACCAAAGGCAACAAATGATACTGTAGAATTTTTCTGCAGTCTTTGGGTTCTTTTCACACCACACTGATTGCTTTGGTCCCAACCAGTTGAAAAGAACCAAAATGCAGTCATCTGACAAAATCCACATCACTTATTGGCCAGATGTTATTGAACGTATTTCCTGAACTGCTTTTCGATTGGTCAGAATTATCGCGCGGGAAAATGCCAATAAAACTCCCGCAAGTAAACAAACCGGCAGACACAAAATGACGCTTTTTACTATAGAGGGATGACTGCGCTGGCTGATTGTATCCCTGGTCATAGTATACTATATAGTTTGTATACATCACTTTAGACAAACTATACATTTCGAGAATGAAGCGGCTGGAAAGCAATGTTTTAATGCATTGCAAACGGCGAAGGCACATCAGGAGGAGGCGTGAATTAATTTTGCTAAACTGCGACATGGTAATCTTCCAGAAATATTACCAACGATCCATCAGGTAATGTTTTCCCTCTCTCTCTGTTTAAAAATTGTTGGTAAAGCACTGTCAACAAATATTTTTCCTCCACATTCCATAATGCACAGCGCATCGGACTACGGCAGCTGGATCAGTCCAAAAAGGCGCAGTACTTTTTGCGGTTGGGCCTGTTTTAGTTCGGATCATGTTCTCACCACAAACGAACCGCTCCAGGGTTTGTTTAAAAAAGCTTTTTTGGTCCGCTTTTGGTGCACACTCAAGTACGATTGCTACATTCACACCTGCCCAAATGAACCGCACCAAGAGGGAAAACGAACTCTAGTGTGATTCAACCAAACTAAATAAGGCAGGTGTGAAAGCACCCTTAGAAATGAGGAAGGCATTAAACTGCTCATCATAAAGAGGCAATGCACACAAGAAGTGGTACTTGTATCAAGGTTTTGCACATACCACGCACTGTAGCACTTATACAGGCAAAGGTTTTGCATGATGCTCTTTTTCATTAACATTGTCAGAGTCTGATTTTTGTGTAAATATATATATATATATATCTGAGTAAATTAAACTCATGGTTATGCTAAGTGGGTGTGACATTTCTATAATGCCTTTGAAGTGGTTCACCAATAACAAAACACTGTACTGGCCAGATAATCAATCATAGCTCATTAAATATTTCAGAAGGTGGGGCTTCATCATACATATTCAATTATTTTGCTATTGTATTGTGGAGTAACACTTTCATAAACTTACATTTTTACTCCTCTGATTATATAATGATACACATCACAAAATAACTGCACAACAACATTGATTAGTAATATTTGATAAACCTAACACTCAAAATAAAAACAATAAGGTCATATACAGTAGATCAGACATAGACTTAGATAAGTCTCGGAGGTACAGTTTGTGGATTATACCTGAAATGTTATTTTTTTATCCTAAAAATGCGAGGCACATGTTGTATCACAATAATTAGCTTTCACTTCTCTTCACTCGATTGGGATGTTATGATTTATTCTGGATTGCAAGGACAGCGACTGTAACATTAAGTGGATTTTGCAGTATTAAACATGGAATTTATATGCAGACAAACATGCAGAATTTATACTGATTTCATCAGGCTCTGAATATTCTTCAACTAGAACAAAAAGAATGGACTTGCCTCATCAGAACAGGGTGTTCAACGCACCATTATTTCTGTTTAAATAAACATTTAGTTGTGGCCCAGATAAACAGTGTTTAAGTAAGACTGACAAAAGAAGAGTTACAAGCAATAACATAAGTGTGAAAAAGTATCTAATTTCGAAAACAATCAACCCTGAAAACCTTTTTAATGTTGTAAAGAGGAATATAGCCCAATTAGCCTCTAGTTAATACAAGTTCAAGATATTTTCACAATTTACATGAACTACATCAGTGATCCCCACTAGTTTTAATGCCTTATTTGTCTTTAAAAGGGTGGCTGTTAATAATTGAGAGTGCAAAGGGACATTAAACATCATCATACCAAACAGCAAAATCCTTTTTAAAGTCCTAATGTCTTAATGATAACACACCAGAAAGCATACAAACTCAATCATTCATTCATTCATTTTCATTTCGGCTTAGTCCCTTTATTAATCTGGGGTCGCCACAGCGGAATGAACCGCCAACCTATCCAGCATATGTTTTACGCAGCGGATGCCCTTCCAGCTGCAACCCATCTCTGGGAAACATCCATACACACCCATTCACACTCATTCACACTCATACACTACGGACAATTTAGCTTACCCAATTCACCTATAGCGCATGTCTTTGGACTTGTGGGGGAAACCGGAGCACCCGGAGGAAACCCACGCCAACACAGGGAGAACATGCAAACTCCACACAGAAACGCGAACTGACCCAGAACGAGGCTCGAACCAGCGACCAGCGACCTTCTTGCTGTGAGGCGAACGTGCTACCCACTGCGCCACTGTGAGGCACAAACTCAATCTTTAAGGGAAAATAGCTTTTGGTTGTCCAAATTTCCTTTGGCTTCAGGTTGGCTTAGCGTTCACACTGCTTTTTCTGGCAGGATTTTTCAAATCTAGAAATGCATATTGAATATTTTTTTGACAGAACTTCATGAACATCCAAAACAATGCTGTGTGCTGCACTGTCTGCTTGTTTTATGCACAAACATGTGACGTTTATTTTATCCTCTGAGAACTCATGAAGAGCTTATAAATTGTGTAAAGCAGTGAAAATGCACCAGAAATCTCACTACACAAGACAAGATCTACTGCAAGAGGCATTTCTCAAGCATCCATTCAACTGTAACAGGCAACATTGTAACTATGGAGAAAAAAAACTGAGAGCCTATATATTTGAGAATTGTGTCTATTTTATGATTGTGTCAAATAATATAATGTTCTATTTTTGGTACATACGTTTAGATGTCTGGTTTGTTGTGTTTACATTTCATTGAACTGCACCAGACTTCAAAACTAAAGTTTCAGCCATTAAAGCTGTCTTTATTACTTAAGATTATCATGATAAATGTGTAAGAAGCATTAACTTATGTATCAGTTTCTCTAGTATTACAAAACCCAATGGATTTTCTTGAAATGAACCAGGGTGATGCCAACTTTCAGGTTGGCCAAACAAATAAATCACTGAAGCACATCATTACAATTCTGTAGGGAATAAAATGAGACAGTAACCGCGCATATGAAGAAGGACCTACCAGTATTTTTGATGCTTACCTCATGGATTTTGTTATGCTTTGCATTTGTTCATCTATATGTCCCCGGGAGCTTCGACACTGTCTCTTTGTATCACCAAGCAGCTGATTACCTTTCTGTCACAGGCGACAACCATTAGACTTATCTGCAAATAAATGCCACATCATAGGCGAATGATTTATTTTACCACTCAAGCTCCACTGCACACTTATGCTTCGTTGCATACATACAGAGCACTGTTTGCACAGAAAAAAAACAGCTTGCATGTGAGTTTCGCCCACATTTTTTGACCCTTCATCCTCTCGGCAATCACTATTTTTAACATATGAACACACTGCTACTACACCATCCTTCAGCTCATACAAGTTTACTCTTGATTTGAGGTTCAGGTTTCAGATGATACACGGAAATAATAGTTTAATAACTTGAATAGTAAGTATTGCGCTTGTAATAATAAGCATGCAATAAATGTTTTTTTATGTCTGATGTTTGGTAACTCAGTCTTGAGACAAATCTGAAAGGTCATTTAAGAATGATTAAAGCAACATCTGAGATCGATCCACTGGATAGTCCTGTTATCAGTCACATCATTTGTTGAAGCAAAGTCCATTTTATTTTATTATTTTCCTGAAGATCAAATAATTAATAGTCATTTATTAATTAGTATAAGTTTCCCAGAGATGGGTTGCAGCTGGAAGGGCATCCCCTGCGTAAAACATATGCTGGATAAGTTGGCAGTTAATTCCGCTGTGGCGACCCCAGATTAATAAAGGGACTAAGCCGAAATGAAAATGAATGAATGAATGAATAATTAGTATATGCATTAGTATATACGACTCAAACGTTTTTTTTAAATTATTATTATTATTATTTATGCACTTTTTGTTGTTTCTTGTTGCAGTTTTTACATTTTCATGAGAATTATTGGATGAAAACATGAAATGTCTGAGACAGTGTTAAAAATCTGGAAATCTTCTAAATGTACACCTGGAAATAAATTAAGGCCCTTATTTTGTTCTTAAATTAATTTACTTATTAAACTGCTCGGTGTGGTAACACTTTATAATAACTACACTCTATAAACCATTTATTAAAATGAATATTTAATAAATAATTTATAGTGTGTAGTTATTATAAGGGCAGCACGGTGGCGCAGTGCGTAGCGCTCTCGCCTCACAGCAAGAAGGTCGCTGGTTCAAGCCTCGGCTGGGTCAGTTGGCATTTCTGTGTGGAGTTTGCATATTCTCCCCGTGTTCGCGTGGGTTTTCTCCGGGTGCTCCGGTTTCCCCCACAAGTCCAAAAACATGAGGTGCAGATGAATTAGGTAAGCTAAATTTTCCATAGTGTATGTGTGAATGAGTGTGTATGGATGTTTTCCAGTGATGGGCTGCAGCTGGAAGGGCATCCGCTGCGTAAAACATATGCTGGATAAGTTGGTGGTTCATTCCGCTGTGGCGACCCCAGATTAATGAAGGGACTAAGCCGAAAAATGAATGAATGAATGAATGAATAGTTATTATAAAGTGTTACCAAATTGATTAAAAATGACAAAAGACATTTAGTGTTACATAAGATTTCTATTTCAGATTCAGAAAGAGAAAAAATGGATCCGTTTTCAAAAACGTTTAGCAACCCAACTGTTTTCATTGCTAATAATAACAATACAAAAATGTAAAGTAAATTGAGCACCAAATAAAAATATTGCAATGATTTCTGAAGGACCATGTGAGACTAAATAATGGAGCAAATGCTTCTCAATATTCAGGATTTGATATAAATTACAATTTGAAATCTATCAAAATAGTAAGTTATTTTATATGCAATCTGCAATCTATAATGTAATCCTCTATGTAAACATCTTTGTGAGTATATTAGGATGGAAACCTGATTTTTTCATTCATTAATTGATAAAGGAATGGATGATAACACTCTGAACCATTAAGAACAAAAATTTACAAATAATTTAGCAGATAAGATACCAGGCAGGTAATGATGGCCAAAGAAAAAGAAGTTCTCATTCCTCCAAATGTAGGATGACCTCTCATTAATTTGTATTATAAATCATGTCATTAGCCTCAAAAAATAAAAAATCTGATTTAACAGATAAAGCACAGGAAAAAGCAAATAAATACAGTGGAGTTTTGATTTAACAGCTGGCAGAGCATTACGCACATGTACAGTATAATGTAAAGAAACTTTATAATCTCCTCAGCATATAATGTCCTCACATTGTTTTCTCTGTGAATAAACCCTAAGCCCTGAGATTGTTTGGATTTGACATTTAATTATGGCTTGCTGTTACTAGAGGACATGCAGGCTTCAGATTCCAGTGGGATAACAGCCAAGTCAAGTGCCTCAGATAACGGTGAGAGGAAAGCAGTGGTCCTGCAGAGCTGAAATTATAGCCTGCACATGAATTATCAACAGAAAGCCGAGCGAGAAGCAAAAGAGCAGGACCTGAGGAGGGAACGGAGAGGGTCTACTGACAGGGTGGAATTGTTTTCAATGGTTTAGGTGTGAGTGTCACATAATAGAGAGTGCAACGATAACTGCATGTGCTACATGAATGAGTTCACACATTAGAGTAGTTCAGAAAGCTGACACAGGAAAAAAAATTATTCTGGAGATCCAAAGTAGAGAGCAACCAACAATTTCCTAATTGTTGAGGTAACTGATTAGTCATAATAAGTTATCCAAACATTCGTAATAGTTTGGAATAGTAAAAATAGTGTATTCTGAAACACACAAAAAAAACTAATTAGATATTTGAAAAGGAAATCATATAAAAATTAGAAAACACTTTCAGATTCCTGTGTGAAATCCAAATTTACAATGTTTATTTTTCTAGCACACATTGCCATTCTTTAGATGAACAACTAATCAGTGCAAGTTATACTCAAATAAATGTTTTGGTAATCTTCATTAGCTTCCAGGTTTGGAGTGGTCTGTCCTTCTCAGTTGATGTCAGTTTGAGGGCTTCAGCTGCATTATTCTTAACAATACTGTTAGTTTGCTATAAGTGAAAGCCCCGAACCATACTCAATATTCAGTTTTCGTTGGAAGTACATCAACATACTGAAATAAAAGGTTCATAAACTTTTGTTTCACAAAGATTTTTATCACAAAGAAATTTATCTGACATATTCAATTTAACTAGCACACTACAACTTTATGGTTTTCACTGACCTTTAAAGATGGTGAGCCATTCTAAAGTGATTGAAATCCTTTGACAGCAGGTTGATGAAGGCCAAAGGGATTTCAGCCCTAGGATAGAATATTAGAATATACAGTACACTACCTGACAAAAGTCTTGTCATTGATCCCAAATAATAACTTGACTTCTAGTTGATCATTTGGAAAAATGACAGAAGGTAGATTTTTTCAATGAATCATCTGTTGAACTGCATCCCAATCATCACAAATACTGCAGAAGACCTATTGGATCCCGCATGGACCCAAGATTCTGAAAATTCGGTGAAGGAAAAATCATGGTTTGGGGTTACATGCAGTAGGGGGGCATGCGAGAGATCTACAGAGTGGATGGCAACATCAACAGCCTATCAAGACATCGAGGTATCAAGACATTTGTTCTGCTCATTACATTACAAACCACAGGAGAGGGCAAATTCTTCAGCAGGATAGCGCTCCTTCTCATACTTCAACCTCCACATCAAAGTTCCTGAAAGCAAAGAAGGTCAATAAGCACCAGGATTGGCCAGCCCAATCACCAGACATGAACATTATTGAGTATGTCTGGGGTAAGATGGAGGAGGCATTAAAGATGAATCCAAAGAATCTTGATGAACTCCTGCAAGAGTCCTGCAAGAATGCTTTCTTTGCCATTCCAGATGACTTTATTAATAAGTTATTTGAGTCATTGCAGAGATGTATAGATGCAGTCGTCCAAGCTCATGTGAGTCATACACAATATTAATTATTTTCCCACTGCACCGTGACTTTATATTCTGTACTGTACATTATTTCTGTTTAGTGACAACACTTTTGTCTAAGCAAAGTCACTAGTTACTGTCCTAATTATATAATTAAAAATCAAGGCATGATCATATTTTATTTTGGTAAAATAAGTGTAATCTAGAGGCCTTTGCCTTTCATATAAGGCACTTCTGATACCAAATGATCAACTAGAAGTCAAGTTATTATTTGTTGTTCCTAAAACCTGGATAGGTGACAAGACCTTTGTCAGGTAGTGTAGATTGCATCTCTACAATGTCACTCAACTTAACGATGTCCCACAAAAGCTGATCATCCATGAAAAACATGCATGAGAGATAGGATAATCTGGAGAATCGTATTGGTTAAATTGCTCACCAGTTCATCACTGAGCAGATATTTCAAAATATACTGTCTAAAAGTTTAGGAGAATTTTAACTGAAAAACCTGGACTAGATTAAGCTGAGGAGCATGTTGTGGGGACAGAGAACTGGTCCAAAGATCACTTGACCTATGAAAGCAAGGTTTATTTATTTGGTCTGATGGGAAACATTATGTTCATCATCAAACTTGGAAAATACTGTACCCAAAGAGTTCAATGACGTTTGTCAAAGGTGAAGCATGAAGAGTCATGGTTTGGGGCATGTTTTCTTGAGGTTGCCCTCTTGGTTTCCTCAAGGTTGCCTACAGTATAGAGTTACATGACAGAATAAATGCAAATGTTTAGCTGAAGCTTACCCCTGCAGTTTTTGCCAAATCCTTCAGCAATTTTTACTCCCATCACACAGCAAAATGAGTCAAACAGTTCCTTAAACCTAAAAACATTGAAATAATGAAATGGCAGCCCAGAGCCCTAATCTTAACCCGAGTGAAATTCTCTAGAAAATCCTTGCAGTGCAGGATGCAGTGAACTGTGGACTATCACTGTAGAGATGTCCCACTCATTTTTAACTTTTAGAATTTTTTTCAATCTTTCTTTCCGTTACAACCATTGATGCTTCCTTTTATTTCAATCATTCTGTTTTTCTATAAAAATAAAGGGC
Organism: Danio choprae; assembly: GCA_903798125.1. Taxonomy (NCBI): domain Eukaryota; kingdom Metazoa; phylum Chordata; class Actinopteri; order Cypriniformes; family Danionidae; genus Danio; species Danio choprae. The sequence continues at coordinate 14,985,154 of CAIGQW010054109.1, forward strand.
CTTGGATATTTTGCAAAACACAGTTCTGCTAGCATAGTATAAACACAAATAACATTGTTTGAAATATTGAATAAATATTACATTACTTTACAAAAAAATTGTTGTTGTCTAATTCCGATCTGTAGCATGAATATTTCACATTCAACAGCAAGACGTAAATACCATCAGGCTGATAGTTTATCCAGGCTGGATAAACTTTCCACGTGTGGATTTATCATCCAGTCCTTAATCCCAACCTATGATTTGCTCTAAAATGCAGGCCTACACTGACTGCCAAAAAGTGAAATCCTTTGAGATCAAAAAGTGTAAACATTGCTAAGCCTGTGTATACATGAGAATTTTCTGTGAAGGTTTATTTTTAGATCTTCAAAAATCTGACCATTACCCTACATTCATGATCATGAGAACAATTTTCTCCACATTTGAGCAGCCAAAATAAGCATTATCAAGGCCTTGATCAAATCTGATTTTATGATGCATTTTTGCCAATCTAATCCCAAGTGAATAACAAGCAACTAATAAATGGGGTCTATCCTCATTTGACCACATCCAGAGTGTGAAAATAAAGCCATTAGCTATATAGGTACATTTGACCAGTTTAAAACTTAAAGTATTAGTATAAATGCCTAATTTTAATGTGGTTAAATTTAAAGTATAACAAAACAAAAGGTTGTAAATACCACCACTGCAGCAAAAACCAGTGTGAGTTTTGGATATTTTGTAAATCATAGTAGGCCTATTATAAAACAGCTATGAATGAATTTTACATGGTTCTAGTGTTAAATCAGGTGTAAGCTAGTGTGCTACCAAACAGTGACAAAATTTGCATTTAGAAGATATAAACATTCAAAGCTTTAGGTTTTTCAATTCCAGCGAAATAAATGAACAAATTATTTGACATCACCTCATACTTCAGTTTCTCATCAAATCTTCTGACCAATGAAATGCTCTGTAGTATTTGATACGTCATGCTCCCTTCAAGAAAATATTCCTGAAATTGATTATGATAATTTCTTAATGTCAAAGGGTGTTCAAATCGAGGGTTCGCCTAAACACTTGCAAATACAAGAAAATAATAAAAGGTAGCCAAACTGTGTTGATCTGAACTCCATAATAATCGTTTTGAAATGCACTTTTAAAATTAAATCTGTTACACACAATGTCCATTTTTAATTGGTGAATAATACTATATAGGAATACAGAAAGTGTAAATATGATTTCCTTTGGGGTAAAATCTGCTTTCACATCAATCTCATGTGAACTACTGCAGTGCACAGGTGCAGTCTGCTACAGCCTAGAGAGACAACAGCACAGAGTGGATCATATCCGTGAGTTGGCATGGACCACAAAACCTACTGGACCCATTTGAATTATGCAGAAAGCTGTATTTAAAGCAGAGAAACTGTGAGTCAGACTCAGTTTTACTATCATAGACTGAGACTGTAATGAATCTAATGAGCTTGAGCTCAACAGCTCAATATATAAACGAAACACTATTGGTTGTTTTTTTAAAAGGGGAAGGTGCTTTTCTACAGCCCTGTCTTTCTGCTTCAGTTCAGATTACACATATCAAATAAAAATGCATATTTCAAAGAACATAACAGGAAGTTGAAAAGCATTTTCAATTTCCCCTGGAAGTGATCTATGGACAAGCTCAAAACATTTGAGATTTTTACACCATTTAGTGTTGTCCTCTTGCGATCAAATAGATGTAAACACATCCTTATAAAATCAAAATGATAACTGAATCACCTGTTTAATATGTCACACGCGACTTCCTGTTTCAGTTTGAAACACTACTGCCTATTAAAAACAAATCTAGGGGCTTTTAAATTTTTCCCACTCTCACTTGTTTCAGTTAAAACATATTGAATATCACTGGTTGTTTCAAGGCATTTTAGGGAATCTTTAATACCTGGTGTCACACTTTACTAATACTCTAATCACTGGTACACTCTTAAACATGAAGATTCTTTATCGGCATTGTTTATTGTGCAAAAGGCTCTTCATATTGGAAATTCTTTAGATTATTAAGATGTCCTTCATACTAAGAAACAATAAATATCCACACCATTTTAAATCCCAAATGATCTGACCTACAATGAAAATACAATCTGAAAGCTAACAACATTGTCTTGTTAAGCCGGAACTTTAAGATTTTGTTTCACTGAGTAATTTTCCTCATTTGCTTGTTGCCATGTCCAAACAACACATCACAATAGAAGATCCCCCACAGCTCTGGTGCAAGTACACGCTGTAAAATCCTATTCTTAATTAGCATCTTTGAATTCTCACAGTTTTTTTTCCCTTGCAAAAATACATTTTGTCAGGTTACTGAATAAAACATATACAAAATCTGCCAGAACAAGTCTGAGCAAGAAAAAACGCTTATTCAAGACACCTTCTCTGAAAACAGGTCTTAATATTTTATACAGTTTTAGCTGTCAGCTTCTCAAATGTATATTTTAAGGATGTTTCTTTTTTTATTTTATTTTTTTACTAAAAAATTCAAGACAGATATTGATAAAATAATTCCTAAGTCCAAACTCTTTCATGAGGTTTGTGTCAGGAGGATCATACTTGAAACAAATTGATTATACTTCTTATAATGCCAGGTCAATACACACAAACAGCTAAAAATGTCAAAAAAGGCACCGATGAACGATTATGTTAGCTATAGTGCAATAGATAGTTCTGCTGAACAAATGCAGATTTAAGATCAAAAGAGTGGTTTTAAAATGGAAGAAATGGTAATGGGCTGTGAAAGAACAAATAATGACTTATTCATAATCATTTCAATCCAAAGAAGCTCAAGAGACAGAGAAAATAATTTAGCACATCTGTATACAGGACACTCTTTCCAATGCACACTCATTTTCCCCATTAGCAGAAATATTAGTACATGTAAATTTGCTTTGTGATATGGTTTTATGCTCAGCAGAAGGAATGAGAATTGGAGGGTTTAGTTGCAGGTCACATTTAAGAAATGAGCACACAAATATCTGACTCTCAAACGGCTGATTTCGGTCTCCTTCCTCATCTGATGCTAATAGACATTAGATGTTTCTATCTCTTGCACTGCCAGCGAAGATAATCTTTCTCTAAAAATACGATCTCAAATGGAAAATCGTGGCAATGGGGTAAGGAAATTACTGAGAATCTCTACGGGAGATTACGATAAAACCAGCAGGTTGCAGTTGGAGAACGAAAAATGATACTGTCATAAAGTTGAGATTCTGACATAGCAAAAGATGCTATTTGAAATTGATCACAGCTAGGCAAATAATATCTAACTGTCCAATAAAACAGGGTTTGTTATTTCATACAGTACAAGAGACCAGTGCCGTTTTCCCATGCTCTCCCTCACCCTTCAAGAACAAATTTCTGTTGGCATAAATCACGACAATGCAGAGATGAAGAAAGAGAAGAATTAGGAGGATTACCACAACCTCCAGGGTTGAAAAAAGTGAGATTTCTCTGTAAACGTACGTAGATTTCATCAGGCAAACATAAACAGGTTTGTGGTGTGTGAATTGAATGGTCTTCTCAGGGGAAGCACAGCACACAAACAAAGAAGATTAGAACGGGGGCCAAGGGCAGGATGGCAAGGTGAAACAAAGTAAAGATCTGTTGGGGAAGCATAGAGAAAGGATTACAAGAAACAGCTTAAAGGAGACGGGTTTTATGTGGGATCCAAGATCTGCTGTAATTGAAAATGTTAAGATGTGGTTCAGACACAACGCTCATACGAGCAGCAGCCGGTGCATTAGTGTAGGGGTTTTATAGAGACTTTCTACAGTTTAGTCCTTAAAGATGACATTCATTCATTCATTCAATCTGTTAAAAATCTTGGTTTCATTTCATTCCAACAACCACTTTTATTATAATGTTGCCAGATTCATGTTCATCTGTGTTTTCAGCGCCACTAACTAAAAAATATTACACTTTGGAAGTTTAGCAAAATGTGCAATTAGCAATGCATACCATTTTCAGGCAAAATAACATTTTTCATAATTGCTGCATTTAAGCATCCACCCAAAGTGCTTTACAATCATGATGGGGGTCTCTCCTCACCACCACCAGTATGCAGCATCCACTTGGTGGAGTGGAGAGATAGTGTAAGAACCAATTCAGTGGATGGGAATGATTGGGAGGCCATGATCGGTAAGGGCAGATGGAAGGAAATTGGCCAAGACATCGGGGTTACACCCCTACTCTTTACGAGATGTGCCATGGGATTTTTTAATGATCACAATGAGTCAGAATATTGGTTTAACATCTCATCCCAAAGACGGATTCCAACACTATCATTTAGGTTTAGCATATGGTTTAATGTCGAAGGCATGTTATTTTCAAACATAATTACGCTTTATAACAACTCACTAAACATTTAATTTCCAAACTGCTGCGATACATACAACAATCACCATAATAAATAATAATCTTTTGCCAGATTCATGTTTGCCTGTGTTTTTAATACATCTCACTGGACATTTCACTTTGAAAGTGTCACAGAGCTTGCATGAAGGATATTATTACCACTAATTTAGATCATTTAAAGGAATAGTTCACCAAAAAATGTACAGTAATGCATAATTTACTCGCCCTCATGTGGTTTTAAACCTTTATTTGATTTTTTACACAAATGAAGACATTTTGAAAAATGTTAGAAACAGGTAAACATCGACTTCCACAATAAGAAAAACAATGGATGTAAACGGTTACCGCTTTTCAACATAAAAAAATAATAATTAAAATCTTCTTTCATGTTCAACAGAAAAGAAATGCACATTTTTGGGGTACATTTTTGGGTAATATTTGCAGAAATTCTGCTCATTTTTCATATAGGGTTTAGTATGTGTGGCATAGGTTTTCAAACCTTTAGCATCACTCACTGAATATTTAATTACTAAATTACAAAACCTAAAAAATACATACAACAACCAACAAATGTCAAATATGATCTTTTGTGTCTTACAGTACTTCTACAGGCTCAAATAAATGAAAGAAAAAAAAAACAATCTTAGTAAGCACTCATGTGAAAACATGATCCGGGTCTAAAGCTGGGAGAATATTGGATGTGCGTGAGAATATTTTTTCTGTGTATTGGTTGTGACAGTGACAGAAGCAATATAAATTTCACTTAAAAAGTGTCATAAAACATGCAAGAAGCAACATATTACCAACATTTTAAAAATAAACATCCTTTTGCCAGAAGAGCTGTTTATTTAATTTTTTTTTTTTAAAACATCTTGATTGCAATTGAGCTACTGGTCCAAATACCCTATGATATCCAGTCTGTGATTTCCTGCAACACTATGCTACTGCCTATCAGACCAGTGTTATTTCCCATGTGATATTGCTCACATTATTAATCAAATTTCTCCCTACAGATTCCAAACACTGTACAGTCTACCTGCAACTGCCAGTATTTCACATTAAACTAACCTTGTTTATAACTCAATATAACATAATTCCAACTAACAAAAAAGCCTATACTGACTTGCATCCACTACATCACTGAAAGACCCAACACACCATTCTCCCAGTTGGCACATTGCTGGACGTCCCCCCTGATGCTGCAGAGAGCTTCTTGACAGTGCAGGCACACTCCTCAGTCGCCCTGTCTTTGTCCTGTCTAAACATAAAAACTGTCTGTCTGCTGTCTACAATCCGCCAAAGCTGCCCACACCTCAAGACAATTTTGGAGTAAGAAGCCCTTGTTTCGTTTGCTGGTGTTTTTGGATGCGGTCACCGGTATGCTTTTGTTTCTCGTTTCTCTAGAGGCTGAGAACCCAAAAGACTTTGTTTATCTCCCCTCTTCCTCTTTAGATGCACGGCCAATCCTTCATGCATATGGTAAACACACAGCCTCTGCCAAGAGTCAGAGAGAGAGAGGGAGATGGCGAGAAATGAAGTGAGAGAGAAAGAAAACAAGCGCTTTTTTGCCTTGAGAGATCACGCATCAGTTCTCTCAGGTGCATTGTTCAAAATGAACAGACAGAATGAACCCTCCAATTCAGACAGACACTACATAAAGAGACGCTCAGGTGGACTTAAAACCATGACACACACATGCCCACACACACACATGCATCTAAGTGCCAATCAACGGTAAGACATACCCTCATTCATTCCACTGGCTGGGCACAGAGGGGAATAATCCAATTGGAATAGGACAGCGCTGTCATGGTGACAAAGATCTGGAGTGAAGGGGTTCTTCAGTCAGGATATTCCCTACACAGACCAGAAACACTTGTTGGAGTGTGAACATCAAATATGCTTTTATTTATGCAATTAATCTACATTGTTTTCTAGTTTGTAAAATCAAAATATAAGGGTCACAGAGTTGTCACATTTTTTACAACAGTGAATTTGATTACTTGAGTTAAAGTTTGGAAGGGGGTACGTTCTAAATATGTGAATGGGGTAAGTTTTTACAATGGAACCTGCACTGAATGGACTTTTCCTGAATAAAATGAAAAAAAAAAAATGACAAAAGAGAAAAGGAAAATTTTAATGTGCACTCTTAAAGCTGTCACTGGGCCAGTAGGTTTTTAAAAGGTACATGTCTGTTCCAAATGGGTCTATATTGGTAGTTTAAAGGTACATACTAGTGCCTAAAAGTATAGAAAAAATAGAGGAAAGCAGGCTCAAGGACAGAATATTCATTCATTCGTTTTCCTATGGCTTAGTCCCTTATTCATCAGGGATCGCCACAGTGGAATGAACTGCTAACTATTCTGGCATATGTTTTACGCAGCGGATGCCCTTCCAGACGCAACACAGTACTGGGAAGCACCCACAAACTTTCGCATTCACACACACACACACACATACACATTCATAAACTAAGGGCAATTTTGTTTAGCCAATTCACTTATAGCGCATGTCTTTGGACCGAGGGGGAAACCAGAGCACCTGGAGGAAGCCCACACGAACACGAGGAGAACATGCAAACTCCACAGAGATGTGCAAACTCCATAGAGATGTGTTTTCCCCCACAGTCCAGAGACATGCGCTACAGGAAAACTGAATAAGCTAAATTGGCCGTAGCGTATGATTGTGAATGCGAGAGTGTGTGTGTTTCCCAGTGCTGGGTTGCGGCTGGAACGGCATCCGCTGCGTAAAACATATGCTGGATAAGTAAGCAGTTCATTCGAAAATACGTGTTATGCTGCTCTAAAATACTAATAAGTTAAGATCTTTGACAAGCCCTCGCGGTAAAGCAGATTTGAATTTAATAGCTGATCAGGCAGCACACTGAAACTTCTTATCACACCGCTGTGATCGTTTGCTCCAGAGAACAGCCAAGACTGACCAGACAGGTGCAGTGCACTCATTAAGGGTTAGTGAGCTGCTGATGAGGAAGAAGAGGATGTTTGTAGTATGTGGCAGTGAAGAATGATGACGCGTGTTAACCAGAAATTATGTACATCACATGAATTCCAACTTAACTGAAATACCACATATGAAATTGGCACAAATCAGAACGGAAAAGATTAGATTCAATGCGGTTTGTGCTATTCACACTTTCATGACAAAAACACATCACATGTGAGTAAAAACAATCAGATTTGGGCCACATTTGCTGGCAGTGTGAACATAAAGCCCTCATTCTACATGCATGACTAAATCACAGATTGTTTGTTAAGCATATTAAATCAGTAGTAACACATAACTTCCAAATTGCACACATTTATACACGATTGTAGGGGGAAAAAACAGCTATCATTATGAACTAATGAGGTAAAACTAGGGAAGAGATGATTCAAAGCTGCTAATTAAACATTAAGGAAACATTTCCACATTGTCGGAATAATTAAATAAATGCTCCCCCACTGAAATCATAATGGATGTGTATAATGTAAATAAAAGCCCTGGCATAAAAATTACAAGTATTTTAAAATGACGCACCAACTGAGTGCATTTACATACACATTCTTAACCCAATTAAGCATAATTAGCAGACAATGCATGTGGTCATGTAAATGTGTTCACCCATTGTCCTAAATTGAACTAGTCATAAACAGCTTAGGCATAAACCAATCCTCACAGCTAGATTTTTGGTACTTATGCCAATTTGTAAAAGCTAAAACCTGATTTCTGTTGGTTTACTGAAATATGTATATGTGATATGTGACAGGAACACATCCTCACTGTGGATTTAAGCACACCCAGACAGAGAAACATTATATACCATTTATTCAGATGCTTATTTTGACCCAAATAATTACAAAGAAATGTGTTTTCCTTATGTGCAGCAGAGCAGAAGTGCTACAATCAAAATGTGTTAAGATGATATGAGCCATAAATTCCATATATAGAAAAATTATATTTGGCCATATATGAGGGCAGCATGGTGGCTAAATGGTTTGCATGGTTGCCTCACAGCATGAAGGTCACTGGTTCGAGTCCCGGCTAGGACAAAACTGTTCATTTTGATGCGGACAGAACACTTTTGCATTGTTTTGCACTAGACGGATGTGCATTAGGTTTAGGCTGGATGGTGCGCTTCTTTGGGGCTTTTCCACACCGTAACTCTCCCGGATGTAGGAAAGACAGTGAAGGTGGACTCATCAGAGGACAATACATGTTTCACGTTGTCCAAATGTAATGTCACTACAATAAAATAAATTGGTTTATTAACAAAACTCTTGTAAACGTGGTTTGCTTCCATTGCCGGGTTATTGGTTTGCATGACAGTGGGTTATTCCATTAGGCTGATGTTTATCCAGAGTTTTTCCAGTTATTTTATCCAGATTTATCAGCATATTGGTGTGCATATAAACATGCTCAGTGATACACATACACTTCTGTCTGATTTCAGCATGTTACCTTCTCTCATCCATAAACATGCAGTGCTGTGGAGGTCAGGTGGAGGCCGCTGAATGGAGACAGACTCTAAAACAGGTGAATGCCGCTGGAACTCAGAGGCCAACAGGCCACCGCTGGAGACCATTTAACCAGCATTATGGAGAGAGCAGACTGGAGAAGGCTCTTCCTGTAACATTAAGGGGGCACGCCACTTTAATACTAATGGGAAAAGAGAAAAGAAGAGAACAATGAGAGATGTCTTTGTGAAACTAAACCAACAAGACAAAACGTTTGGTTTAGAAGAAGCCTTCTGTGTGTGAAAGTCTAAGCTGAAAAAGATAAATCATACTTTACTTTAGTAAAGAGCTCAATTTAATAGTATTTTTTATTTAGGTAATTATTATTAAATTAACAATAATAATATAATAAAAATAATAACAAGTTGTGTTGGGGCAACGTGGAGGCGCAGTGGGTAGCGCTATCGCCTCACAGCAAGAAGGTCGCTGCTTCGAGCCTCGGCTGGGTCAGTTGGCATTTCTGTGTGTAGTTTGCATGAGATCCCCGTGTTCACATAGGTTTCCCTACAAGTCCAAAGACATGCGGTATAGGTGAATTGGGTAAGCTAAATTGTCTGTAGTGTATCTGTGTGAATGAGAGTGTATGGGTGTTTCCCAATGATAGGTTGTAGCTGGAAGGGCATCCACTGCGTAAAACATATGCTGGATAAGTTGGCGGTTCATTCCGCTGTGGCAACCCCTGATTAATAAAGGGACTAAACCGAATAGATAATGAATGAATGAACAAGTTGTATTATTGCTATTAAGGTAAACAAGTACGTTTGACTATAACATTGACAATAATATTTATATTATTATTATTAATAATAATAATAACAATATTTGCCATTATTATTATTAATAACTAAATTATGATTATTTTTATTGCTATTGTTCTTGTTATTATATAAAAAATATTGTTTGTACGCCACGTCAAAAGCAAAACACTTTTTGAAAACAAAATTTAAAAAATGCCATGAATATGATATAAAAAATAAAGCTTAATCAATATAATTTAATCTTTAATCCTTAATTTGAGATATGATTCAATACAAAAAGCTTCAATACAAAAATTCCAGAGGCGTGAGAATACTTGTGTAAAGAGTGTACTGTAGCATGTACTGTAATCAGTCACTTTAGTTATATTGTTGCTGTTCTTTTCATTTACAGTCATTTTGTTCTCTAAAAACATGTTTAGTTGGTGTTTATGTTTGAGAAGAATCTTAAAAAGTAATAAAAACTTCATAAAAACATATAAAGACATTTAGATGGATTTTTTGTTAAGTTTTTGTTACTTTTTAAGATTTTTCTCAAACATAAACACCAACTAAACATTAACATTCTCACTCTCACAACTCTTTTGATGACTATTTAAAGTTCATGAAATCCACTGACCAAAAGAGCTGTCAAAGAATCAGGCTTCAGATGTGATCCACATTCTCCTCTGAGACCTTCCACTGTCAGTCATTTGACAAGTCGTGCTCATCCGAACGGCGATCAGCTATAGATGTCTGTGGGGGATTTCTGTGCAGGATGGACCCTTTGTACCTTTGGCCGGTGAAAGTACAATCAAGAGGTGTAAGTCAAAAGAAAAGAGGGAGAGAAAAAGGGCAGATGATGGTGTGCTGACAATAATGGATGAGTGAAGAGGAGCTCTGAGCCGGAGAGATTCATCAATAACTCATCCTCCGTCAGCGCTCACATCACAGACAGCCAGAGGAGAGATGAGAACAAGGGAGGAAACAGCAGGAAAATAGCCAAAAGAGAGAACAAAATGACTGTAAATGAAAAGAACAGCAACAATACGACTAAAGTGACTGATTACAGTACATGCTTGCTTTTCCATTCACTGCATCACCTCATTTCTCACAGATTCTTAAACGATTCATTTAAAGATTTACTGTTTCTAAATCTCTCCTTACCACAGTGCTCTGCTTTGATTGGCTCAGTCTGATGTGATTGGCCCACCTCTTGCAGTATTTTTCAGAAGTTCAACACCCATTTTTACTATTTCTGAATTTCAGCTCCAAAGGTTTCGTCAATCCTCAGAAACTGTACAAAATGTACAACAGAAACAATGGTGTTGCTTTTGCTGCATTAATTCAAGCAAGAGTGAAACATTGGAAGGAGGAGCTGAGCAAGTTAAACCTCCACTGAAGCCATGACTGGATGTTTCTCAATGGTAAGTTTAGAGAAGAACCATAATTAATACACATGTCTGTTATGCTTAGAAACAATCAGACTGTGTTTAGATTCACGATCAAAATATATGTTGTTTAGGGGCAGCCAATGCCAAGACCATGAAGTGGCATTTTGTAAATCAGATCTACATACAGTAGATCAAATATAGAAGTGAAGCTGGAATTGCTGACAACTCATTTCATCACTTCAGTATCAATTCATTCTATAAAATGTTACATTTTTAACAGCTACAATACACACTGCATGACACTTTTCACAATCTTGATATTATCTCACACAATCCTGACCTCGGTTTGCCACTGAGTACTGAGGGAAACTGAACTTTCTGGATGTTGAAACTCAAAGGAAGCGTTGAACATAAGCCTGCAAGTTTCAATTCATCAAAACAAAGCAAGATTGAAGCATACTTAGAACCAGACTTAATGTACTGTAAGAGTTTTACATGAATTGAGAGAAAATATAAAGTATGTGGTTCTGAAATATTTCTAACAGAATATTAAAAGTTGAATCTGGTCAAACTGTGGCTGTTAAAGTTATGCACATGTCATTTAAAAGGGAACTGACAGGTTCATAGATTAAAGGATGTGTGAAAGCAGAGAAATGCAAAATTAGCTTACAAAGTTTTTTGACAACTTCTTGACAGTTTTGACATCAGTAGCTGAACCACATTGCCTTTTAAAGTGACTGGTGTCCTTCACTGAAAAAAAAATATTAATTTCATAAATAATAGTAAAATAAATATATTATTATTATTATTATTATTATGATTTATGATACAAATAAATTAATACTGTAATATACATGCACGCACGCACGCACGCACACACACATACACACACACACACACACACTATGTAGACATCAGTAACCCTCCTGTAGATTAGACAGCGCTTGAATATTACATAAAATCAGACTAACCTCACATACTCTGCTGGGAAATTTGAGGTGACTTGTTTTTGCCTGAAATAGATTTCATGTTTTGTATTTGTGAGTAATAGCCCTAGTGGTGAAACATGACCTCAGACGAACAGTGCAGACAGACACCCGGAGACGTCTGCCTGAGGAAACACCTCACCTTGTCAATGGTGAGCAACAAAGTGGAAACATGATGTCTCCACTTACAGCTCATGTTTACAAAAACAT
>CAIGQW010054109.1:15002371-15048688 GCA_903798125.1 Danio choprae
ACACACACACACACACACACACACACACACACACACAAATGCACTGTGGTTGGTAGAACATTCAGACAAGAAGAAGAACTTTGTGTGTCACTTTGTATTGCGAGTCACACAAGACACTTCGCTGAATGTCATAACATGTGACATTTATCTGCCCTCAGACATTTATGCCAATCACGCTCACACATAAACAGAAGCACTTGTATGACAGTGATTTGCTTTGTTTTAAAGGCTACAAGCTCCACCATTCCCCTCTGGTATGGCTATAAAAGGTTAACTTTTTTTTTTTTTCAGTTTTCACATCGAAAGGCAAGTTTTAGAAATGTGATTTCATGCCTGAAGAAAACAAACAGGACGTGGCATTTCCATTCGTGAAAAACTAAACAAATAAAACCTGAGATGGAGTTCAGTTGCTCAGGGGAAAAAGTGGATTAAGTGAGAACTTTATATAATGAGGAATTATTTATTCCGTCACTTCATATCGAAATCTATGATGAATGACAGGCAGGCAGGACATAAATTGGATGATGGCAGAGTATAAAATGATTTAGTTTGAAAAACGAGTAGACTTGAATGAAGCAAAAAGTTTTTATATGAAATACTGCAGGGCAGAAAACCATTTAACTTAAACAGACGTGGAGAATAATTTGATAGTCTAGTGAAATGTAATAAACATCAGCTTTTAAAATAATATACATTACATCTAATTACAAAGGCGTCTGTATACTTATTTTTTTACTATACATTTCTATTAATGTATAATGTAAAAGGATTTTATCTATTATCAAAGCACCACAAGCACTGGCTATTTTATGGTGAATTTGTTTGTTTTAATCTGCAAATATATTTCTCATTATGGGCAAGGTTTGAATCTTCAAAAGTGTTATTAAACAGTGTTATTAGAATTATTCTACACAAAAACTAAACTGTGTATTATAGGGCCGGTTGCCTCAAAAATGATTATTTACTCCCCCTCAGGCCTTTTAAAGATGCATGTGACTTTTTGGGCTTTTAGTAGAACATTAAAGAAGATTTGTGGCTGAAACTGTGACTTCTGGTGATGCATAAAATGCTAAAAATTTCATACCTTGGGGGGGGGGGGGGGGGTTCTAACTCCATTATAAAAAGTTGTTAATCATATAAAAAGATCATATGTCTTGACAAGACTTATTAGATTAAACATGCAGCTATGTCTTAAGACTAACATGCAGCTAAATGTATATGGATACTTTAAATACAGTACATATAATTATAAGGTCAAATATTTTTTAAGCAGATTTTTGCTCTTTTTGCAGAAGACTAAACGGTCAATTAGATAGTTCAGACAGCTCTTTATCATAAGGACATGACAAATATTGACCAAATAGGTAATCATTTTACAAATTAATAAATGTTTTACCTCTAAGAAATGAACATTTGACAGTCATTTTAATTCAAGGTCATAATAAAAACAGTAAAGTCTGTAATAAATTCAACCCAGGATTAGGGATGTAGAATAAGATCATGCAGAATGTCAGCTTTATAAATAATAATAAACAGCCAATATCTTACTAATAAGCATGCTAATAAGCAACTATATCCCTATATTTTACTATTTGTATCAAGGAACTTGTTAGTGAACACTATTTAGTTCATTTGCTCTAAGCATGTATGTACTTGCAGTGCTCTCTTCTCTTTTGGACCTACCTGAAAAATAGTCTTTCTGGCTTGCGATTCAAATTTGTTTCATTTGAATGACATAAGAAGTCAATTATGACACAATTTTAATTTTTGTGTGCACAGTCCCTGTAATTGCTTGTGGAATTGGACATGTGACCCATTGCTCGTTATAAAACATTAATGAGGAGCAGGTCATTGTATCACTCTCTGTAAAACAATATTGTCATTGAAACATCAAAAAATGTTCCATACTGAGCAGGAAAGCATGAAACCAACCAGTAACCATTATCAACTCCAACTCAATCTGTAAGCTGCCCTCGCCATCTGCCCTGCTGGCACTCATTAATGGATGTGCATGAAGAAGAGCTGCAGTGGAATCAGATTGAAGGAGAGAGCGAGAGCATAATGCAGACACAGATGCTGCCATGAAAGAAAAGCGGAAGGACCACATGAGACAACTCATCCTCTATGGTATGGCTCTATAATAGCTCACTAATGAGTGTTCTGACTTCGAGTCTGTGAAAAATGAATAAGCCTCCGCCTGTGCCCTTAAATTGCAGCATGCCTAGCCAACATAATGAAACCCTTCTCAATGACATCTGCCATCGTTTCATACTTTGTGAGCGCATCGAGGATGAGAGGACAGTTTTACCACCTTCATTATAGATGAGGCCTTCCTCACTCCTTGACAGATCACATAGGGATTCCTGAAGACTAGAAAGAAAAGGAAGAAAAAAGTGATCAGTAATCTGATTCTGATCGTGTGAAGAAGAGAAAAAGTGACAGATATTAGAGTAAATATGTAAGAATGCACTTATTTAGGCAGTCAAATTCAACTCAACTCAACTCAACTAGACTCGACTCGACAATTTAGCTATCATTCAAAATGGAAGTACATTAATTACATAATATGCTGACTAGTAAATCAATTGAGTGGCCATTAAATGTGTCCATTTCAGTCAACATAATCACAGGCATGCAGTCCACAATAACCCATCTTGTTTTTCAATGCTGAGGTTACAGCATTTTGCATTACATTCCACGCCATACATTCTCTTCCATTTAGCTGTTTAATCTGGCTGTTATAAACAAACATCTCCTTTATAGGTGGAATGCTAATATAATAAAAAAAAACTGTGAAATATTTCACTTTAAGTCTCATTTATGTTTTTTTATAGGTTTGGGTCAAGAAATTCATGCCTTTACTCAGCAGCTTGAATGTAATAAATTGACTAAAAGTGTCAGCAAAAATTAGTATTTGAAACAAATGGAAGCTTGATGGCAAAAAATGCCAGAAAAATTAATTAATATTGCCTCTTAAATCCAGGATGAGGGGGTAAATATTGCCCCAGCACAAGTAAACTAAATCTATTATGGCTGTAGTGATTAAAATAAAAATTATTAGTTAATGAATGCAACAAATGACCAATCTTATAAGTAAATTAACATCTCAAATATAACCTTGGGAAAAAGGTTATTTTAAATTGTAGCAATATTTCACAATATTAAAGTTTTTACTGTATACTATATAAAAATATATACACTATATTGATCTCATAAAAATGCACTTGGTGAGCATATATATATTTAATTATTTTACAAGTGTCATTTATTTTTGAAAAAAAAAATCTAATATAGATGATGGATGACATTTTAAAATTATACCTTCTCACCTGCTGGAAAATACAACCCTTGATATATTTGGCACTGATGACACTTAGCACTTCCTAAAAACAAATAAAGAGAGAGCTTCAATTACTATCACAGTGAAGGATGGATTCCCTCAAAGAAAGCCATCATTTCAGGCCTCAGCATTAGATTACTTTTGACTTTGATCAATGGGCGGAAATCAATGACTTTGTCATAGCAGGATGTGATAGGCCTGGGGACATTTATTACCCGTTCCTCACAATTTTTTCACTTCAAAAGGAATCGTCTCAACTTTTCTATCAAGTCATATCTCATAGAAACTTAGATAGTTCTACACCTCCAGCCCTTTAAAAAACTCCCAGCTTTTATTGGCCAGCTTTTTTTATTGGTCTCAGGAATGAGATGTCAAAGAACATGAAATGGTGTAACGTGCAATAGCACAATAGGTGCATTAAGAGCAAAAGTGGAGATTTTCAATTCCAAAAAAATTATAAAAATGGAAAGAAAGTACAGAGCAGCTTTATAATATCCTCTTGAACACCA
Source organism: Danio choprae (assembly GCA_903798125.1). Classification (NCBI taxonomy): domain Eukaryota; kingdom Metazoa; phylum Chordata; class Actinopteri; order Cypriniformes; family Danionidae; genus Danio; species Danio choprae. The sequence continues at coordinate 15,006,221 of CAIGQW010054109.1, forward strand.
ACAAATCTATTTTTGTGGATCTGGGAGTGCTTCCTTTGATAGGCATTTAACTTCAACAGACAATCCTGCACCTCCACCAGTGGGCAGATTGTTCTGCCCCACTTCTCTAACATTTTCTGAGGACAAACAGAATGGTAGGTGTTGGAGGGCACTTCTGTAGCATGAAATGTTCAACCTTTTTACTCTGATGGAGACATGTAGCCTCTTAGGCCTGCCAAAGTGGCAGATTCATGTTGCCGACACTGTACCAACAGCTCCTGAAGCACTTTTCACTTTGAAGGTCGATGAATCATATGATTCATTCGTTGCCACAAGAAAATTATGTAATTCAACTTCCACACTTTAAAGTCAACATGTTTTAATGCACAGATTTTAACTATAAAACCACGCATATCTGCTCTCAAATCAGCTGTGGGCTTCAACTAAACGCAATTTCATCACTCAAAGTGTTGATCCAAAACCTCAAGTCTAGGCACTCAAGGTTATATAGAAGTGTATCATAGACATGGTGGCCTGGCCAATCATGTTATACTTCTATTCCCTCGGGCTCTCTAAGTGCCAGGTTACTGCGACGGGGTCCAACTGGTAACACCATTTCAGTCAGCAAATGTTTCTAAATCCAATTCTCTGTGCCGAGGCCCTTCAGGGAGCGGCTGATGAAAAACACATCAACATCAAGTCTCTGAAATATGTTTGTCGACACAGGTCCCACAGAGAGGCTTTCAGCCCATTTGTTCACACTGCAACATTTTACATTTGTCCGCGAGGCAATAAAGGAGGAGCTTGTCATTGACATAACAGTCTATCTCACCGCACTCATTAAGAATACCAAACCTTGCATGTTCCAATATGACATGCAGAGATAAACACTTAGTGTGGCATTTTTATCAGTCCTTAGGGGCATCTACAGCAGCATACAATTCACGCGTGCATTTATGTAGGAACCGTCAAACTCAGCTTAGCTCATTTTCTCAATGTGCTTTCACCTTCCGCTGTCAAACTTCAACCATTTCTCACTCATCTCACCCGGTGTCACATTAACCTCTAGGAACCAGCGAGAATAATGGAGTTGGAGGAATGATGGCGACACAGTGTTATTACAGCTGTCTCTCAATTACTAATAAGGCTCACAGAGCAAGGGATCAGCTTATTAGACAGTCCTGCCACTCATTTGGGATGCACAGTATATCATCAGCAGCCGCTTAGTCAGGTGACAATAAAAGGCTTTGTCTGATTGGTCAGGTTCACAGTCCAGTGGCTGCAAGCAACAGTGTGGCACAAATGGAATCTATTATGTTTTTTTTTTTTTCCAGACAGAGGCGGAGCAGGGTGGTGTGAGGACTACAGTGACTGACAGAGTTTCTAACAAGCAATTAACCGCAGTGACCCGCTGCTGGCTAAACTGTGCTTTTGACTTTGTGTCACACCCATTACATACTCAAAGATCCACAGTAATAGATCACGCCGCCTAGGGAGTCATTTAGTTTTAGTTGCTTGAATTACATACAAGAAGACAGAACTCAGTGCTGGATTTTAAATCACATCAGGCATACAGGGCTTTCTGAGAATGTCTTGAGTTTCATCTATTGTTAGTGTATTAGTAAGATTTGAGCATTTGAAGTAATATAAATTCAAACTCAAAAACATAAAAAACCAATATTTATTTTTGTATTGTATTTTGTTGCATTTTAACTTTTCTTATAAATGTTAGAATATGTGCATCCCCATATCTGTGCTCTGGCCAACTTTGCCCACTGGCCTCCGTCCATCATGGCCTCCTAACCATCCCCATATCATCATCTCCTCTCCACCAATCAGCTGGTGCGTGGTGTGTGGTCTGGCCCAATATGGCTGCCATTGAGTTATCCAGGTGGATGCTGCACACTGGTGGTGGATGAGGAGATTCCCCAAAAAATGTGTAAAGCGCTTTGAGTGTCTAGAAAAGTGCTATATAAATGTAAGGAATTATTATTATTATTATTATTATTAATAAAACTATGAAACCAGTCATTCCAGTTAGAGGTCTACGCTGGACTGATTTTTTAGTCCCCGCCAGGTTTTATTCCACACCCAACCGCTCCCTCTGTATATTCAGTCTTTGTTCACCTGCTGCCCGTTAAGAATAATTTTCTACCTGACCCAACCCGACCGTTCCTGCTAAATTTCGATCTGGTTTCCCAAATCTCTTGTTTAAATTGGGTGCTACCAAAAGAGAGAGATAACAGATAAAACTGTAAGTTGTGCAAGGATTGCAGGCTAAATGTCAGTTTTGTTTGCCCGATTGTGATGAGAAATGAGTGCCACCTTAAACCTGAGGTTCCAGTGTTCTGAAGCTGGTCGCACACACGGGATGAACCGCTCAGCGCTGCACTGTGAAGCGCATATGACAGTTGGAAGTAACATTCGCCGAACACACACATTCGCATCTTATTTAAAATGGAACAATTCAGATGGCGCTCTGTGGCGCAGCAAATATATGAACAGTGTCCTGAGTCATAGATGGGTGCCACGGACAGCTGCCGACTTGCAGCGTTTACCGTGCTACTTTGAATATTCAGTCTGAAACAGCATGTAAGTATGGCTTAGTAATAAATGTAATTCCTGCACACCGCCGGCCAACCACTAAGCATACAGTAGTCGCATTAGGACAAAGCGTGTGAGAGAGTGAGACTGATGAGTGAGACTGATGGGAGAGTGATGGCAAGTTTTGCTTGCTAACTACATAACTGAAAACATGCTAGATATATTACAGTTTTTCGTTCGGAATTGTAGTATTCTAAAGTACTATAAAGCTTTTTAACTGGCGAATGACATGACCTAGTGGGTCTCTGTCATCTTTAATGTGTGCGTTTGCGATTTCAGGAGGCGTGGCTTTGAACGACAGGGGAGGGATCGAAAGATATTATGCTAACCGGTTAGCATTTAGGCAGATCACCAACTGCACCTTCAACTTAATCAATATGTGTTGGGAGAACATGAAGGAATTGTGTGGAACCCAGCATTTTTTACAGTGTACTTTCGCATTGCAGAATGAGATGAATATTAAAATGCACATACACACCCTCTCTCTCTAATAATTCAATAAAAATAAATATAAATAATCTCTCTCTTTCTCTCTATCTTTAAAAGTCAGGGTGAAAACTGGACTTATTTGAGATCAGAAGCCCCAAACTCAACCTTGTTTTAACAGTAAAAAAACTAAAACAAAGAAGGAAGCAAATCTGCACTTAGTTAGAGATACATCCTTGATCAAAAATAAATATTATATTAGAATTAAAATTTTATCACGAAAATAAATTACAAATGTTATTTGCTCTTTATATACTAGAAAAGGTCTCTCTTGTGTGCAAGAGGCCCATGTAACCCTGAGAGGATTTTCTTGTTCACTCTGTAAAACAAGGTTGCAGTTGGCTTACACACATTCAAGCCCATGTTCAAATTTGTTGCTGGATCGACTCAAAAGTCAGTCACAGAATCAGACCAAGTAAATGGTGTATTATCCAAAAAATGTTATGTGGTCATTTCGGAAACATGCGAGTCTGACCGAGTAATTTTATTTTATTTTTTATTTTAATACACGTGCTGTGGGCTGTGGCACATTTAAATTGCTTCATCATATCAATAGTGCATTAGGTTAATGCACAGTAGCAGTAATGGTTAATTCTGGAGATAATCTGATCGTTCATAAAGAAAAAAATATACTTTTATTCAAAGTACTCTACTGTTCAAAAATTTGGGGTTGGTATATATTTATAAAATATATATTATAAAATATGGTGGCGCAGTGGGTAGCACAATCGCCTCACAGCAAGAAGGTCGCTGGTTCGAGCCCCGGCTGGGTCAGTTGGCGTTTCTGTGTGGAGTTTGCATGTTCTCCCCGTGTTTGCGTGGGTTCCCCAGGGTGCTCCGGTTTCTCCCACTAGTCCAAAGACATGCGGTATAGGTGAATTGGGTAAGCTAAATTGTCCATAGTGTATGAGTATGAATGGATGTGTATGGATGTTTCCCAGTGATGGGTTGCAGCTGGAAGGGCATCCGCTGCGTAAAACATATGCTGGATAAGTTGGCGGCTCATTCTGCTGTGGCGACCCCAGATTAATAAAGGGACTAAGCCGAAAAGAAAATGAATGAATGAATGAATAATATAAAACATATTTTAAAAAGTAATTTACTCCTGTGATGGCAAAGCTGATTTTTTTTTCCCCCAGCGTTTCACGAAGTCTTTTTAAAAACAGCCTAATTGGTGCTCAAGCAAACTTTCTAATTATTATCAATGTTGAAACCATTGAATTTCTTAACAATTTTGTAGAAATCATGATGCATTATCTTGAAATTCTTTTGGGGGTTGGGTGGCTGCATTCATGCCATACTTTTTGCATTTTTTGCAATTATTTTTTACATTTTCTAGAAGTTTTGGCCATTTATTTGCAAGGCAGCACCATATTGGGGAACTGAAAATACTATATTATTATAATTTTTCAAAGTTTTTTTTTAACCATACAGTTATTATCTACAAAAACATGATCATGCGGAATTTCTGATGTCATATTATGTGTTCAACCTACTGTGTAGTCATGGATATACATACATACATACATACATACATACATACAGTACATACATCTATAAAGTACATACATAAACAGTACTATAGGATGTTGAGTGACATTACCAACTACTGGCCTGCCATTCATAATTCATTCATTCATTTTCTTTTTGGCTTAGTCCCTTTATTAATCTGGGGTCGCCACAGCGGAATGAACCGCCAACTTATCCAGCACGTTTTACGCAGCAGATGCCCTTCCAGTTGCAACCCATCACTGGGAAACATCCATACACACCCATTCACACACATACACTACAGACAATTTAGCTTACCCAATTCACCTATACTGCATGTCTTTGGACTAGTGGGGAAACCGGAGCACCCGGAGGAAACCCACGCAAACATGGGGAGAACATGCAAACTCCACACAGAAACGCCAACTGACCCAGCCGGGCCTCGAACCAGCGACCTTCTTGCTGTGAGGTGATTGTGCTACCCACTGTGCCACCGTGCTGCCCATTCATAATTCAGTGTTTTGTTTTTTTTGTTCTTTCTGCGGATCCATGTGAATGGGTATCGTTGCAATCTGTTAATCGATCTTTTCAATACATTTCACTTTGCAAAGAAGTTATTTTGAAGTTCTTTCAGTTCTTTGCCATCATGAAAGTCCATTATATACATGCGTTTCAAAGCCATTTCAGTTTAAACTGATACACAGTTTTACACACAGCACACAAAAACACACACAGCACATATAGAAGGAGCTGTCAGGCTGTCAGCGCATGTTGTGAGTATTAAATTACATTTTCTTCTGCATTTTGTGCTTAAACTGTCATGGTTATGTCAAAAACACATGCATAAACATCACAGTTGGTTATGTCTGCAAATATAAGAAACAGTGAAAGGAATCAAATTGTTATTAGATTTGTATTTTAAAATGCCAGCAGTAAAATATACAGTACCAACATGTAATGATGTGTATATGAATTAGACTACAAAAAGCAAAACAGAAAATCACTCACCGCTCTAGACTGAATAAGTTTACTAGATTAATAAGTTGTTGTTTTTTTTCCTTTCTCCAGTTTTACATCACACTGGGCAGCACTCCTTGATGGCATATATTGAGACACCACTTCTAATTTATGAGGAAAAGAACAAAAATGTTTGATAAAAAGAAAATAAAGTAGCTGTGTACACTCATTCACTCCCTCACCTTCCACTTATTCCCTTCTTAATCAGGGGATGCCACAGTGGAATGAATCAACGATATCTTATGGCAATTCATAGCTTTTAGATTTAGTGGCTGATTCATATGAATTTGTATGTTCTCATTCATACAGTTTAGTAAGATTTGCTCACCCCCCAATGACGGTTGGGTTTAGGGGTGTTTGGTTTGGTGCCACGCCACTTTTTAAAAATCTTACATTTTAATACGACTGAAATCGTATGAATTTGTATGGAACTTCCACCTACCTGACAAAACGTAAAATAGTTAAGTTTCCTCGTGAGATCAGGCTGAATGAACAACTACCAAAACCCAGTCCTGGAAGTGAACTTGACTCATGCAACCCACGGTGCTGGGAAACACTCACACACTCATCTCTTGTACACAAACTGTAGAAGTCATTGGACATTGTTCTGTTGGCAATCAAGAACAAAATTAGTGGAGTTAATAATATTAAGCCTAAACATTTTTACAAAAAATGAATAACAGCTTTTATTCCAGCCAAACTAAAATGAACAAAAAAAAAAACATCCTGAGAAAACTCCTTAAAACAAAGATTTCAGATGGCACTTGAAGTTTTCTGCATATACACTCTTCATATATGCATATATAGGCATTTCATATAGGAAATAATAGGAAATTTAAACACCACATCAAAATTTCACAGGAGGGCTAATATTTTTGCCTTCAACTGTACAAAAATAGCAAATGTCTGGAAGGAGAGTAAGAGAGAGAACAAAATGCACCTTCAAAAGAATCATTAATCTGGGAGAACAGAGGGGGGGAAGGATGATGCATCTGAAGAGAAAGGAGATGGTGATTAAAATAGTGCACAAAATCTAAGCAAGGACACAAAGCAAGATTGACAACTAGAGAAAAGACACAAACTGAGAGAAAAAGAGGGAGGTGAGCCAAAGCAGCCAGAAGCTGATGAAGTTGGACAGCTAAGGTGAGTGTAAAAGACACAGATGAAAAAAGGGCATCACACACACATACTGTAGCCGAGACCCAAAAACATGACATACAAATGGGATCAAGTCAGTTAGAGTTAAGTGTAGCTCTAATCTGCAAGTTCACACATGGCTGTGTAATTTATTAAAAAAGCCTATTACTTTTAGACTAATTTCACCTGCTCTTTTATCACAGTCCAACAGTTTTAGTCATGATGTTGGAAATTAAACACCACAATTTAAGCACAGAGAAACTGAAAATATCCCATCAAAGAAGAGTCTTTGTAGATTCAAATAAGATGGGGAATGATTATCCAGGGTTAACTGCTGCCGGTAAAAGTCCTGATGGGCACATACATACATTTACAACTGGGAAAGGGAAAGCAAAGAGTAAAAGAGTTTCAATGTCAAAATGTTTCTGTTTTGTGGAGATAGAAAAAATACTTTTACGCAGTGTCAAAATAAGCTCCTTTGACTTAGATCTTGATATTAAATGTATACACTGCAAAATGTCACAAGGGAATACTGGGAATACATATTAATAAAAATAAATGTGTCACTATTCCTGCTTTGAAAGGGTTATTTCTCCAAAAAATGACATTTATATCACGATTTACTCATCTTCGTAACACATAAGAAATATATCATCACCTGAACATAAATTAAGATGTTTTAACGAACTATGGGAATTTCTGTCTCTCCATTGGAACTTTGTGATTGTTCAAAATGGTAAAGAGAATCAATCAATTGTATGAAAATACAAGGTTGCTTTATAAAATGAACATATCTAATTTAGGCTAATTTATTCACATATAATCTTTCATTAGAAAACCAAGTTCACAGCTTTCAAAATTGCTCGTCGAAGCTCAAGCACACTTCCTTGACATGCAGGAGCAAATTATTATATGAAATTATTTTTGCACATATTTCTGAATACGTTTTATCACACCACCACATTTTAACTTCTGCAAGTACCAATGAATGAAAATGACAAAAATAATGAATAAACGTATGGTCTTCATACTTAGACATCAGCATCAACATATGACTAATACTTTATGATAAAAACAGTATTTCTTTTCTTTCTCAAACAAATTGGTATTCTGAACACAGTAAGCCGCTGCATGCTTGGTTTTTTATTCGTGATGACAGGAACACACAAAATTATTCCATGAGGTTTTTCAAGTTCAAAGACAAACATGTTGATGAATTCTTATGTTTACATCACATTTATTTAGAAAGAAAGCATTTCAATATATTTTCCATGAAATTATGCAATGAGGAGGTTCGAGTGTTCTCAGTCAAAGCAAGAAAGGCAGTTCACAATAAGAAAAACTGATTTATATGCATTATATGAGTAAGGAGTGTGAAGATATTATATAGGAATATGACCATGGAGATGCAAACATTTGGTATCAACCAAAGCAAGATACAAATAAAACATAAGGCAAATAAATATACAACTGCAATCATATATGTTCTAAGTTCTTCGAGCAACTTTCTGTATTTTTTTTCAGAAGCATAATGTGTGTTTACTATGACAAATTGTTAGCATAAGCAGGATTTAGGCTCACATTTAAATCTATAAATACATTTCTGCGTAATACAGTGATCAGAATCCGCATCATATCCCAATCAGGGGTTATTTTATACCACTGTTAGGATAAGTTACTTTAAAAAGGGACTTAATTACTAGCTACCAATTACAGAATTAAAATTATATTTAAAGTATTTTACTAATTACTTTGCTGAAAACTAATTTAATTAAACACAAAGTAATTTCCTTGACTTAATACTAAAAGCCTTATAAACCTCAACACATCAACAGAAATTAAGCTCTTTTAATTCGAGAAATTAAATTCAACCATGGCCTTTAGCTTTATTAAAAATATATATTGATAAATAGTTAAACATGTATAATATATACAATTACTCCACTTCTTAAAATATATACCACATATTGTCATTCATTCCTCACCAAAATCTATGTTTCTTAAGCATGTGCAACTGTCTTGATAAATGTAACCTTTTTTAGTTAATATAAATATAACAAAAATATATTATTACTTTGGTTCTCTGAATTGATTTATACAGAACAGTTGGATTTATTTACAGTATTTAAGGCAATTGTAAATAACGTAATTAAATTACCAGAACATGAACAGTATTCCATTACTTACAGTAATTACAGTAAATGGGTACTCTGTAACTAATTACACCCAAAACTCTTTCAGCCCCTCACTGGTGTATGAAAGTATACTTTGAGCAGAACTGTATGAAATGTTTCAAACGGACGGACAAAATCTCTCCGATATTATGATTATATCTTCATTTGTGTTCAAGAAGATGAATGAAACTTTTACAAGTTTGGAACGGCATGAGCGTGAGTAAATTAAGACCTTTTGAGGCAAAGGTTTTAATATCATTCTCTCAGCCAGCAGAGTGAATGTTCCTGTCTTGAAGCTCAACCCCATTCATTTATATAACTGATTTGACCTTTCGCTTTCTGCTAATCTACTCTGGATCTGTCTGGACTCTTTTCCAGGAGACATCTATCAATCTTCATTCGCACCTACTTAGTCTAAGCCTCTCTTGTTTATCTTTAATTTACCCGGTTAGCAGGAGAACATGAGCACTGTGAAACAGGTGGGCAGGGTTGGCGTGGTGCAACGGGACTGATGCTAATTACAGCAGCTGGCACAAGCACTTCTGTTGACTTCCACCCATGCACTACACTTTCTGTCAAGGTTAGGCACATGTGGAGAATATGAAGATCTGTGATATAATTAGATTGTAGAAATTACTCGCACAGAATGCACTGTGGTAAAAGGATTTAACATTTTGGTGGAAAAAATTGTATAGTAGTTTAGCCAACACAATTTCACGGCAATTCGTAACTTTTGATTTAGTGGTCTTAATTTGTACAATCTCATTCTTACATTTTAGTACAATTTGCTCATCCCTCAAAGAGGGGTATGGTTTAGTGTTGGGGTTTGGGGGCACATCTCCTTTCATATGTTTTCATACAAATGATATTGTAAGAATTTGAATGAATTAGCTACTTTTTGACAATAAAGCATATACATATAGTTTAATAATAAATGCAAACTATGTTTTTTGATCCATTTAAATACTCTTTTAAAATACCTACCCGTAATTTGTGGTTCATGTGTGTTTTCCTTTTATTTATTATGCGGCTTTGTTCTCTGTTCCTACAGTTTTTACCGTGATGTTGACAGGTTTTGACAAGTTTTACTGTAATGTTGCTGTATGGTTGTATATCTATGAGTATTCTTTCTCAAACAATAGATTGTTTCAAACTAAAAATGTCAATAAAAGTCACTTTATTAAACTGCAGTTACAATCATCAAAAGTTAATGGAGCAGAGATGAAGGTCATATGTAACTTAATGCAATTTGACAATATAAACAATTGAAAAACACTTATGAATCACAATTAATGGGAAAATGTTCATTAATTAGCTTATTTTATTTGAATTATTCTATTTCGTTTATTACAGTGATATGACTTTTTTGTACGTATTTATATGATAATAATAATGATAATTGATTTTTATAGTAAGGGGCAGCACGGTGGCGCAGTGGGTAGCACAATCGCCTCACAGCAAGAAGGTCGCTGGTTCGAGCCCCGGCTGGGTCAGTTTGCATTTCTGTGTGGAGTTTGCATGTTCTCCCCGTGTTCGCATGGGTTTCCTCCGGGTGCTCCGGTTTCCCCCACAATTCCAAAGACATGCGGTACAGGTGAATTGGGTAAGCTAAATTGGCCGAAGTGTATGTGAGTGTATGTGTGTGAATGAGTGTGCATGAATGTTTCCCAGTGATGGGTTGCATCTGGAAGGGCATCCGTTGCGTAAAACATATGCTGGATAAGTTGGCAGTTAATTCCGCTGTGGCGACCCCAGATTAATAAAGGGACTAAGCAGAAAAGAAAATGAATGAATGAATGAATGATTTTTATAGTGCGCCTTTAAAGCTTAATTCTTAAAGCGTTTTACATAAAAAGATACAGATGTAAAAACTGTTTTGAGCAACAATAAAAATAAAACATTCAAAGATCTAGAATCATAAAACAATCATAGGCAAGTGTAAAGTAATGTGGTTTCAAGGATGATTTAAACAATTCAGCGTGTCTAATGTTATAATGTCCCAGAGAGTTCCAGAGCCTCGGAGCCAGGGAAGAGAAAGCCCAGTCACCCATAGAGCGCAAACGAGTGGAGGGGATTGTTAAAAGACGAGAGTCGGAGGAACGAAGGTCACATGTCGGTGAGTACAATGTTAAATGTTCAGAAAGATAATGTGAAGCCGAACTATGCAGGCCTTGTATGTAAGCATGAGTATTTTAAAATCAATATAAAATCTAACTGATAGCCAATGGAACAATTTCAAAACCGTAGTAATGTGGTCTCTGAATTTGTTCCCTGTCAGAATTCTGGCGGCTGAGTTTTGAACATATTGTAGTTTATTGATGGTAGTTTTGGAAACACCTGCTAGTAAGGGATTGCAGTAGTCCAGGCGGGCGAAAACTAATGTATTTATCATTTTTTCTGCCACAGAAAAGGACAGCATGGGATGGATTCTCAAAAGGTTTTTGAACATAAAGTCTTTACAGTGCTCAGCACGTGGGGGTCAAATATGTACTTTCCTTCACAATTACTTATTTTGTCCTTGAATTATGGTAAAGCCAAATATACTGAAAAGCTTTTTTTGGTCAACTAAAATATATAAATTTATTACATATTTAGTACATTTAAATATTAACTTTAAATCTAATAAAAAGTCATGTAAATTCTATGGTTAAAATAATGCTCAAGTATTTCCAACCTTCTGTCTCGCTACAATCCAACCCGCTCTTTACGATCTCAAAACGCAGGGCTTCTGGTAGTACCTAGAATAGCAAAGTCGAGTAAAGGAGGTCGAGCCTTCTCATTTATGGAACTAAACTCTGGAATAGCCTTCCTGATAATGTCCGAGGCTCAGACACACTCTCTCAGTTTAAAACTAGATTAAAGACCTATCTTTTTAGTAAAGCATACACTCAATGCATCGCATAACGGTATGATGCATGAGTGTGCTCCACACAGGTGAGCTGGCTTGACAACCACCTGTAGAACACACTCCTCCTGTCTTAATGCACCAGACATTGTGTTAGAAACTCTCATATGCTTTACATGTTTGTTTATGTAACTGCTATTTTCATCTATAACAATCCATTTTTGTATCTGGTTTAAATACACTATGAACAGCAGCTATGCTAATTATTTTCTTTATTTTCTATTTCCACCAGGGGATACTCATCCCGAGGCCCCTACAGACTATGCAGCGCCATTGATGCGATCCTAGACCTGTGAAGAGATGATCCAAAGGTATCCTGGACCAGGCCGTATCCCGAGCTGATGCTGTGGTGGGCATGGAGGAATGGAGTGCATGAGACTGATTCCTGAAAGGCCACTATGACAAACCGGTGCTCTACCACACCTGCAGCTTTCCACGATGGATGTCCAGCTTCTCCAGCCTCCGGCGCCTATAGACTGCAGCTCCACACAGGAAGTTTGGCCAGAAGAATAATGGTCGTGCCTAACAGAGCCTGGTTTATCTCAAGGTTTTTTTTTCCCTTCACTTCGTCAAGTTTTTTTCCTCACCACTGTTGCCACTGGCTTGCTCGGATCGGGACTTGTGGAGCTGCGCTTCGGTGGATTTACACTTCAGTGTTTGAACTTTCAGCAGTGAAACTTAAGCCACACTGAACTGAACTGAACTAAACTGAACTTTACAAAAAAAAAACTTAAAACTAGAAAAAACTAAAAATAAAACTAAAACTAAAAACTCTAAAACTTTACTAGAACATGTTAAGCTGCTTTGATACAATCTACATGGTAAAAAGCGCTATATAAATAAACTTGAATTGAATTTAATATTTCATGTACTTTAGTATGTTATTATTTTGATGCTTTTAAAGCAAAGCAAAAGTGCTAATAGTCTCCTTTTAAAGTTTTTCATTAAAATAAAAAGGGAAGTTAATTATAAATGTATTTAAATTAATATTATCTGCAAGTGCTTTTTTTTTAAATATAGTGAACTACAAGTGCACATTGAATACTTAAAATACTTCATTTATACAACACAAAAGCTTCTTCACTGTATAATTCTGCCTGTTGTGTTTTACACAGGGCCAACAAACAACATGTGGAGGTGTGTGTGGGAGAAGTTAATTTGATTCATGAGTAGCTTTAATGGGAAAAACACAGAAGCGTGAGAGCATCTATAATGTACCAAACTGAGAGTGTTTTCTATGAGTTTTGCCCAGCTGCCAACTGTACTCACTGATGCTGCACATTCATTTCCAGTAAACATGCTACTTTTTCAAACTGCAAACGTTGAGCAATAAAATTCTTTTAAAAGGAAACTATCATCATTTACTCACCCTCGTGTCATTTCAAACTTGGATGACTCGCGTGATTTCTTCTGTGAGAACAACTGAATATTTTCTGGCTTTCCATGCCCATGCGGAAATCAGAAATCTGACAATATACAGTATAAACATATACATTTAATGATAGGTAATATATGTTAACATAATATGTTCAAATTTGAAAATTCCAGTATCTATGTTGACATATATATTTGCAATTCTAATAGTTCAATATATGTGAACATACATGTACATATTTGTAACTCTAATAATTTAATAGTTAATATATGTATGTGAACACTTAGGTACACATGATAGTTTGACAGTCTGATAGTTTTGTGAACATATATGTACATATTTGTAATTATAATAGTGTAATAGTTAATATATAAAAATATACAGTATATGCACATATTTGTAGTTCTATTAGTGTAATAATTAATTTATGTGAAAATATATGAAGATATTTGTAGTTCTATTAGTGTAATAATTAATGTATGTAAAAATATATGCACATATTTGTGTTCTAATAGTTTAGTAGTTAATATATGTAAACATATGTACATATTTTTTTCCTAATGGTTTAACAGTTAATATTTGTGAACATATATTAACATATATTCTCTCTAAAAAAAAGCACTCTTACTCTAGCACTAAATTTTCTGAGCACAAACAAGTTACTTTGTAAAATTGGCACTTCTTGTGAGTATTTCCTATTCATGTTGAACCGCTGAATGCCCCCTCAACTGTAAGTCGCTTTGGACAAAAGTCCTAAACGTATTTAAAATGGTGTAATAATTAATATATATACATATTTGTAATTCTGTGGTTGCTTGAAATATAATTAAAGGGATAGTTTACCTAAAAATGATACCCTTAATTTACTCATTCTGTTTCAAACCTTTATAAGTTTCTTTCTTCTGCTAACCACAAAAGAAGATATTTTCAAGAAAGCTGGAATCCTGTATCCACTGACTTGCATAGCATTTGCTTATCTACTTCTTACATAGCATTTCCTTTTACTATAGAGGTAAAAGGTTACAGGTTTTCAGCTTTCTTCAAAATATCTTCTTTTGTGTTCAACGGAAGTAAGAAAAAAGGTTTGGAACCACTTTAGGGTGAGTAGATTTAAATTTTTAGGTGAACTATCCCTTTAATGCCTTCCACATTCGTACGTCGCTTTGCACGAAAGCATTTGTTAAATGTAAACATAAATGAGTCTTGATAATTGTAACTAAACTCAACATAACAGTTCATTAAAATTTCTCCTTGAGTTTTCTATGGGCAAAAACATATAAGTCAGATCATTAAGGTTTGGACATTTTCATCATTTTCATTTGAGAGTGAACTATTTCTTTAAAAAATGAACAAGAAAAGAAAACATGAGGGGAAAACAACAGGAAAGAGAGAGCAGCTCTCAATTATCATAATTGTCAGGCAATCTAGCAAGTGCTCCCCTGTGTTTATGTTTAGCGTGTGTCTTGATAAAATGCATAAACAGTTATTAATTTGCAAATTTTCTGCCTCTGTCTGTCTTTAAATAGCTTCAAAAATGTTTGCACGAAGATCTTGACTGATTTGTCGGTAAAATTACTTGCTTTAATATTTAATAGAGTTTTTAATATGCACAATGTTAATTAAATTTACATCTTTTGTTGTTGTTTTGTTTGTGTCTGGTGCGGGGGGGGGGGGGGGGGGGTAACTATATTAAAGCAGTTTAATATTGCTCCCTAGAGCTGATTCTTTTGAATAATCATGCTTGGCAATAATGATATGTTTTGCAATTCAAAAATCTCCTATATTCCTGCTGTCAGACATGGCTGTGAAAATAGAGGAGGGGTTTCTGGCTTCAATGCTCTGTCTTAGTTTAATTAACACCTCGGCTTATATAACAACATAAACAAGAACCCCAGAACATCTACCTGAACCTGTGTTTAGCTGTTCAGTGTTTGTTTTTAAGTTTTCCATTGCTGATGTAAGGCAAAGACAAGCGAGAAAGAGAACAACTTATGATGAATTTGTCATTCTTCAAAAAAAGGAAGGAAGAAAGATTTTTTTCTAGAAAGAAATGAAACACAAAAGAAACAGGGAGCAGGAATACATCAAGAGTGACAAAGGGAAAAAAGACCAACAGATCAGAGAGATAAAAAGACAGTTGAGGACACCTGCATTTGCATACTGCTTTTTACATTTAGCAGATCTCATTAACCTGTGCTGAAACTGGCAGAAATTCATACGCCATCTGACACATGCAGAAGCCGTTCCCTTACGCTTTTCATCATCTTCTCAGCCCCTTTGTTTTCAGGTCTTACACATCGACATTGCAATAGAGAGAGAGAGACGGTGAAATGTATCTCGTGAGATGACTAAACTCTGCTGGAAGACAGGCCATAATTACACAGTTTTGCCTCTGTTGTGGGGGCACACATGGCGGGAACATGCCGTACTTATCAGGCAATGAGCGTAGTAGGAAAGTATGCTAAAAATTATATGCATAAATAATGTGATGTTACACTTTCAGAAATAAAGGTACAAAAGCTGTCACTGAGGCGGTACCTTTTAAAAGGTACATTTTTGAACCTAAAGGGTGCATATTGGTACTTCAGAGCTATATTTTAGTAACTAAATTAAATGTAGTAGTATCTAAAATGTACAAAAAGAGTATTTGTTTGAAAAAGTACTGCCGCAGTGACAGCTTTCGCACCTTTCTGAGAGTTTCTGCAGCATTAAGAATAATAGATTTATGTTAATAAAATTAGAACAACATTAACATCTTCATTAATTAAATCATTCATTCATTCATTTTCTTTTCGGCTTAGTCCCTTTATTAATCAGGGGTCGCCACAGCGGAATGAGCCGCCAATTTATCCAGCATATGCGGATGCCCTTCCAGCTGCAACCCATCACTGGGAAACATCCACACACACTCATTCACACACATACACTACGGACAATTTAGCTTACCCAATTCACCTGTACCGCATGTCTTTGGACTTGTGGGGGAAATCGGAGCACCCAGAGGAAACCCACGCGAACACGGGAAGAACATGCAAACTCCACACAGAAACGCCAACTGACCCAGCTGAGGCTCGAACCAGCAACCTTTTTGCTGTGAGGCGATCGTGCTACTCACTGAGCCACCGTGCAGCCCTTCATTACTTCATAGTTTTATGAATTATTAGTTCCCTTTTTTTCTGTAAAATTTAGTAGAGAGCTTTGGCCTCTCAAAAAATCCCACCGCATCATATTTAAAAAAATATATATATTAAAATGATCATAATGTTTTATACTGTTAAAAAATGAATTAAAAATATTTGTGGTTATAATAACTGCATAACAATATTTTTATGCTATTTTATAGAACCTGTTGAACTTAAATGTACAGAAATCACTAGCTATACTAAAAAAACATTCAGATTTCATTAAACACGGTACTCAAACATTGCAATAAAATTAAATGACACATCATAAGATGAAACCTAATAGACATTTTCTTAAATAAAAAGCATCAGATGTAAGCTGCTACATCTTGTAATGTTCATTTATGTTTTTATATTAAAAACACAAAGATCTTTTTCAAACTGTATTAAATTATGCATTAATAAAAAAAAACATTTAACAGTAATTTATTGTTTCCTTCAAACATTTTTTTCACTGTAGCATTATAAAACCCTTCTTAATTAAAAAAAATATATATATTTTTTATATGTTTATCCTGCTAGTCAGCTACCACAAAAACAGATTGACCCTCAAAAAGTTTTAAACCCTTGAAGACCTTTTCCCACCAACTTTTCCTGTCATGACATCTTAGCATAAAGCATAAGCCCCATGGATGTTGTCGAGCACGACAACACAGCGAGAGAAAAGAATAGCAAAAAGAAGGCAAATAAAGAAGTGGATCAAACAATACCAGTGCATGTCAGCTCAAATTGGCTGTGGCGAGTGACTTGGGGGATTCAGGATTCTCTTCAGGTCATGAAGCATTTCATCAGGCGTGTGGAGAAGAACATGAGCTTTGCAGCCACACACACACACTGGCATATGTGAAAAACATCTTCACATGTACACGTGCCAGACAGATCTGTGTGTAGCCTCTGCATATTGATGCTGCTGGGTTTGACTGAATGGAGGGGCAACTAACTGAGATCTGGTCCCATCTGGTGGCTTCCTAGTCATGGGTCAAGTTTGGACATGGGCTAAATTTCATTAAATAATAAAAGATAATATATTGAAAATTATAGCCCTTATGTGATTTTTATTCAAATGTTTACCAAGTGATGTTTAACAGAGAAAGGACAAATTTTCCATTTGTTCCTATTATATTTTCTTCTGTAAATAAAAGTCTTATTATTAGCCCCTTCGAAAATATATTTTTTTATTAACTACAGAACAAGCCAATGTTGTTCAATGACTTGCCCAATTAACCTAACATGTCTAGTTAAACTAATTAACATAATTAAGCACTTTAAGCTGAATACTAGTATTTTACAAAAAATTACTAGTGAAATATGATGTACTGTCATCAATATCATTGTTATTACAAATTAGTTATTAAAACATTATGCATACAAATGTGTTGAAAACGTTTTTCTCTTTTTGTTAAACATCCATTGGGAAATAAAAATTTCCCAGAAGGAAAGAACTATAAATATATATTAATTCATTTATTTTCTTTTTCTGTGTGTGTGTATATATATATATATATATACAACCAAAACAGAGTCAGAAATGAAAGGAGATAAATAATAAAATGAATCTGCAACATTCCAATGAATTTTAAAGCACTAATTGTATTTAATTAATACAGTAAAGACTATACCGTATGCAAGGCTATTTTACATTTAAATATTCAATTTACGCACCTGAAAAATGTTAGACTACCCAGAAAAACAAAGCACTGTTGACTTTAGTAGGTTATTTTTTCAGTACCAAAGGATATGCAGGCGTTTCCATGAAGATATGATTCAATTTCGAAATGATGTTCTACATAATTGAATTTACAAGATCAAAACTGACAGCTGATAGATAGGAGAGATAATTCCTAGGGGGGAAAAGCTGGCGCACACACCAATCAAAATGCATACGCAACAAAGTGATGTATATATTATGAAATTATTATATAATAATGTCATCTTTAAAAAGACTAAAGCATCTTAATGCTATAATCTGACACACTGATTCCTCTCATGACATAAAGGCTACAATTAATTTCCTCTTAGCTGTCAAGAAAGCAGAAAACGGAAACATCTCAATATTGTTGAGAGATTTAAAGGCTTCCAAGTATGGCTTGTCTTTATAGGTGCAACATTACGTACAATGGGAATATTTATAATAATAAAAATATATGTTTAAAGTGTGTGGATGTGTGTTTTCAGCTACTGTATGCTATTAAGAAATTATAGTATATTAAAGTTCAATATTATTCCCATGAAAAATAAATAAATAAATATAAAATAGACTCAATTTCATAAATGTGAAGATTAACACTGCATTTATTCTGGGTGTGATTACTTGAGGACGGCAGAGGGGGGCACCCAAGGTAAATTTAATGGCCAGCAGGTCATGATGATATAAAGATCGTCCACATGGGGGCGTCACACAGGTCAGTGTCACTGTGTACTCACAACTATAGTCACTATTATCAGTTTCAAATGACTAAACTGGGTGTCTGAGATGGGGATTACTTTGGTTGACTGTAAGAAATTTTTAAACAGTGCTTCAGTATATTAATTTAATATTAAATATTCTGTACGGGAATAAACAAACATGACTATTCACCAGGTTGAACACTGAAATACACTATGGAAATGCTACTGTAATATAAGACATTGGATTGGTGTAACATTGGACACGAGAGGTTTATTGCTGCCCATTATAGCAGTAATTTTCCAGGTTGAGTAAATGTTAAGTGTCCTACATTTGATTGCAGTGCTTTTTAGTGGATTTTCAAAAGCATTGCTCGAGGGAGGACAAAGACACTCGATTGTGAAGTGGGACTAAATGTTATTTAATTCAATAAATAATATGCACATTTGCTGGGAGGAAAGTGGCTTTTATCATGACACCAATAATAAATGACCAATAAAATGTTGTTAAATATTGTTCATGTTTTTGTTTGTTTGTTTATTTATTTATTAATTAATTATTTACATGATAGTATTGTTGAGCTTCTATTTTAACAGCTGTAGCGATATGAAACTATGAGCCTGCAGCAACAATATCTTTTACAATGTAACAGTGACAAGTTTAGGTTTATAAATGACTCTTTTAAATGACAGGCGATTTTGACTTTCTACTTGTTAGTTATAGCAGTAATTTGCTATAACACAATAAACATTTATGAATATAGATATATAGTGATATACTGTATAGTGCTTCTATGTCTTTTTTGACGGACTTAATTATGACATCAAAATATCAATTGCACAGAAGAATTATTCAGTTTTGAAAACGTTATATAGTTTTAAGTTATATAGTTATAAAGCTTTTAAAAAGTCTATGGAACATTTTTTAAAAAAAGTGTAACTTTTATTTACGTTACATCTAAAAAGCTTTTAAAATACAATACTGACAAAGAAATGCTCCCATGAAAGTTGCATTTTCAATTTAAATGAAATAACAAATATATTTTACAAATGTTGTCATTCAAATGAGATTTTTCAGCGCCGTTACTTCATTCGAGTTTCTTGATTTGATGATTTACTTACATTACCTTTTCAATAGTAATATATACAAATGTACAACTGTTTTGTCTCTTGAACATTAGAATTTCTGAAAGATTTGACTAATGATGCTGAAAATTCATCCTTGAGTAACAGAAATGAATGTCATTTTATTTACTGTATATAAATACATTTTTAAAATGTTTGTTTTTTGTATATATTGTTTTATTCTATTTTCAGTCAAATTAATGCACGTGAGTATACTTCTTTTAAAACAAACAAACAAACCTTTAATTTTCCAAACTTTTGACCGCTGCATAGACAGGTTTTTAACTACTCTAAATGGAAACAATTCCAAAATGAATACCTTTAGAAATAAAAGATTTATTTACTTTAAGAAAAATATCAAACAAATCAATCCAAGATACAGAATAACATTTTTTTAGTAAGACAATAATTTCTCATTTAAAACCGCGTCTAAATAAATAAATAATACAAGTAGGTCACAATAGTTTTTTGTCTTGTGTTAATAAAGGTAACACCCCTGGGTAACAAGAGAGCTAGGAGGAGTTTGGATTGCATCATCATTAACCGGGTGACGTTGTCAATAACTCTCAACGAGGAAAGTTAAATATTGAGAAGTGGGTAAGGTGAGCTGAAACTCAGTACCTATGAGATCAATCACTGCTGCATTCCGACAGTAGCTACAAAATCCACTGGCAAGCCAGGTGAGCGTCGCCTTCCAGGAAACATCCAGACTCACAGGCACAGCTGAATGGCTTATAATTTCAAAAGTCTCGCCTGCACTTTCCACTGAGACTTTTCTTTGCTTGCGCACTGGAGCGTATCAAGTTTGCATATGATGAGCGGCGTGGGTTCGTGAGAACAGCTCATAAATGTCCACTAAAGCGGATAGAGACGCACAGGTAGAGTGCCTGACCCACCTAGAGTGCCTGAAAGCGGAATGGGCTGCAGACAGCGCCGGACGGGAGGTGATGGGCACGGATAAAGACCCAGCGGCGCGCAGGCTCAGCCGCAGCCCGAAGTGCGCTCGCTGCAGGAACCACGGCGTCGTGTCGCGCCTGAAGGGCCACAAGCGGCTGTGTCGCTGGCGGGACTGTCAGTGCGCCAACTGCCTGCTGGTCGTGGAGAGGCAGCGAGTGATGGCAGCTCAAGTCGCCCTACGGAGACAGCAGGCCACAGAGGTTGGTTCACTGAGCAGGGCAGTTTAAAGTGCGCTCCGGTGGAACTAAAAATGTCCCTTGCGCAAAATAAAAAATAAATAAAACATTTATTAGATTAAATACGAAATGTTTGTGTTTATGTCGTATAGTCAGCTCTTATTAAAACTGGCTTGGTTATACAAATGGTAGTCAATACGCAGGAAAAACATACATGGTTACTACGCGTTTATTCTAATTTAAAAAAAATATGATTAATGGATTGATTAAATAATTAAATAGTGATTAATTTTTAAAGGAGAAACCCGTTTCTGCAAAAAAAAAACTAAAATAAATGTCCTAAGTACACTTTAAAATGCGATAACCTCCTGTGTTACCTTAAAGATGATTACTATATGTTTATATTTAATGTTAAATAATATTTTGACTGAATAAAACCAATTAATTTACATGTTATCATTCTGTGCCCTATTTTTTTCAGTGTACACCATCATGTTAAATATTTAGCTGTATTTCTAAACACTCTAATGTTCTAAAGTAGGCCTAATTTTCTTTGAAATATTGCCATAATTCAGTTGTATCATCATTTAGAGAGAGATAATACAATTTTTATGAAATGTATTAAGGCAGAATGCCTTAATACATTGCCTATTTTTACATACAAAATTATATTAAATGCTGCCACACTCATATGCCTACAAATGATACACTTCAAAGAATACCACAGTACTGTCTGGTACCTTGTATTAGGTTTTATTAAACTTAAAATAATACATTTGGCATAATATATTTTTATAGACTCATATTTTTACTCTGTTGTTGTCCCTTATGTTTTTTCTATTATTTCTGAAGTAAACATCTATATTACATATTACAGGTATTTAATTAACGTTTTGCCTCTTCTGACTAATAAAATCATTACCGTGTTTTCATTTAAAGCCTTTGTTAGACAGATATTTGCTATGAAAAATGGCATTGATTTTGACATCTAAGGAGTTTTCTAGCATTATTTCTTTCATCTATCCCATGAATTAATGCTGAGTTGCTTGTGTTCTCTTCGACAGGGTAAGAAAGGTCAGAAAAACAGCTCTGTTCTCAGACGCACAGCTTACCAGCGCTACACGAGGGCACCGAGTCTCTTGGCAAAGAGTATTCTAGAGGGTAAGCCTTAATTAATGCACATCTTATTAACACAATTGCTCTCCGAAAGGCGACATCAGGAGAAACTGGATTAGTTCACCCGTTATGCTACAGAACCCTCTGTCAAAAATAAATCTGTTTATGTTTGTGTAAGGTAATTAAAATTATGCAAATGAATAGAGGAATTACAAAAAAGAAATTGGCTCATATGACTGCTCTGGACTTTGATTTTCCCTGGTGTGTTTCTCACTGTCAACATTAAGGTCAAACTGATTTTATTGTAATCATAAATTTGAATAGACTTAATGTGCATTTCTTTGTTGCGTTAAAATGTTTAGAGCAGTTATACTTTATGAATTATATGAGTTCCACTTAGAAATATTT
Organism: Danio choprae; assembly: GCA_903798125.1. NCBI lineage: Eukaryota > Metazoa > Chordata > Actinopteri > Cypriniformes > Danionidae > Danio > Danio choprae. Next base: position 15,028,738 of record CAIGQW010054109.1, read on the forward strand.
GTATACCTAATTTCACAGTAATTAAGAAATACATTAAAAGGCACTTTATTGGAGTTTGGAAGTTTGTTTTGGATTTGTTTTGATAGTGTCCTTGTCAGCTGGGACTATATATTGTAAAAATTATAATGTCAAAACACATTTTTATATTTACAGTTCATATCCTAAATATATACAATGGTATCCACAGACAATTAAGCAGCACAACAGCCTGGCAATGCATTGAAAATCTATATTATTTTCCACATTCTCAAATAACAGTTGTTATTTGATAAAATAGTAATACAATTTTAAAAACATAAAAGCAAAATGCATCTGGTCAACAACTTATCATTACTGATTAAATGTTAAGTTTTTATTTTTTTTATATATTTTTTCTGTCTTTGTTGACTTATTTGAAATGACAAATTACGTATGAGCCATACCAAAAGAACTATGATGCTAAATACATATTTTTTCATAACTGATGAAAAAATTATAATTATAAGAGCATAAAATTTGAGAGTTATCAGTTATCAATTGAATTGAATCAAATTCCTTTCAATTTATATCTCATGATGGCTCAAAACCCTACATTTTCATATTCAAAAAATGATTTAAATGTGATACATAATAAAATCTGTAAAACTAAATTTACAAAATGTATAAAAGTGCGTGAGATACTGTACATTAACACATTTTTTGACATTAAAATAATAGATAACTAAATATATGCAGTCAAGCCCAAAATTATATATACTCCAGGCAAATTCTGATTTAAAGGTACTTTTATTCAACCGGCAAGTTTTTTTTTGACCGGAAATGACACAGGCTTCTCCCAAAAGATAATAAGACGATGTACAAGTGGCATCATTTTGGAAAAAAGTAATAAAGTAAAAATAAAAACTTTTAATTACATTTGAACAAAAAACTTGAAGTCAGAATTTGCCATGAGTATAAATAATTTTAGGCTTGGCTATATCTAATGACCCTCAATGACCCAAACACGAAACACCCAAACATGTAACTTTTTAAAATGGTTAATATTACTTTAAAAATAATAGTTAAAAGCAAGTGTGCAGCAAATCATAATATTAGACATAATTAGATTTCATAAGTATTATGCTATACTAAAGACCGGAGTAAAGATGCTGAAAATTCTGCTTTATCACAGGATTAAATATTTAATGATTTCTAATAATATTTCACAGTATTACTCTTTTGCTGCACGTTTTATTAAATAAAAGCAGCCTTTGATGTTTATAAGATATTCATAACCATGACCATGATGTTCATAATTTTCAAAAAATAGATTAAAATGGTCTCTGTGCTTTTTAGAACCACTCTTTTAACACTCCTCTATCACACTCTATAGGCTACAAGCCACCAGTGCTGGAAGACTGGCCAAAGCGACTCCACCAACCCCCTGTGAGTGTTCGGATGAGGAAGAGGAGAGCGTTTGCTGATAAAGAGCTGGAGACGGTGATGTTGGAGAGAGAGCTGAGGCAAAGAGAGATAGAAGAGCTGCCCGCGCTCCTTCTGCAGGCTGTGGTGCCCTCTGCTCCCTCTCCGTATTTCTTCCCGCTGTCAGACCCAATCATGCCCACATATGTGCCTGTATCCAAAAACAGCTCACTTTTGACTCACTGCGATCTCCGTCAACACGGGCTCAAATCTAAAACTCTAGACACACTGACAGACGACGTCTCTCTGAGAGTGTGCAAGAATTGGGATGTTTTCGGTTCCATTCAATCCCCATTGCACTGTTACAACAGCACAAGCACAGGTGTCAACATGGTTAAAAACATGCCGGACAGAGGCTTTTCTGATTCGTCTGTCAAACCAAAATGTGCAGTTGCTGACATCATGTCAAAGCAAGACATTCCTCCATCACTTAACGTGGCGGATGTGTTGATACATGCAAAATCGCCACACAAACGCTGTAGGTCATTGGGACACGAGGCCTCTGTACGTTTGGACTGTGTGGAGGGTGCTAATAAAGACCCGGTCAAAAAAGCTGTAACATGGCCATTACCCTTCTCTGTTGAGGCACTGCTCATGAGATAACACTTTACATTGAGGTTCAATTTGTGGGACAGTTCACCCAAAATTAGATATCTGATGTTAATTTAACCAAAAAAAGTGACTTTTTCATTTCAGTTAAAAACATTAAAGAAGATTTTTATCTAAAAACTGTGGTACTTAGTTATTCAGAAAAGTGAATGGCACATAGAGAGTAAAAATAATAATAAATGAAAACACATACAGGCCATACAAAACTAATATCAATGGCTCCTGTTGGTCTCAATGATTTAGACTGTTATAAACACACTCAGGACCATTTGTCGGTTGTGGATTTAAGGTAATGGAGTTGTTAATAATGCTCATCTTCTTGCACATACTGACCTTTTGAACGTAATGCATGGTATTACATTTGTTTTGCCTGTCTTTGTTTTCTGACTCTAAAAATACACATAGTCATTATCTTGCATTTTATGAATGACCAAGCATTCAGCTAATAATCTACATGTTTTACTGAAGAGAAAAAGTCTTCTATGTCTTGGATGCCAAGATATTAAATTAACATCATCATTAACAATGAACAACAATATATTGAGAAAGTAACATTAACCTACATTAATAAATGTGGTTAAAAAGATATATAAGGAAGTCTATGATGCTATTTGTGAACTGATGATAGTAAATTGAACCTTTTTTTGTAAAGTGTGACATCTTCAGTTTGAAATTCACCAGAGCAGTGTTGGGGAGCATCTAACTGTAATTTGTGTAGATTTATGTGGCATTTAAGCAGCTGAACTCAATTACTATTACTATTACTACTAATAATAATAATAAAAATAAAAATGTATTTGTTTTTCTTAAAGCAAGCTACATTTGTCAATGATTTGCCAAAAAATGTGACTTCACAGTTTTTATGTCAGATTAATTCTTCATATAGTCAAGCAAATTATCTAATATTTCTTCAAATGTGATGTGAGATATATGTACAATATGATTTTCATGTAAATGCACCTATTTAACAATTACCCAATACATTCACCAATCATTCTTTGTGCAAAAATGCCTCAGTCTGTCAAAGTTTTCAACTGTATAAATATGTTTTTTTATAGGATGTTAGTTGCATTTAGTGCCAGTTTTTATACTTAAGCTTTAAGTTGAAATGAATCCAAAGATTCAAGTTACTGGGATGAATCAAATCAGTTGAAAATATTTTTGATTGTAATAAACTATATCATCTAAATGTTTAATTGAAACGTTTCCATAATTGTATTGCCACCTCAGATAGCTCATAATTCATTTTGGGAAGAAAAAAGAAATTCATGGTACATTTCACAGTTAAACTGCAAGTAATGCACTGAATTAAATATAATTTCTTTTTGCATAGAAAGATTTAAATACTATTGTATTGTTTTAAAAAAAGTACTCCAATAATCTTTATTTACAGACAATAATCAATTTAATAAAACATTTTTTTTTTCATTCATAATCAAAATTGTTCAACTTTTGCATAGCACTTTATTTTACACTTCTGTTTTGCATGTACATACATATGTATACTAGTTTTTAGGTTTTAGTACCTATTTTAACTCAGTACTCAGTACAGTTTAAATAACTCAGTACTTTCTTACATACATACACTGTGCGTACACAGTAAGTACACAAACTGTCAAATCAAGTGCATCTATATTTTATAGTGCTGTTAAATTACCAGTAAAGAAACAATGGTTCCACACAATCGATTTATGTTGGGACAACATGAAGGAATTTAGTTAAATTTGTTACTAGTTTTTATAAATTTAAGTGGATTAAATATAAAACAATTGAGTTGCCAATATTAAGTTGCCAATAATTGTGTTGTGGGGCCTCACGGTGGCGCAGTGGGTAGCACGATCGCCTCACAGCAAGAAGGTCGCTGGTTCGAGCCCTGGCTGATTCACTTGGCATTTCTGTGTGGAGTTTGCATGTTGTCCCCGTGGGTTTCCTCCGGGTGTTTCGGTTTCCCCCACTAGTTCAAAGACATGCGCTATAGGTGAATTGGGTAAGCTAAATTGTCCGTAGTGTATGTGTGTGAATGAGTGTGTATGAATTTTTGCCAGTGATGGGTTGCAGCTGGAAGGGCATCCGCTACGTAAAACATATGCTGGATAAGTTGGCGGTTCATTCCGCTGTGGCGACCCCAGATTAATGAAGGGACTAAGCCGAAAAGAAAATGAATGAATTAATAATTGTGTTGTTTCAGCTAATTTTGAATAAGTAGGTTGAACAACCAGCAAACTTCATTTTTAGAGTGTTGTTAAACAATAAAAATGTTACACAATATACTGTTAAAGACTGGCCTATTCACAATATTTGGCAATTTGTTGCAGTTAGAACAACATGGGGATTTTCTTACATGCAAACGGTCATGACTAACCCTTCTATTTCTATTACATTATTCATATGTTTAAATTTAAACATTAAAGTCTGATGTAAACTCATAGGTAGCCGGGAATGAAATGAAAGAGTGTTGAAAAAAGATTAGTTTCTCTCTTTCTTCCTTTAATGTGAATTAATGATGTCGCTCATACAGTGGTTGGATGGCTGCTACATCTGTGTATTTAAGCTACAGGCTGCTTTGAGCTGTGCTTTGAACTGCTTCTGTGGCATTCATAAAATATTTTTAATTTTAAAGAAAACTTACGATGAAAGGGCTCTCAGACAGGAACCAACTCCAAGTAGTAAACTAAATAAGTGAGCAGAAAGATGTGCATGGGGTTTCAGAAAAAAAGCAGTTCTAATATAGAGAACAAAGTATTTAGTATGTTTTTTTCTTTTCTTTGTACATCTTAATCAGAATGTCCCCATAAGTTTTATTCCTGTAATAGAATGTGTTGGTTCAGCAACATTGTGCAATATTGTTTTGAGCGTATCACAATTGTGTAGACTGAATTAGTTTACCTATGCAGACAATGCATGTATCCTCGTTTTTCTATCCTTTCTTTCTTTTCCATTTCAAATCTGAGATAGGAAAGCTTGATAGTTTTGACAACTCTGGACCGTGTGGCGTCAACATGTGTGATGGCATCATGCCCTCCTCTGTGTCTGTCTCTTTATCTCTGCACATCTGCCAGTGCAGATAGGGGCTTCACTTTAGGAGCCTTCCTGAGGAACTGTAGACTGAGCTGGGATCTCTGCGTTCTTGTGGTCCACTTTAAAAAAATATTACATAATAAACATGCTCATATTATAATTATATCACAAACCTTATGTTACTAGAGGTCATAGCAAAATAAATAAATATAAAAAACACCCTTTATTCAACTTAATTTGAAAAATATATATATATTTTTTTACTTTAGAGTCTCTAAATGCCTTTAGAATCCCTTTTCAATGCATTCTGAACAAAAAGTTCTTTCATTTTCCTTCTTCATTCGTGCTTTTCATGCTTAAGAAAAGTTTGAATAAAAAAATTGAATTCATCATTGAATTAGAAAGAAATTTATAATTAAAAAAAAATTGTTCTTTGGATTTTAAAATATTTAATATAAATATTTTAAGAACTGTTCACAAAATAGTTTTCAGAAATGGCTCTTCTATTATAGGTGCTTTCCCAGCAGGTAGTTATAGGAACTTCAAAATAAAAGAAACTAAGGGCCAATCCCCAAAACTAATTTTGTTTTGAGGATTTCACCTGGGGCAATTTTTTTGTGTTGCATTCGCACCTTTATTAGGAACTTTGAAGAGACATAAGCCAGTCGTCAACGATACCACACAAAGCAGTCAACACGGGGACGCCAAGTCGATTAAAGTAGAATATTCATTGTATCTAAAACTATCTATAACTACCATTGTTATATTGACCTTGAGCCACAAAATCAGTCATAAGTCTCAATTCTTGTGAATTGAGATTTACAGTATACATCACCTGAAAGCTGAATAAGCTGAATGCTTTCTATTGATATTTTTGTGAGTTAGGTTATGACATTATTTAACTGAGATCCAGTACAACTATTTGAACTATATCTCGAAGCTGGGAGTTAGAAAAAAATGCAAATATAGAGAAAATTGCTTGTAAATATATCTAAATATATTTACAAGCAATATGTTTTCATTTATTTACAATAGGAAATTTACAAAAAAAAAAAAATCTTCCTGGAACATGATTTTCACTTAATTTTCTTATGATTTTTGATTCTTGATCATTTTCAAAAACATATCTGTGCATCGCAAGACAATGTTTTGTGGTCTAGGATCACATACAGTATAACCCTCCTATAACTAAAATTGATCAAATGTGTTGTGAACATCTTTGTTTTTAAGAGTAAAGTATGCCTCTTGTGAGAGAAAAACTTGTCAACAACATCATTAAAACTTGTTTAAAAACAACAGATTAAGTAAAGTGTTTTATACTCCTAACATTACAGAAAAAAATCAGGTTAAAAACACATCCTTTGCACATCAATTCACCAACTCCGCCCCTAAGGGCAGTAGTAAGATATAAAATAGAGATGTGTTTTCAGCAAGGATTTAAAATATTCAGGTGAGTTACAGGATATGATATGAGGAGGGAGGCTGTTCCAGACTGGTGGAGTTCTTGGGTGAACAGCACTACTATACACACATACAGTACCGTATACCCCAGATAAACTTTTGGACATGGCGTTATAAGAGACAAATGCAAATTTCATGCACTAGTGCTACTAGCATTCAAACAACCTCCACAGTTTACTAGTGGGCAAAATTGTTATTCCAAGGCAGCACCCCTGGCCCGCTTTCATTATAGGTTTATTTATTCTCGTAGTCTGCTCTAGCATGAAGTCACCCTAAGCTGTTTGTGTAATCGAGATATCAGCATATTCTTGCTCCTGACATGGTATCAACAACATTTAGAATCAAGGTCCAAGGCTTTGAACCTAGTGCCAGCTCCCAACTCCAGCAGAATTTGCCAGATTGAGATCCTGCGCTTGGCATACATAACCCTGAAAAACCCCTGCGTGCCCTGTTGCTCTTGGGTTACACGGCTCCCCTCTTCCTCCAAACAGGGGGTGTCTCTTTCAGTGTGGGTGGGCTGGCCCTCTGCCGCTCACCTGCTGCGTCCAATAAAAAACCCTCTTGAGTCATGTGTCTTTAGCCCTGGGATAAACACACAGTTTCCACAAGGCAACAAAACTTCTACAGTCTTGATTTCTATGTAAGTATTTGTTGTGGGGAACCATGAAGGAGCCAGTGCCAAAAAGCTTCCACGCAGTTTTAATGTATTTAAATCTGTTTAATATACATTTCTTCAGTATGTCGGATAATACATCGCTTCCAGCATGGAGGAATGTGCAAAACTACCTAAGCAGTTTCAAAGTACATCACAGTTTGGGATGTGCATTCAATAATGCAGAAAACACTGAATATTTCAAGTGCTTCCAGCTTGTGAATATGCCAAAGCAACAAACCTTTTTATGCTATTCTGACTGTTTAGGCATAAAACAGAGTTTCTTCAAAACTTGTTTCAAGTTGATTTGCAGAATAAGGGATCTGCCATAAATGTGAAACAAACTGATTTATTAACAAGAAAATCTGAGATCTCTTACAGTCAAAATGTTGTCTCTGTAAATTCAAAAACCAATCTCTCAGCAAATACATATACTTTCAGACATGCTTTTTTAAAGAAACCAACTGTGAGACTGAAATTTTACACACTTAAAACATTACTGTTGGGTAAAAAGGGTCCCTCAACTTCCATCATAAGAATTTTTTTTTCTTCGTATGCCTTAAACTGAGGCACTGACTTTTTGGTGTTTAGCTGGAGCCAATGCAGAACCTGTGCTGACTGCAGCAGCTGTGTAGCTATACAGTTACATTCTCTTGGGTCGCCTGGTTCCTGAAATCTACATTTCCAATTCAAAGCACAGACTTTCTTGAATGTTAAACCACTGGAGCCATTACTCTGCATGATTCAATACGCTCTACCCATTAGCCTCCACTCAAACTCTCCAAACTCTTCAGGTTCAAACAATTTGTCATTCATTGAGAAATCAGTGGAAGCATAAATTAGAAATTCTAATTAACAACTGGGAGACTGTGAGAAAAGGATTACTGGACTAATATTGTATAATAGTTGAGTGGTGAGTAGGTGAGTAGTCACACTCTGCTGTTGTTTCTGTCTTCTACTGGAACCAAAGATGTTCAAAAGTTCACAAAAGAATCATATTAATTAAAAAAATTTCTCAAAAGAAAACTTTTGAGCATACAGTAGCCATTGAGCACAGGCCTATTTATTTATTGTGAATTTTGAAAAATCCTGACTACATATTTAAATAAGCCGGATGTCTGGACTGGAAATCCATAAGTTATCATTCACCTAGCTACAGTATATGAAAAGCAATGCAAGCAATGTGTCCTTAAAACTAAAAAGCTGTAGGGTTAGAACAACATAAACTGTTAATTCAAAATATTCTGACCAGTCACAGGTAAGCAAGGCCAGATATGGTCTGGACAGATTAGAAGGTAAGCTCTGAAACCACAAGGTCAGTGGTGGTGAGAATTTACTATTAGTGGTACAGTAAGAGACAAACCACAACCTGGAGACACTGTGCTGGTTGCCCAATGCTCATCGATGTGGCAGAGCAATGAAGTGTGTGGTGTGGTCCAAAACAAAGTCTTTTGTGGCACTAGTCACACAAAATGTTAATGATGGTTAATAATGAAAGAATGTGTCACAACACAATGTGCTCTGCTGAATATAGGGCTGCTACACTGCTCCATATTGAAAAATGTGAAAAACATCATAAAGCGTTCAAGTTTGTGCCCTGGCCTACAAACTCCCAGATCTCAATCTAATGGAGATGTACTGTAAATGTTTGGTTCCACCTCGCCCCCACACTGCTTAATATTGCATATCTCTTGTTTAACACACCTGAATGAGTTAGCCAGCTGATTAGAAGAGAGCTCCAAGAAGGAACTGTGCTGAGATCAACATGTTCTCTACATAGTGTTCACTGCTCTCTACCCCCAGTTTCTTTCATTTATTAATTAATTCATTCATTCATTCAATCATTCAAAAAGTCCAATATTCACAGCATTTTAAATTATTCAATTACTACAGTAGTGTGAAGGACTGTTAAGTCATAGAAGTCACGTCTTGCGCACGTTACCCCTTGAAGTGAACAAGCTTTCAAACTGTAATCATGGCAGATTATCCTGTGATGTCCACTTCGCAGGGCACTTATGGTCAAATGGAACAAAATTTCTGAAGCAGCAAGAGGAGCATACAAAATATGCATAGTGGGGAGCCGCAAAAACCTTAAAGTTTGTGTGAAATCAAAATGAACAATGTTTATTTTACAAGCGCGCATTGTTATTCTTTAGGTAAACAATTAATCTACGCAAGTTAATCCCCTTAAAAAATGTTTTTGGTAACCTTCAATCAAAATCTGACCATTTGCTTGCATGTTTGAAGTGGCAATCCTCCTGTGTTGATGTCAGTTTGACGGCTTCAATCACAATATTCTTAACCTGCCCCCCTTACCGTTAGTTTGCTATGAGTGAATGATGCAAAAATAATAATAAAGTCCCACCTCCTACCCAGTAGTCTGTTTCAGTTGGGAGTACATCAACATACTGAAATAAGTCTCAGCAACTTCTGTTTCATGCTGCCTTTAAGCTCTTTTATAAAGTCCATAGATCAACAGAATAGGCAAGATTTGGTTCATTGGTGTAAGACATAATAAATAAGGACATAATTATGGTTTATAATGAACTAATCTGCGAGTGTTCATCAGGCTTTTCAGGGAAAATTATTGCAAATAGTTGCATTGTCAAAGTAATTCCTTTTTTAATTATGCCTTCTTCTTCATTTAGTTTGTTCTGAACACTTGTGGTCAGCTGTAGACTCACAATAGTGAAATCTTCATTTCCCGGTTAAGCGTTTTAGCAGACAACTCTTATCCCAGTCACAACTGTTCTCCCTTATAGAAGCACATGTGCACGGACACTTTGGGAGTTTAATGCAATAGATTGTAATATACAGACAAGTGTAATCCTAACCCCGTAAGCCATTAACACATTATTTACCTTCCTTATATCTGGTTAGCTGTTAAGAATATAACGTAAACCATAGAATCCCAGAACCAAGGAAAAACAATCCTTCTCTGCGTATTATGCGGTCACTACACCATAAAAAATGGCATTCAGAAGTATTGGCACCTACTTATTCATGATTAATTGCACCAGCATCAGACTCCAGTGGAGAAGAGGATGGGTGATCTACACATAAACCTTTACTCATGATGCTGGGTAAAAAATGTGGGCAGCAGAAGGATGTGGGAGGTTGAGAAATGACAGAGACTTGGCAGAACGAAAGAGTGAGAAAACTGAGAGGCAGTTAAAGGAAAGGAAACGGAGCTAGAGAAGCAGCAACAGACAGACTGAGAAAGCAACAGATGGATAGACAGACAGAGGGAGAGAGAGCTGTGTCGAGTTGGCAGAATTAAGGAGTGGAGAGATGGTGTGATAAAGCAGAGAAACCCTGTATTCACCGCAGCTGTACAGAAGGCTCACCTGCCAAGAACAACACCATGTTTAAGGGCTATTTATTCTAACTGGATTACTATTACAGACACCACAATTCATGCTGTGAATTCTGAGAGTAACGGAAACCACGGGGCGGATTAAGGGATGCAATTCATTCTAATAGTTCTGGCTATGTATTACAATCATATATAGCAATAGTCACTCTTAATAGTCTGGCGTTTACTGCATATAGTTATGGAATTCACACATTCACATCTTTTCCTCCCATTGTCTATTTATATATTTCAGAGAGAGAGAGAGAGAGAGAGAGAGAGAGAGAGAGAGAGAGAGAGAGTATATATCTTTTTTTATTTTCAATGGAGTTCAATTTTGATGCAGTAATGTTTTTATACAAAACTGGTACATCTTGATTTTTAATGGTTCAGTTTTTTATAGGATTTGTTTATTAGTGTTAAAAATGGTTTATACAAATCATTCATTCTTTAATTAAACTAAATGTGTCAAACTGCATTTGTCCATTTTTGTTTTGTCTGCAGCCTACAAGACCAACGTACTCATTACATGTGTTTTCTATTGTGTTTCAACCCAATTGGGACAAACCAGATTGTTGGCTTACTTTTATGAACCAAAAACAAATGGGTTTCTCCACATTTTACACGAATTTGGGTAAAAATAGCACAGACATTTTTTAAAGAGAGTTACTGATTCAAGAAACACAGCAGGAAGGCTGAGTAACAACTTACAGAACAAACTATATCCATGTAACTAAATGAAATTATTTTAACTTGATTTTACAGTGAACCAGGTGTGAAAACGACACACACATTCAAGATAATAGTGCAAAAATCCTACAGCTCAGTGAAAATTATTATAGTTTTCATTATTAAAGTAATACATGCAATAAGTGTCAGTTCATCAGAGACTGGTGGTTCACAAATAAAAACAGTGCATATTCACTGACTGAATTTTCTGTTTTCAACAAAACATTAGTTTAGCACAAGTTATGTGAAAAATCGTCTCATAGACCAGCATATTTTGTATAAGATTTTAACAACTTCCATACAGTACAGTACATAAATCTTATGTTTTGACATAACAATGTACCTACAGTACTGTAGGCCTGCGTCACACACCACCAGGTAATCTGTCTTGCATATGTTTTGGAGAGCATTTCATTTGGTTTGCTTCTTGATTGGACAGCTGATTACCCGAATGCATGCAGTAATCAACTACTAAATAAATACCCCTAAAACTAAACAAATCATACTTTCCTACTACATACACGACCAGTCATACACTACAACTACATACAATGTCTGTCAAATCAGTGAAAGAGCTTAGATACACATACTCTGCCAGAACGAGTTCATGAGATAATAATGCAACAACAGAGTCTCTTTATGCGAATTGGCCTTTGAGTCAATATTGCTTTTTCCTCCACGGCTCATGCACTAACTTCCATTACTAGCAACCATTTAGCCTGGAGCTTTTCACCTGTATCTCATACCTCAGGCTATACTTCACCAACTTCCCCACCAACTTCAAATTTGTTACGGCTGGGGCTTCCTTTCCCTCCAGGCTTTTGATGGCTTCTTCCCCAGCAGAAAATTTTGCCTGTAACACAAACCCTTCTGTCTTGTGTTTTTACTTCAAACAAAGCTATTAATCACCTTAATCGCCCTCAATTAACCTGCGCCACCAGATGCTCTCGGCATGTCAAACCCTGAACTGTTCTAGCCAGCCAAACAGAACATAAATCAACCAGTGGAGCAATTTGCACCAGCAATTCCACATAAAGTTTGCGGAAGCTGGAAAACAAAACATTAACAACATGGAAACAGGCACCTGGGGGACGATCTACTCGCCACAAGGGAAAGTGATGAAATGAAGGAAGATGGAGGGGCAGAAAGTGTTCTTTAAGTTAAGATTGGAAAGTTTTTGCTCTCTCCATCCTGAGTGGGGCATGGAAGTTTACCGTGCTCCTAGCAGCTCTGACCAACACAACTTTACCAGGTTTCACGCACTGGGGTTCTGCCAAATGTTTGAAATCTTAAACCAAAGTACTTGCTTTGAACATGCTCTTACACATGGGTCTATCTTGTTTCACCGTTACGAAGCCTAAAACATTCTGGTCATGACTGGATTGTTGACAGGTGCGACAGGCAGGCTCTTATCTGTGGTGAAAGAATTGATGCCATTGTGACATTTATGACACTGTATCCGATTACAGCGAGGAAAACATATTAAACGCATATCAGAATGCATGAAGTTGACACAAAAAAATTAAAGATGCATGAATTTGTCTACAAAAGAATCACATGACTAGCAGTACCTAATAATGCTACATTTCAAAGCAATATATTATAATTTATATGTGTTAAGTGCATCATAGACACATGCTGAGGAAATCTTTCTCTTGAGTGTTGAGAAAATCTCCTCTTAGACCTGAGTAATGACAGATATATGTGAGGGAAACCTGAACCGAAAGCTGTTTCTTCGATGGATCATTTGCAGACAAATGGAAGCTTGTTTGTCTTTCAAACAGGGATTTCTTTCTTTCTATCTATCTATCTATCTATCTATCTATCTATCTATCTATCTATCTATCTATCTATCTATCTATCTATCTATCTATCTATCTATCTATCTATCTATCTATCTATCTATCTATCTATCTATCTATTTATCTGTTTGATCAAACAATGGCAGTTTTTGTTACGGACCCCAAATAATTCAGCAATAGTGTATAGATATTTAAATGTAAGTAATTTGGTTTGAAAACAGCAATGGCATCTACTATGCCAGAGTAATCATCGGTTCACTCTGCTGTGGTGACATCTGATAAAGAAAGGAATAAGTAGCATGGAAGTAACATGAGTGAAGCATTTAAAAACACACTTTAATCATAGTAAGACAAAAATAATACCACTAATTACATGGGTATTGCATGAGAATAAATAATCTGACCAATTACAATCAAGCATTTTAGAGACCCGTGTAACTGAAACAATGAATAGTAAAAATAAATGAATAAATAAATAAAAAAAAAAAAAGTTTTAAGGAATTGACTTTGTCCCTTTCCTGTCTATTAATCTAATCTTCTAAACCTTTGTAAAACACACAGGTATCATATAACCTTGTTTTGTTGTATTACAGTTCTCAATCTAACATATTTAGTAGTGTTTAACCTGTATACAATACAGCTATATTTAAACTCATCTAACAAACACATTAGCCAGTGTGATTATCATCTGTTATTCCACATGTTATTCCACCATGACGGCACAGGTTCTCATGCCAGAACTGGTCTCATTTTAACAGTGGGGGAACTGTGAACCTCAGACCACCACCCTCCTTTCCACCCACATTCAAAAGACAGTGACCAACTTTTATAATCTGCCCATAAATAAACAATGTGAAGCTTTAGAATTTATTCTAAAAATATATTAGAGTAAGTATATTTGGGGACAAAAAAAAATATTTTATGCAAAAGATATCTGATCTTCTGTCACACAAAAGCACTGATGCAACACCCAATTGCTCAGAGAGATTGCCACCCTGTATGTTTGCTCTGCATAAAATAATATGACTTAAAGCAGTGTAAAAGTATTATAGATTAAATTAAATATCAGAACATGTACTTCAGGGAGGAATGCACCAGTTCAGAGGTTCTGAGGAGAACCAGTTTCTCCTGAGAAAAGAGGCTCAGAAAACCCACATTCAATAACTCAACAACTGCTAGGCTGTTTGGTAAAGGGGGCATTTATCCCAGCCACTGGGTAACACAAAAAAACACATAATGTTTTTTTTACCTAAACTCAATCAATTTATACTACATGGCCTTAGTTACTATGTACATATATTTAAATTAATAAATTTGGTACAATGCACCATTTATGTACATACATGTTTTAACACTGTATATATGTATTAAAAAACGTATCTTTCTGAGAAAGAAAGAAAGAAAGAAAGAAAGAAAGAAAGAAAGAAAGACAGAAAGAAAGAAAGAAAGACAGAAAGAAAGACAGAAAGAAAGAAAGACAACAACCCATAAATTGGTTCAAAAAAACTACACCGAATTTTTCAAACATATTGGAAAAAATAAATAAATAAAAATAATAATTTAAATAGAATTCAAGAAATAGATTGAAAAAGCAAGTATGTGCAGCACTTGTGAAAGTGTGACAGTGGCAAATACCCAGCTGTAAGCTAAATCTTGGATTCAAATTCAGTATGTGGGTTTAAGGCCTTGATGTGACCACGTACTGCAGCAGGGCTTAACTGCTATAAAAGAAGGCCAAGCCCACTTGATCTGCCTCTTCAGCGCATTGAGCAGAGATCAAGGTCTCATTACAAGGTTTCCCCAATGTAGAAACCACCCTCTGACCAGGCAATGAACCAGCACAAAGCAACCACGTGTGCTATTCAGATAAGAGAATATGGTGTGTCCTATATACAGCTAAATGTTCAGTCGAAACATAATCACACATACTACAGAATTGGCATTTAATTAAGTGCATGTCTTTAAAAAATAATGTTAAATGTGAATTATCTGCACTTATAACATACTCTTAGGCTGCTAAAGATAGGCATTGAAATGATGAATTGACACTTAAGCACAAAAATTGTTGAAATATTTCTTCATATGTTTAGTCTTTCACCATTAACATTCCAAGAGATCACCCGTGGACAGCGACTGCTCTCCTTTCTGGATGAACACTTTTCTGTGCTAAGGTAATGGATGGTTTTGCTTACATATTCATACAGCCTAAGTAGACATGCCATCATTTGATAGAGACCCTGAAGGTCTGAGCACCATTATTTCTCCATCACTGGTTAAATAAGTTTCCATCCATTCAACACTTAACTGTAATTTGTTTTCCCAGGTCTGTAAAAACCTGGGAATTACCTGTTAAGCTTTGTGTGCTCAACATGCCATCAGTTACGTGGATCCAAATAGTAAGAAAAATTCTCAGAGATATTTAAATGTCAAAAAAGGTTGATGATAAAACAATGCTTTTTTTGTGCATCCTTTCAGGAATACACAGCTTAATGTGCACTTAATGTGCATATCATATGTGTAATACTAAATATTAAATATATTTAAATCCACAAGATGTCTGAAGAGAGGTTCCTGAAAAGAGCTTGGGATACCCAGAGGAGAGGAAATGAAGTCTTAGCGAGCACAAACTCTTACACTTCTGTCTAATGGTGGTTTCATTGAAGTTTATTTTCACAGGCTTTACACTGACCAACATTCCTCCGTCAGTGGTTGAAAAGCTGACGGTGTTTAACATTGCCATGGCTCGGCCAAGCTATCATTTTTATATGCGTAATTATTTTGATTTCCTGAGGCAGCTCATTTTGCACTTCTCAG
This sequence comes from Danio choprae, assembly GCA_903798125.1. Lineage (NCBI taxonomy): Eukaryota > Metazoa > Chordata > Actinopteri > Cypriniformes > Danionidae > Danio > Danio choprae. The sequence goes on from CAIGQW010054109.1 coordinate 15,044,615, forward strand.
CTGTTTGCTTTTGGCACTTGAGATGAGTTCAAACGAGAGGCCAGCTGTTTATTTTTAGGCTCCCTTTACAATGATTTGGACAGGTTTAGTCCACTAACCTCCATTGTACCATTTGATGTGTATAGTTTTGACTCTGTCCCTAACCCACTGCCATCACCAATTAATAACCTAATAAACTGAGACATCCTCTTAATTTAAGAATGCAACACTTCTGTTCAAAAAATGTTACTGAAAGCAGACTTTTTTATTTATTTCTTTAGCCCCACCCACTAGATTATCCATCTACATATAAGATACTCTGCAGGTGCAGCTAAGAGGATCATTAGAATCAAATGTATTACATATTGAACAATTTTTAAAAGTAAACACTTTTAAGTAAGGGATAACGTACATCTAGATGGTTGCTCTTACAAAATAAAGTCCAACAGGCTTATCAGCATGTTGTATAAGACTGAAGAGCTTTATTCTGTGAAAACAACCACCTAGATGTACATTATCCCACTTATTACACAGCTACTTGGCATAAAAGTAAACAATTAGACACAAAACATTGATCTAAGCTGTAATACGTTACAATTTTTTAAATTAAACATACAGTAAAGCCTGCAGAAAGAAAAATGTCTACACTAACGTGTATTATTCTGTCACAAACATTTAGAAATGTTCAAATGATGATAAGTCTGTGTTATAGGCTAAGTTAGTCAACTTAAGGCCCAATCCCAATTCTACCCCTTTGTCCTATCCCTTACCCCTTACCCCTTACCCATCCCAATTCTCTTTCGCCTACAGGCGTAGGGCTAAGGGGAAGGGCAAGATAGCCTTTGAAACTGATTTTCCAGGACCACACTCGAAACCAAGGGGTATGAAATCTTCCCAGAATATAGCAGCTACAACGGCAACACAAGTCAGGAGATGCATTTGTATTTTTTGGCATTATTAAGAATTTTTACAACAAACAAGCATATGTTTTAATACATTCATAACATCGTTTGTGTTTTACGGTCATGCTTTAAAAAAAAACGAATGAAAACAAAGCCCACGCTAAATTTCGATATCTATAATCCATAATAATAACTTCTGTATAGTAGTCTAACAACATACTTTCACATCTGTCACTCAATTACACTCGAATAACCTGTCAGAAAAGTCTAGTGGCTGAGAATTACCTTTTTACAGTGTCTGGTAGGCTATAAAGTTTATTTTGTTTTCTTGTGTTTACATAAATGCACCGTACTGTTACAAGCTTTTTGCCACATTATAATGTTATGATAACATGATATCACTGCCTTCGGTAATTTGAGTTGATCATTCTGCACATTTGACACGCTTAACGTGCGTTTCGCACACATCGCTCGAGTTGGAAAATCTGTACTTCGGTGGACATTTGCCCCACTTTAACCAATCAGGAGCTTGCTCTTGTAGGTTTTTGACTATCGTATAAATGTAAACATTTTATTGACTACCTACAAAGCCCTGAACGGCTTAGCTCCCCGGTATTTGAGGGAGCTCCTGGTGCCCGGTATTTGAGGGAGCTCCTGGTGCCCCTCACGTCCACTACGCTCAATTAATTCTGGACGATTGATTATTCCCAGAATAACAAAATCAACTGTAGGCGGTAGATCTTTCTCATATCTGGCACCTAAACTCTGGAACAGCCTTCCTAGCACAGTTCGGGAAGCAGACACACACTGTCAGTTCAAAACTAGATTAAAGACACATCTCTTTGCATTAGCATACACATAAAACACAAATAAAAACACAATAAAAATAAAAAAATTAAATAAAAAAAATAAAACACAAAATCCTCTACAGAATAGGAGCCGGAAACACTTCCCAAAAGACATTATAATTTGAACGACATCTACAACTATGTTAGTCTGTTTTTACTATTCCCAAGGTTTCCATAGTCCTGGACTAGGCCATATCCTGAGCAGCTGCTGTGGTCGTCATGGAGGAGTAGAGAGCATGAGACTGATTCCTGAAAGCATGAGTCTTCGCATTGATCCTGGAGGGCCAGCCTGTACACAAGCCGGTGACCTCTCTCACCTGCAGATTCTATACGATGGACGTCCAGGGTTTTTCAGCCTCCGGCGCCTAGACTGCAGCTCTGCACAAGAAGTTTGGCAAGAGAAGAAATGGTTGTGCCCAACTGAGCCTGGATTCTCTCAAGGTTTTTTTACCTTCACTTTCGTCGATTGGTGAAGTTTGTTCCTCACCACTTTCGCCAGTGTCGCCACTGGCTTGCATTTTTGGGACTCGTGGAGCTGCGCTTAGATGGAATTGCTCTTCAGTGTTTGGACTTTCAGCAGTAAAAATTAAACCACACTGAACTGAACTAAACTGAACTTTAACTCTGAAAACTGGACTGACGCAGTTTTAATTTACTAGAACTTCTGTTAAGCTGCTTTGACACAATTAAAATTGTAAAAGCGCTATAGAAATAAAGATGAATTGAATTGAATTATGACATAGCACCTGTTGTTGGTGTCCCGAGGGGAAATCCTCCTGCCGACACCGGACAACATTCATCAAACTGGGCTCGGTTAAATCTGAAGCACCGCTGAAGGCCTTCATCATCCAGGTACAGTTCCTGGGGGAGTTGATGAACTCACAGAGCTGGGTGCACTTCTGAAAGGATCTAGTGGACTCAGACACGGCTCCGAACGAATATACACTGTTTTTTAGCACCTAAAGCACATAAAGCACAGCTATTCTCTCAATAAATTGCATGTTAGCCATTTAGCAATTAATCTAGAGTCACCGGGCAGACAGAAGCCCCGCCCATGACGCAAAATCTGCATCTATTGTGAAGTGAATTTGATGCGCGAATGAAACGTGTTAGCTCAAAATGTTCACACGTCTATTTACAAGCGAACATTGTGATTTATTCACGAGTTTAGCATCTGGTGTGAACACAGCTTAAATCTGTGCTATTAGTTTTAGCAGTTGTTATCTGGGAATAACATACTTTGGAATGCTGTGATTGACCAATTAGAAGCATTTCAGAGAGAAGTGAAATAAAATTAAATAAAGCACTGATTCATTTTTCATTGGCTTTGGAACAGGAGAGAAAATAAATTGTGATAAAAAAACAACTACGCAGCGTCAAGCGTCCAATTAAAGAAAATGGTTAAAATAGTAATTTATACAGAAATTTAGAAATTACTTCTAAATTTGTAGGTTTTGTAACAACAATATGCTTACTTAAGGTAAAAAAAAAAAAAGAAAAAAAAAAGGATGGAGTTCATGACCCCTTAAAAGCACGATTACCAAAGACAGAACACATAATAGATTTCTTGTTTCACACAAGATAAAATTGACAGACAGTTAGATATTATCCATATCGTATGATAGTCTCCTGTCTGCCAGAATGCAGTTACCGTATCAAACACTCACAGTTGCTACCGTGTAAATCAATACAGTTGACATGCTAGTACTCCATTCCCATAACACACAGTCTTTGGTGTACTGTACGTACTTCATGCATGTCCATTTATATATTTTTCTCCAGGAGTTTTGCCCTCTGGCTAAATCTAGCATTGGCTTTAATAACTTGAAGATTGGCACATCTAATATCTCAAGCCTTGGCATGTGTGTTAGCAAATCCATTGATGCATTTATTTTAATCTAAAACAAGATTTTGAGATTGCTAATAAAGCGAGCGGAAAATTAAAACAATTAAACGTTATTGATTCCATCACCTTGGAAAACCAGGCCTGTGGCAAAACATAATTGTACAAGTGATTTAATGGGATTGTTTGTTCCATATCACAGTGTTGGGCTTAAATTAATCTTTGGTTTTGCTGATATGGAGAATATTGTATGGACTCGTTCTTGGCTGTTGGCTGATTTATCAGACTCTCACAAAAGGAATCTAATCTTGTGTTTCTCAATGCTTTACTCTGGGAAGGGGCCCTCGAGTGTTGATGAGGTCCCGATTGTCAGTCTGCGTATCTCTCTCACACACACACACACACACACACACACACACACACACACACACACACACACACACACACACACACACACACACACACACACACACACACACACACACACACACACACACACACA
>CAIGQW010054109.1:15091605-15119078 GCA_903798125.1 Danio choprae
GTTTGGGTGTCTTAACCCAGGCTGGTGTCTGTGTCACAGATGGAGGTCAGGTCAAAGAGTAGAGCTCAGCTGCCAAGCTGGTTCATTTCCCAAGTAATGACGTAGCTGCTTAAACACCATAGTATGATGCGTTGTTGGACAGTTGTTTCTAAAACTCAAACATCCATTGTCCGATAGATAACTTCTGTTAATTGCAAATGTTGAGGTCAAAATAATGTTTGTGCACATGCATTATTTATTCCATATGTCATTTTAAGAAGAAACTAAGCTTCAGACTACAGGTCAAGAGCTGCAGTTTTGCAACTAAACAAGTTTGTGAATGTTTACTGGAAAACACAGAACCCTGAAGGAACTTGTGACCTTGCAAAGCTTTTGGGAAAAGAACCCCTGAATAGCTGCCTTTTTTTGTGTTGCGTTATGGGTTATGTTCACATTTCTGCTGTCCTAGAGGTCAGATCTGAACATTTTGGATGCTGTCACTGTTTTAAGAATGAAAGGAAGAGAGGTAGGCAGGAAGAGAGGTGAATGCTTTTTTTCCCCCTTTTGTCAGCAGCATGGAGCTGGGTGGACAGGCCTGTTAATTGGTGATTTAATTAGTGCTTAATATTGCAGCTGTGCCCAAAACAGAAAAATCAAGAACTGCACAGCAGTGAATACAGAGCATCATTTACCTTACAGACAAAACGGCACCCTTAAGGTTGCAATACAAAGAAAAATGGATGTCATATAAACTAAACAACTGAGAATGACACACTAACAGACTTATTGTCCTAACACGGCAAACGCATGTAGAAGCATGCACCTTGTTGCTAGGAGACCCATGACAAATGAAAACAATATGTTTTCTATAATAGGCTTGAAATATCAAACACGTTTGTTATACTCAGGCTGGGTGAAATCTTCGTAAGCTTTGTCTGATTTCGAAGGCTACACCTGCGGGGGTCATATTTGTCATCCGCATACATCATTTGGCTGCTTCATTTAAGAAAAGAAATTACAGTAATTTACACCTTGCAAGGATTCACACTTAATTATGCTTCCCTTCCTCAAATAAGACACCCTCGATGACATATTGGACCAAAGAAAAAGGTGACCTCCGGAGGACACAGCCTTCTAAATGAGACGCAGTAGAAACTCTGTGCTTCTCATGCACTGTGAAATTTTCTGCAAACTCTGTCAACTTGCAGCTGGAATAAACTACATAACTTTTGCATAGATTGTTGCCCCAATTTGCAGTCTGGACGAGTCAAAGCTATTTGCCTAGTCAGATCCTGTCTGCAGATTTTAGGCAGTCAGGTTGACAGATTTCACAGAGATTTGTGTAGTGTATGATGGGCACAGACTCAGAGTTTTTTTTTATTTTTTAGCTCCAAACTTTTATTTTATCCAGTCGGAGCATACCACACAAGGAGGTTGAGTTGAGGAGCACATTTCTGTACAGGTTTGTTGTTTTCTGTTGTTTTCCGATGTGATTCTCAGTTGTTTAATGACACCAAGATTGTAGACAGTCAGTAAATGTACAGTATGATGTCATGTGGTGTGTTCCAGCTGTTATACCAGTGGCAATGCTACAAAAATCAGATAAAAAAAAATGTGCTAAAAATGTTTTGTAAAATTTGAAAATGAAGTAAAATAACTCAACATTTCTCTTTAGTGTAACTGCTGGTGGATGAGTTCTTTCAGTTGTGTGCTTCTATTTTATAATGAATGGTAAATCCAAGAGCTGTCAATCTGATCAGTTCAATTGAATCTTTGTTTAACAATCTCTGGTTGGTTTTTACTCATTTTCCCTACCAGCTATATATCTATCGATATATCTGTCATTAATATGATTAGACAAAGTTTAAAAATCCTTTGCAATCTGAATGACATCTGAATCAGAGTTGTCCAATTAATTCCAATTAAACATATAACTTTTTTATTCGCACTGGGCTACTAGTCCGATTATAAATTATTATTTGGGTCTTTGTGTTTTGGTTTTGTTGCCTTGTTTGCATTAAAAGCACCTCAAAATAAATGCATTTGGTCTTCTTTTATGCTTGGTGAAGCTACAAATAAAAGCATGGGCCAAATGCTGCATGTGCATTCTGTTTACACATTCCTTGTGTTGTTTGCTCTCTACCTGAAACAATTGTGACTGTCTGCTAGGTAAGACCATTTCAACAAGATATATTGTTTCAAACATCTTTATATTCAATTTCAGTGTACATTACTTGCTTGTGTTTTTTACCTTTTTCTCTTTGGGGTCCACTGAGGTCCACCCTGTTTTTCCAAGCTCCAATCTTTTCAAACATTTTTGACTACCCAAAATTTGTAGAGTAGCTCTGACTTTTGGCTGTTAGCGCTAATGCATCCAGACGGCAAATCTTATAGTGTATTTCAGGCTTTTCTGACATTCTCAAAAGATTTCTGGAGAGATATGACTCATATTATGTTCCTACCCTATTTGCACACCCATAAAATCCACCAGGTCTATTGTTGCAGAGTTAATCATACATAGAGAACACTGCGATTTTTGCGCAGAGCAAGATTGAGCAATCTGTCTTTATAATGTCATTTTGTGTTCTGTTACCTCCTACAAATGTGGTGCTAAGCCGCAGTGAGAGGTAAGAATGAAGGAGTGTTCTTTAGAGGAAAGTGTACTGATGGAAAAAGAGGTTGTAATGACACCACTGAGTCTTGAAGTGAAATGATGGAATAAGGTACGTGGCATATGTTAACTTTTATGATGAAAAGAAAGAGCACCGGGAGCCGAAGCTGTGCTTTTCAAAAAGCCAACCCTCCCGAGCCAACAGAACGCCAGTGCAACATGAGAAAAGACAGATAAGATAGTGAAATTGAGTCAGAAACAGAGAAATAGAACGCAATACTCAGTTGAAAAAAAAAAAAAAGCAAGAGATTAAGAGTGAAGAATCAAGGGTGGTTTATGCAGCTCTGAAGTAACAGTCCATGCCAGCTGCAGTTTGCAGTTTGTTCCTGAGGTTATGCCTGACAGTAACTTGAGCCATGTGTGCAGGCTGATAAAATGTGGATTAAGCAAGAAGGAGAGACGGGCAGCAAGAGGCATGACCATAACAACTCACTACAGGCCCTCCAGGACCCCAATCATATAGAAAATAGATTAATTTCTTCCTTTTCAGGTACAGCACAACATAACTTATTTGATACGGAGTAAAATGTAGAGCTTCGGCATGTTGTGTAGGTTCAGACTGCCATAAGCGTTGTCTGTATTAAATTATAAACTGGCCTTCTGTAAAAAGCATAGCTGTACGTGTATTAAGGTCAAAAACCAAAAAGGGGTTTTGAAGACTGTAAAAATGATATGACAAAAAGTCAATACATGATAAATATATAATAATAATAACAAATAAATGTTTTATTTGAACTCATTTTAATCAGGTTTCAACTACATTTTTTTTAGTTATACAAAGTTTAACTTTAAAAAAGTGAAAACCCAAAAATGAAAATCCTGTCATCATTTACTCACACATTACTTGTTCGAAACCGTTATGAGTTTCTTCTGTTGAACACAAAAATGTTGGTTCTGATGGGTCCCAGCAACCAGCATTCTTCAATATAACTTCTCTTGTGTTCAACTGAAGATACTCATAACAATTTAATACCACATGAGGGAGAGTAAACAATGAGATCATTTTCATTTTTGGGGTGAACTATACCTTTATTACATGTAGTCAGTTTGCCTGATGTAAGTTGAGATGACTTGAAAAGTTCACTTGATTAAACTAAAACAAATACAGCAATACTTCTTTTTACATTTGGCATTTGCATTCACAATGATATTCATCTGTATGGTCAAACTTCTGTAGAAAACAAACCTAAAACCATGACTTATTTATCCTCCCCCTTACATTGTCTTTCACATTTTTGTTTTAGTCTTTCCCATAGTTTGATAATGTTTTCCCACCAGACCCAAATGAATTAAAGGTCTCCACATTTTTCCTGTCACTCTCGTGCAAATGCCATTTTTAAAAAGTGAGTAAACCCATTGTGTTTAAAGCAATTAGTTGACTTTATTTAAAAATAAGTATTTTGCCTTAAAATTACTTAGTAAATAAACTATGAGCATCATTTAAGATAAGTAAGTAGTTATCCTAACAGGTCCAAGTTTTACTCTAAGGTACACTCACTTTTTTTAATTAAAGTAACTAATCGCTTTTTTTACAGAGAATGCAATTTAAACATTTTGATTTTGAATTTGCATTTGCCTATTCCCATCATTAAATAATTGAATTTCCTTAAACTATTCTGGTGACCTGTTGTTTTGTGCTAAATAGTATAAATGTTTGTGGCATAACTGTAATGCAATGCTACCAGAATTGCTTAAATGGTCTTTCACAAAATCTCCCCTGTGGCCTCATGGGATTGTAAGGTGCTTACTATTTTATACATAATTAGATTTTGGACATTATGAATAATAAATCTATAAAGAATACATTCTATGCTGATGTACAATTTAGTTCTTTCATTCATTCAATTTCCTTCAGCTTAGTCCTTTATTTATCAGGGGTAGCCACAGTAGAATGAACCACCAACTACTCCAGCATATGTTTTACGCAGTGGATGCCCTTCCAGCCGTAACCCAGTACAGCGAAACACCCATACACTCTCACATTCACACATACACTCATACACTATGGCCAATTCACCTATAGCGCATGTTTTCGGAATGTGGGGAAAACCGGAGCACCCGGAGGAAACCCACGCGAACACGGGAAGAACATGCAAACTCCACACAGAAATGCCAATTGGCCCTGCCAGGACTCGAACCGGCGACCTTCTTGCTGTGAGGTGACAGTGCGAACCATTGAGCCATCCTACAATTTAGTTGTGGTTTATTAAAAAAACCAAAAAAACAAAACACTGCCTTAAAGTGGTGTCTTCATAAGCACTACTAATATATAGTAAACTTTCAACAAGGCATCAGAATATATTGATATTACATAGTAGGATACCTACAAATTACAAAATGATTATTTCATAAAAGTTTAATTTCCACCTTGCAGCAAAGGTTGTTCTGTTTGCTCACTTAAAAGGCAAAATCCGCCCTACTCAGATCTCCCCTCACAGCAGTTTTCCCCTCTTAACAGTCAAAAGCAATTGGTTAAACCCTGATGAATTAGACGTATTGCACATCCTCTTTACATCTAACTGTCATTCTTTACTTCCTTTGTTTCCACAGATAGTGACCTGCCTCATCCTGGCTTAGAGAAGGACTCAAAGACTTGCTCCATTGTTTTTGTCTAGCAACCGGGCAGAGATGAAGAGTATAGACAAGGCATCAGCTGTTGTATGGTGACTGGAGACAAGACAAAAGTCTGCTTTATGAATGCTTCTTTCTCAGATACATTAGAGACCTGCAGTCAGAGATACAACAGTGTATCGCTTGACTAGAGAATGAATGGCGTGCTCTGCCTGCCACAATGCTCAGCATTCACACCTGTCGGGAAAGATGCCGATTGCTCTAAATATTCAAGAAAACCCACTAAACTTCAATAGCTAACAGCAATGTGAGCCAAGAAACAGGAGGAGGAATGCTGTCAGGGTTCTCCTAAAGCTGAACACCTCTGTCCTTGTTCGTGGATCACTTGTGCACTGACAGCCAGGACATTTTGCCTATGAAATAACCTTGCAGGCATACTGAACAAAACTAAGGGCTAACTCGGATACCAATCCAGCCCCAAGGCCACACTGACAGATCAGCTGTTTTTCCATTGATTTTAGAAAGGAATCTTCCAAACTTGCTCTTACATCTTACATACTTTCAGCTGTCTGGTTGTGTTTTTCAAGGCAATCTTATAAATATACTTTCTGGAGTCTATACTACAATTGTCGGTGACTTCTCAAAAGTGAAGAGAAAAACCTCCCTAGGACCCGGAAGTCAGTGTATTTTAGTATAAGCTAAGGAGAAGGACACAAATAATAAGCTCACACCCTGAGGTGATAAAGAATATTTTCTCGCCAGCCTTTTTCTCTTTGCACTTCGTTGAACGCCCCATTGAATGATAAACTGCCACATGAAGCGTCTCATCACAGAAACCTTCTCATTTTTTAGAGTGAGTATATTTCTACTGTAGCATAAAACACATTCATAATGAGGTTTATGCTTTACACAAAAGTTATTGTTATTATACTAGGTATAGTTCACTCAAAAGTTATCATTATGTTTGTCTTAAAGGGATAGTTCACCCAAAAATTAAATTGTACTGATTATTTACTCATCCTTAAGTTGTTCCAAACCTTTCTGAGTTTCCTTCTTTTGTTTGGAATATAACATAAGTCTTACTACTTGTGGTTTATTTGCTCATTTTGTTTTATCACAATAACAAGATTTATACTGCATCTTTCAAGCTTCTAAAGCGCAATAAAGATTCATAAAATGGTTCATATGAGGTGCATATTCCAAGTCATAAGATTCATATCAAGTCATAACCAGTATTTTAGTTGTTGCTCACTGATAATGTTCCAGTAAAGATAAACACTAAATGAATCATAGAGTGAATTAAAGAGTTGAACTGGATCAGTCTGAACAATGAATGAATCATTAAAAGAATTATTCATTTACACATCAGGATTTTACTTTACAAACTGAAAGTATGATTTTTGACTATAAGAAAAACTTTTCATTTTTAGCGCTTGGTCTATGATTTGCATGAGAATAAAATTCTTTAAAACTGTAAATAACTCTGAATGCAGTAATTGCATGGTACCTCTTTGAAAGTTATCTTTAATTGTGTCATAGAGTGCATTGAATCAATAAGTCAGTAATTGTTCTCTGATATTTAGAAGGTATGTGGCTTAGACTTGACAATATATACTCGACAAAAGGGTCAGAAAGAGATGTATTTAGAATTTTTAAGAGTATTTTGAGACATACGTGAAGACAAAGGCAACAATTATTATCAACCTCTAAATATACAGGTGAGTTTTATTGCCATCCTTTCACTCAAGAGAAAGGACAGTAAGAGCTGAGTAATATGACACAATGCATAAACATGCATTGAAATTTATACTCCGCAGTGTACCTGTGTTTGATGCCTCATACATGGCAAATTTCACAATATACATGTTAAACTATCAAAAGATACATTTAAACTGATATTAGGTCTTTTGGGGTGTCGCTTAATAAATTTATAGTCTGTATGTCCCACATTTTACTTTCTGACACGCTGTTAACAGATGGCTGGCTGAGAACTGCTCCTTAAAGCCCATCGCACAATGAATGTGAAGTGCCATGCCAAGTCTTCTAAACATTGTTTTCTATCAGTATATGTACATCAGCGCGTCCATTTGCCCTCTATCCATGTCACTTAGCAGCATATTAAAAAAGGTAAAGTCTCCCTTCGTCTTATGTTTTCAAAATAAGAGTCCCACATACGTAGTAAGTTTAATATAAGCTTAGATAAAATAAGGGGGAAATATTTTTGTGAAATTAGGATGTCGTCCAGGTAAACGAAAACAAAGATATTAAGCATGTCCCTCAGTACATTGTTTACCAGCACCTGGAACACAGACGGAGCATTAACCAGAATGGACCCGATATTCAAATTGACCGAGCGGGTTATTAAAAGCGGTTTTCCACTCGTCACCTTCCCTGATGCGCACTAGGTGATAAGCGTTGCGCAGATCTGGTTTAGTGAAAACTTTAGCTCCCTGTAACAATGTAACAGTCTGCCACTGTCATTTTGTTCCGATTGGCCTGTTTTTCACCCAGATTTTACACTCACAGGATTTACATGAGAACAAGGAAACAATGGTGTTTGAGGCTCTCCGTATGCTATTTCCATGTACTGAGCTCTTATTATTCAACTATGCTTATCCAGATTTTCATTATTAATGTCTTGTCTTATGTTCCAAACAAGGATCTATATGTGTTTGAAACAATATGGATAGTTCAATTTAGGTAAACTATCATTTTAACAATCATTATACAGAAGTCTTATCACTGACTTTGGTGTTTTTGTTTCATGGGCTTTCTTGATTCCACTTTTCTCTTTTCATGCTTCACCTCAATCGCAGGGAAGCAGTATGTAAGCGACAGGAGACTCAGGTCCACAGGGACTTAATTATCAAAGCTTCAGAAACGTACATGTACACAACCCCTGCGGCCACACATGTGTGAGGTGACTGACTTTGAACAAACAGTGCAAAATAATGACACAGGTTCTGGATGAAAAGAAGAGTTAGCCTTGGCCCTTGATTATAATGTATGCAGTGTAGTTTAAGAGCAGATGCAGTTTGCTGGTGCAGCAGTGCTGACTACGAAGCCAAAGCCACTTACGGGATTGTAAAGACAAGCTGTCTGTCCTGCAACCTTGAGGGTCACAGGGACCACAGAGACAGGCCATTTGTGAAGGAATTAAGGCTTCAGCCCCTGAGCAGGAGGGAAATTGTCTTTCTCACTATTTAAAATCTTTATTTTCTCTCTACAGGAATCCAAATTGCTGTCCTTAACAGCCACATTAACAGGCTTTAAACTAAACAGTAGTTTTAAATTAAAGGTCTTTAAATTTGGTCTTACAGTTTACTGATTTTAATAACAGATTTATTTGTAAATTTTGGTCTGGTTTCAGAATGTAGTTTAAAAATCTGAAGATATTTTAAAGAATTTGCATATATTAGGGAGGACAGAGTGATGTGCATTTTAACATACCTCTTTTCCTTGCCTAGTGACTTTGCATGTGACACTTTCATAACAATTGGAGCTATAGTTTTATTAAAAATATATTATAAAATGTTCTAAAAACATACCATTTTAAAATGTTTATATATAAAATGCAGATAATACAGAATTAAAAAATAATAATAATTGGTTAATTGTATGTTACTTAAATATAGTGGAAGAATAATACCGTGGGCGTAATGGTGTTTATTGTATAAAATCTGGTAAGAAAAAAGATGCAGCTAAAAAGTAGAGCTATATTTTTGTGTCATCAATTTATAGTGAAATTACATTTCCACAAAGCCCTGCAACCGAGTGACACAGTGACTCAGTGGTTAGCACTGTCGCATCACCGCAAGAATGGTTTGAGTCAGCTGCGTCAGTTGCCATTTCTGTGTGGAGTTTGCATGTTCTCCCCATGTTCGCATGGGTTTCCTCAGGGTGCTTCGGTTTCCCCCATAGTATAAGACATGCGGTATAGGTGAATTAAAAAAACTAAATTGGCCGTAGTGTATGAGTGTGTGTGTATGGGTGTTTCCCAGTACTGGATTGCAGCTGGAAGGACATCCGCTGTGTAAAACATATGCTGGATAAGTTGCCGGTTTATTCCGCTGTATCGACCACTGATAAATAAAGGGACTAAGCCGAAAGAAAATGAATGAATGCAAAGCCCTGCAAGCACTACATATTATGTTTTATATAAAAAATTTATTTAGAAAGTAAAAAATTTGATGTGTATGGTAATTAGCATAAGTGTGTACATCATAAAAAGTAGTTACAGTACCTAAAAAAGTAAGGAAACCTGTTGCCTTAAAAGCAACAAGTTGATACTTAACAAGTGAGTAAACCTGTTGTAACTTAGAACTGTTAAGATGACTTAACTTAATTGTTATAATTATGCATATAGTTCCATTTACTTAATTTTAAGGTAATAGATTTACTTAATTTTTAGGTAAACGAATTACTTTTTACTGTGCAAAGCATATTTGTTCAAATAAATTGATATATCACATTGTTAATGATAAAGAAATAATGAAATATTTAGTTATGAACATCAAAATGCCTTCCCATGACTAAAATGCTGTCACAGAATTGTTTACTATGATTTTTTATCAATTTTTATTATGATGGTTTTTTTTTTTTTTTAATATAAAAATTTGTTTCCTCAACTGGGCCTCACGCTGCGCAGTGGGTAGCACGTTCGCCTCACAGCAAGAAGGCCGCTGGTTCGAGCCTCGGCTGGGTCAGTTGGCGTTTCTGTGTGGAGTTTGCATGTTCTCCCCGTGTTGCCGTGGGTTTCCTCCGGGTGCTCCGGTTTCCCTTACAAGTCCAAAGACATGCGGTATAGGTGAATTGGGTAAGCTAAATTGTCCGTAGTGTATGTGTGTGAATGAGAGTGTGTGGCTGTTTCCCAGTGATGGGTTGCACCTGGAAGGGCATCCGCTGCGTAAAACATATGCTGGATAAGTTGGCGGCTCATTCCGCTGTGGCGACCCCAGATTAATAAAGGGATTAAGCCGAAATAAAAATGAATGAATGAATGAATGAATGTTTCCTCAATCTTCTCACCTAATTTCCAACATGTTTCTTTCAGGAACTCTAACCAGGTGTCCTCTCACAACTGGGAGCCCATCTTCATTACTCCACCAGCCAAACATCATGTCAGAATTGGAGAATTATTCTCCTCCAAGAGGCCACCCTCATCCTGACCCGGCTCGCATCCAGCAGAACCTCCTGGAGGAGCAGGTGGAGCTCTGGTGGTTCAGTGAGCCTCGCAAATCCCTATTATGCTACTGCGCCTCGGTGGCCTTGATACTGGGCTGCGGCCTGGGTGGCGTCGGCCTTCTCTCCACCACCACCAGCCTTTCCAGCGAGTGGCGTTTGGGCGCGGGAACTGCTCTTTGTCTTCTCGCTCTGGCTGTCTTACTAAAGCAGCTGTTAAGCTCTGCCGTCCAGGACATGAACTGCGTGAGAAGTAGACGACGGATCAACATGCTAAAGAGTGGAGGTTTGTCTGACGTCCTCATTATGTTCATCACAGGAGCCTCTCTGCTTATTTGTGGCGCTGTGCTACTGGATATGGCCTTGGCGTACCACATGCCCAAACCTGGCAAGGCACTTAATGACATGTATATATCCGGGGTGGTGATGCTGGCAGGAGGGAGTTTTACAGTGTTTGCGGTTGGAATTTACACAACAGTGGCGTTCTTCTTGGAGAGGACAGGGCCGAGACAGAGACGCTGGGAGAGGACAGTGCGAGTTTTCAGCATTTCAGCACAGATGCAGGGGAGAAGAGAGACTGCATCGAGTCTGGCTCACCTCATTTAACTGACTGCAAAATAAATACAGCACAAGTCAAAAGTTTACATACATTTAGCAGATTCTGCAAAATAAGAGAGATCAAACTAAATGCATTTTCATTTTGAATAGAACTGACCTGAGTAAGATATCTCATATCAAAAGATGCTGCTCACAAATAGTCCATGTTGTGTGGTCAAATGTTCACTGATGCTCCAGAAAATCAAACGACGCATTAAGTGCTGGGGGGTGAAATCTTTTGGAATTTGAAATTTAGGGTAAATTTTATTTTCGTCTTATGTGAAACATCTACTAAATGAATAAAAGTAAACATCTTAAACACCCCCCCCCCCTGCCCCCCACCCCATTTGCATTTTTGTGTTCTTCTGCAGCACCAGTGAAAGTTTGAACTTCTTTCAAAATCATACAGTAATTTATAAAATAGGTTCAAATACACAAGAGATCCTGAAAAACCAAGGAACTCATGATGGACTCGACAACTGACTCATGAACTAAAAAAGAGGGAAAAAAAGGTTGTGGATCATGTAGCTACACAGCATTAAAAAACAAGTGTAGGACAATTTTGAAGGGGGTAATTTTTTCTTTTTCGGATCAGGACTAAATATAGGATAAAATGCATTTTGTATGAAATCTCTTATTTTGTTAAAAAATAATTAAATGTAAATAATTAACATACAGATTCTGCAAGGTGTATGTAAACGTTTGCCTTCCACTGAGCTAAAATCTTAAACTAAGGCACAAAACATGTGAAATTTACAATAGCATTTCACAAACTGATTAACATTTTGGCTCAAGAATTCAGCCATTAAACCTTTTAAAAAGCACAAACTTTCAGCTTTTTACATGATTCACACCAGTGAAGTACAGTTAAAAGTACTGAAAAAGCACAAAAACAAGCTAATTGATCGTAACGCTAATTGATTTTAGGTGAAACGTGCTGCTTTCTGTTCAATAGCCTCAATGTGTGTGTCCTTGACTGCTTTATTTATGCAGGCAATGGTGAGCACAGTGAACGGCTGTCCATCTGGAGATGTTTTCAGCACCTTTGATATTTGTGTGAGAGAGCAAATTGACCGGCTGTGTCAGTTTGCATGTCTGTGATTTACACTACAACCTGTGCAGGTGACACTGTGGATCAAATAAAGGATCAGAATGTGAATCTAAATGTGAACCTTTTTTATTTATTTCCTTATTTTTTGTAAATGTTTCTAAGGAGAAAGCATAATTTTTTTTGTTTGTGGAAATACAGGGAAGTTGATTTACACTGATGCAAATTATTGGTATTTTGTTCTGGAGGGCTTGTGAAAAACATCCACAAACAGATGGAGGAAAACAGATGGCAGGTTGTAGCCATTTAGTGGAAATCTATTTCAATTTGTACGCATAATAAACATTCAGGTTCGGCCGTGAGAACTTGAGAAAAATGCCTTCAGAAAAGCAGGCATAACATAAAATTGGGGCACACCTAAGCTAGACTTATACACACACATATGTGAGCCTGGATTGCAAAACCAGTCAATGTTGCACGGGTATATTTTTGGCAATATCAAAAAAAAACAAACTTTGTATGGGTCAAATTGATTTTTCTTTCATGCCAAAAATCATTAGAGTAGACCATGCTCCATGAAAACATTTTGTACATTTACAACCCTAAATATATCTAAACTAATTTTTGATAAGTAATATGCATTGCTAAGAACTTAATTTGGACAACTTTATAGGCAAATTAATTTAATTGTTATTATATTTCATTATTAACCCTCAGATTGAGGATTTTAAAATAGTTGTATCTCAACCAAATATTGTCCTACACTAACAGACCATACATTTATATTAGATGCACATCAAATTAGAAACCATACATATTAGATTTACTCTTTAAAGGTGTGATAACCTTTCCTCCAAATTTCAAATAAATAAAATTGGTGTCATTTAGAGTTTTTTGCATTTGCAGCAAAGCTTTTTTCAGATACATCACAGACAAATTTGACTGTTGATGGAAAAGTGTGTTGAAACAGAAACTGCGTTTTCAGAAATATCCAGTTTAATCTGGATGTAGCCAGACTTCATTCATCCACTAAAAATATTTAATTTAGGACTTTATTCACATCTCTATGTTTACAGCATTTCAATTTAGTCACGAATGCTCAAGCGCACTTGCTTGACTCTCAAGATCCTGTGAGGTTCATTATTGCATGTTAAGCAGGTGTGGTTGAGCTGTTCATGTTTGCTGATCAATATTTATATGTGAATAAAAAGCATGAACTAAATCTGTTCATCATGCAGAGCAATAGTGTCTCTTCAAAAGACTTGATTTGTTCAGATTTCTTTTGGAAGACTTATATAAACAGACTCTGAATGGATGGACAGAAATCTCAGATTGAATTAAAATATCATCGTTTGTGTTCTGAAGATAAACAAAAAGCCTTTGCAAGGGCACAAGGTTGCACAAATAAAAACAGAATTTTCATTTTGGAATGAACCATCTTTCTCACTATGAAGCAACATTCCTTCCCAGCAAGCTCTTTTTTCTTTTTGCATTAAAGAGGTGGTCCACTACGATATCATATTTTAAACTTTAGTTGATGTGTAATGTAGCTGTGTGAACATAAACAACATCTCTGAATCTAATGTGCTCAATGTTCAATGCAAAGGGAGACATTGGTTTTTACAGAGTTAGCTTAGCAAAGCCTACGGCGAACCAAGTTTGGGGACTACAAAAAATACATCCGGGCTAGTGAGATCACAAGCGCTTCAGGTTTTGTGCATTCACCATGTGCATACACTCTACGCAGCAACGGGGCATGGCCAGAGGCGATGTAGTGCTGTAATTTTAGAAACCTAAAACGCCATCCAAACGCTGCTATTTTCACAGAGCTTGTTCTGTTTCTGTATTTGGGCTTCCAAATGACACGACACAAAGAGTTAAGTGCTTACAATTTAATATTAATTATGTTCCAGAGAATTATAAAAAATATATATTGCTAGCATTTGACAAAGGAGAGCTTCCAGAATCTCTCCCAGTTTAGTGCTGGATTTGGCTAAAAACTCTTCCAACCAACAAAGCTGTGGATTGTGAGCCACAACCTGTAAGTATACAGTTTCTAGCGTTAACGATATGTTGTAGCAAAGACGTAAACAAGGATGTAAGGAAATGCTATTTGGCACCGCTAACAATTTGGCTACAAATTCATATTTATCCATCAAACCGCTGTAAACATCCACAATCTTCACCAGTGCTGCCGTGTCTCTCTATGCAGCCGCTTTCCCTGCCTTTTACATCTCAAATAACAAACTATATGCAAAAAAAGATGAAAGTTTTTTATATTACTATATAAATATTTTGCTTATTCCGAATATATGTAAAAGACACTTGTCAGATTTTATTTTAGAGAGCAGGCGTGAAGTTCAGCTGTGTCCTCTGTGTCATTTTCTGTCTGATTCAGGCACAAACTGATACGGCTAACAGCTACTCTGACTGACTGTTTACACAGTGCAAAGGCGCATGCTTGTAGGGGCGTGTGCTTTTCCCTGGTGATGTGGAGCCAATCCGCAAATCACAGCACATTATGTTAGCTGACCAATCAGAGCATCTTGAGGGCGGGCCTTTCAGAGGAACTAGGAAATATGACAGTCGTCTTCATGTTAGCTGAGTAGCTGTATATAATCAAAGTAAGATATGTGAAAAAATAACGTGATTTTCTACAAACGAAGCATGAGCACACAATGCTTTGTATCTTATAAACACAACCAAGCCTTAAAAATACACTGTAGACCACCCCTTTAAAAGAAGTCTGATAGATGTCTAAACATTGATGTCTTGGCTAAAACAAGGCTACATTTGGGTTGTCTAATAAAGACGTAATAATAATCCAAAATAGACCACAGGAACGAATGACTACACGTGATGTCTATCGAATTTGTGTATTTGACTAATCTAGATTTGGGCTATTGTTAATGTCTATTCGATTTTCATGACAGTCCCAATTCAGCCAGGTTTTAGTCAATACATCCATGTTTAGGTGTCTACTCGACATCTTTTAAACAAAATTCCTCGGTGGGTTGTGTTCTTCAAATCACTACTAAGAATGATCAAATAAATACATAAATAGCAGAAAGCTACAGGCAAGTTGAAATGTTAGTTTAGTCCATCTCACATGTTTGAGAAACCCTGCAGCTGAGTCATACATCCCTAAGCTGTCTTGTGAGGACAGAAGCCACTCTGAAATGGCCAGTAACAGACTGGCGGTAAAACAATTATGGGAGGGAGTGACTGGGTCGTGTTGGGCAATGCCTGTTCTTACCCACAACAAGCTGGCTATTGTGCAACAGCTGCTCAGTCACCATGTAAACAATGGCTGACTCTGTGACCCATTGTCACCCATCTATTGGCCTGTCATGTGTTGAGACTGATAAGAAAGAAAGCGAGCAAAAATAGCAACGCGTACAACACCCATATTCATGGATGATTGAAAACGAAAATATTTCATCCATTTTCTCATGCATAAACTAAGCAATTTATTTCAATAGCTGGAATATCCTTAGGTAAATAAGGCAAAACAGAGCTGCGGAAAATAATCACAAAATGCTCGCCAAAACAAAAATCCATTTATTTTCTCACAGTGACCTTTAGGATGGTATTGAGCAACAAAAAAAAAGGTTGTCAATAAAAAAAAGATCAAAACTACATATTTCAGATTTAGTGTGAAATAAATATCAGATGTTGTCAATTGACCTTTGGTTAATAAATGATGGAAGAAGTCATTTAAACGTGACAAATAATATATTCTGCTGCCTCTGAGGATGTGGCAGACAGTATTCAGACACACACGCACACGCACACGCACACGCACACCCGACGCTGATAAAACAAGTGGTGCAATGCATGTTGAATGAAAGGAAAGGAAAGAAGAAGGATTTTCCCAGCATGAACACTTACAAAAAATAGAACTCATGTTTGATCAGATGTGTTGACTCGCATGGATTAAAGAAACAAATGCAATAATTAATACAGTGTCAACATCAAGCTGGTTTATGTTGAGAGAGATTTGTAGTAATATCATTATGCCTTTTAATTCAAAGTGTATAGGCATTTGTGGTATTTTGAGTCAGAACAAACCAAACCGTAGTCAAAGATACAGGCCGCTGTGGTGAAAATATAGTGTTACGGTGCTGTCCAGACTGTACGCTACCTTATTAATCATTGATTCTGAGCACTAGGTATTCATTTCACTGGGCCTGTGGTTATGTTTACAGCTCTACAGACATAAGATCGTATCACACTGAGAGATAGTCCCTTCACCAACTGCAGAAATGAAAATAAGTAGCTTATGTTAATATCTGACAAGTTAAAAGGATAGCTGAGCCGGAAAATGAAAATTCTGTCGTTTGGTCACCCTTGTGTGGTTCCAAACCTGTGTAGCATTTCTATGCCATAATTTACACTCAGATGTTGATATTATATTTCACAAATAATTAAAAAGAGAGGCACACATTTCAATTAATATTCTGAAGTAGAAAGTCTGTAGTTTGTTTTCTTGTAAAATGTACAGTACTCCAAAATATATATTTACAATTATGGAAATCATAATTATAGTGCAGTTTTTGATTCACGTGTAATTTTTCTGCTTTCATTTAATTTTTAAACATTTTTGTGTTTTTTTTTTTTGTCTACAGAGTTTTTTTGTAGGTTTTAGTTTTTGGGTTAGTTATTTTTTTCTGAAACGTGTAAAAAATATATTTGGAATAATTTAATTGATTTTAGCCTGTACAGTCAAAGTCAATGGGGTCCAAAACAACAACCCTGGACACCATAGACTTTCATAGCATTGATAAGCAAAACATTTAACAAGAACAACCCTGACCCTTTGTAAATGTTATTTTTTCTGTGAAACATATACAAAGATATTATACATGTTTAAATATATTTGGTCCATAAAATGAAAGTCAATAGAGTCCAAAACAACAACTCCATTGACTTTTATTTTATGGATTTTGCATGCGTGTGTATGTGTGTGTTTAAAAAGAGAAAATACATACAGGTTTGGAAGAACATGAGGGTACAAATATCAATAGATTCTAGCTCTGTAACACAACCTTTGGATTATAATTTAAAATCAATAGTTTCATAGGAGTTTTTCAGTAACTTTGCTGTCTGATTTCCTTGTTTAAATTAGTAAAACCTGATCTGAGGTGAAAGCAAAGGAGAAGGTAGAGCTGTCCAACTGCTGTGTGAAGGGCAGTGTGTCTGCCTGACTGATGAAACAGGACCGACAAAAGACACAACACACACTGGCGCTGTCCTCTCTCAGTTGGTCCTCAGTTGATAATCTGTCAAAAAGAAAATCAAGTATAGGTACGAATAATTAATTGCATATATAAAATGAAAGGACATACAGTATAGATCAAAATGAGAGAATTTATATACACACTTTTCTTAAGATTACAGCAGTCAGAAATTAGTAGGAAATGTAAAGGCCCTTGCTTTGAATGACTACAGCACATCTGTGGTTAAATCTCATAGTCTGTCACAGGTCATCGCTAGTCTCTCACACAACATCACTATTTTTTTAACTACACATCACTATCACTGCACATCACTTGTATTTCACAGGACATCACTAGTCCCTCAGGACATCACTAGTCTTTCAAGATATTACTAGTCTCTTGCAGCACATCACTAATCTCTTATAAAACATCACTACTCTCTCACAAAACATCATTAATCTCTCACAGGACATAATTTGTGACTAGACATTTCATTATTTTATTTTTTTCAGCTTCAAGGGACTGCTTTAACCATTTTACAGTCTAACAAGCCTCAGGCCTTGCAATATAATTGATATCTGATTGGGGAGATAAACACAGGGAAGAAATCATATTGCTGAAGTAGCTTCTGATAACAAGATTAGTATGGCCGGTTAATGTTTCTGCTGATGAGAGGGGTTTGGCCACTATAGACTAGGCTTTTAGTTCAAAATAAAATGTTGAGACACTGTATGCTAATACTCACACTGTTCAGTGCTGAACCGCAGAGTAACTGCAGCTGCAGTGCTAAAATGATTACCCATTGACATTCTCTGCATTATTCTGTCATAATGTGCATTTGTACTTTTTTGTACTCTTGTAAATGACTAGCCTTTTGTAAAAATGCAATATTCTAGGAATCACAGACTTGGAAAGACCAGCTTATCCTGTTACAGTGTGGCTGAAAGGGTCATTCCTTTGTCATTCATCTGGAAAACCTGCTGTCAGCGGCTGTCAGTGACATGAGAAAGGCTAACCATATTGCAGTCAATGAAAACTGGAAAGTTATGCTGCGTGTCCACCAAAGTGTTTTTTTTTCTCAAGCTGGCCATTTGTTTTCTGTTGTTGTCAATGGTAGCACTGCGTTGCTCAGTGTGTGTTTTACGGTCAGCGCTGAGCGCTCTGCATTTTTTTAGCCGTTGCAAGTTGAAAAATGTGGTGCTTATCAGTGTCACCTTTGAGCTAGTCTTCCAATCATAGTGGAAGAGGGGCAGAACAATACAATGCAACTGTCAATAAATAATCTGCTACAGATCCTCAACTTGTAATAGTACAACGGGATACTCTGTATCATAGCAACCGACTGAAAAAAAGCTACGCTGCAAAAACGCTTACAGCTGAGCGTTTTTAGAACAGTGCTCGTGTTTCTGCTACAGTGGACACTAGGCATGGGAC
This sequence comes from Danio choprae, assembly GCA_903798125.1. Classification (NCBI taxonomy): domain Eukaryota; kingdom Metazoa; phylum Chordata; class Actinopteri; order Cypriniformes; family Danionidae; genus Danio; species Danio choprae. The sequence continues at coordinate 15,110,306 of CAIGQW010054109.1, forward strand.
GACAACCAGTTTCCAGGTTTACCGCAGAAAAGTCAAGTTTTTAAAACTGCCAACGTTTTTCTGTTATACCTTTCCTATGGTATGTGTAAGTTTTTTAACATGTTTTAACTATTTTATTTAGTTTTTCAGGCCAAACTTATCTCCAGCTGAAAGGGACCCTCCACATCAAAAGCTACTGTTCCAAAATATTTTAAATGTTTCTTAAAATAAAATATATTGTGTTCAATGGGGGAAAGTTGTTGTTTTTTTGGCAGACATATAAAAAGAACATATATCAGAGCAGTAATCACAATACCATGATACTGTGAAACTGTGATATTTTTATCCAAGCATATCTTATAGTCAGAATCTTATACTGACCCATACCTCATGGACACGAAGCCTTAGGCTACACTTTAAATAATTAAGGAAATTACCACCAGGTTCCAGATTAACACTGATAACTGGTATCTGAACAAATTTTGATCAGTGTTTTTTTTTTTTTAAATATCTCATTTAAAGGGACACAAAAGAAGATATTTTGAACCCTGAAATAAAGCTGAAAACCTGTAATGACTAACATCCATAGTAGAAAGATTAAATACCATACAAGTCAATGGTTACAGGTTTTCACCTTTTTTTAAAAAATATCTACTTTTGTGTTCACCAGAAGAAATGAATTTTCAGTTTTGAGTGAACTATATAAGGGTTATACTGTGCCTCGTAATATATGTACCTTGCGAAATAAGCTTTTCAGACAAAACGCGGTGACCTTAAAATTTTAGGTTTTTCTTTATTTTTGATCTCCACTGTAATTTTGAACAAATATTTTATGTTTACTTGAAAACACTTGAATGTTATTGGCAGTTGGGTGTTTGGATATGTCTGAAGAATTGCATTGTGGCTTGATGACTGCTTTGCATTTCTTATGAATAAGTGAAGAGGGCTGAAGGATTAGAGAGACTCTCTCTCCTCTGGTGTCGCTGATGCAAATGGAAAACTGATAGTCTTCGCTATTTCACAGTGTGTGTGTGCGTGCATGCGTGCGTGTGTGCGTGTGCATGTGTTTGTGTGTAAGACAGCAGACAGCGTAATGTTCACTGAACTCTTAACCAGGGTGAAGATAAACTGTATATCAGAATGATAATTGGGAAATGGAATGAGAGTGTTTGTGAGACTGAATTTGTGAATGTGTCTCACCTCCGCTCTGAGTGATATAACGCACCCACGGTAGTGCCTGGTATCCGCTCTTCTCGATAATCTTCAAGTATCGCACCTGTTTGTTATCAGACAAAAACAAAAAAAAATGTTTACATTAAGTATAATACTACTGCATAATAACTATAGCTATGGCTAAATTTTTAAAGTCTTGATATTGACTAATTTAAATATAAATAAAATATTTCCTTCAAATTTTTATAGCATATACTTTTTTTAACTTAAACCATTAACCTAAAAAAAAATTTTAATAATACAATAAACACACTGAAATAAAATATTCAAATTAATAAAAGACTAAAGTTACATCTCAACGATACAGATTTAATAAGAGTAGTCAATATATAACTAAATCATTTATCTACATAACATTTTACTAAATTACCATAATTTAACTAAATAACATTTAAAACATCTCTAAGAAAACAGTAAAGTACAAAATATTCAATTATGAAATTAGTTTATTTTTTAAATCTTAAAATAAGATTTTCATATATAAAATGTTTATATAGTAATTAAAAACTAATTCTAAATCCATAAAAGTAAGATAATTTTAAAAACAAATCTAAACTTTTTACTTGAAATAAAAATAAGCATTATATCTCAACACAAAATATTTAAATAAATATAATTAGCTAAACATCTGCAAAGGAGTGAAATCCCAATTTAATGTCAAAGAACTTTACATACTATAAATTTATTATTTTTGAAATCTGTAGTTCTCTATCAGTAATAAAACACCCACAGATGTATCAAAAAAATGTGTTATGTTGGTATTTTCTTTTAGCGGCCATAATCTAACCATGAAATCAGGCGTAGTCCTAAAATAAAGCAATAATTGTGAAAAGTGGCTGACTTTGGCTCACAGGAAGACTGTAATAACATCTTTGTGTCAGGTTTCTAGTGAATACACAGCGCCTTAACAATACAAAAGCTTGTCAAAAGCTAAAATGCTAAAAAATACATCATATTTTGTCAGAAGTGTGACATTCTAGAGCAAAACAGACACTTTTTTTAGAATCAGCTCACCAAAATGATTAAAAAACAAACACAGCAAGCAAATATGATGCAGGACAGTGTTATGACAGAATGATTTGTAAGGTGAACGTGTGTGGGGTTTTTTTTTTTTATCCGCACCTGAATGCCGGACACTGTAAAATAAGGAATCTCAAACTTGACTGTGATCGGTCTCTTGCCCTCCAGTTCATCACTTTCCACACTCGGCAGTCCAAAATGAGCTCGCATCATGAACTCCTTTCCACCCTTCACCCAGTAAAGACACATCATTAGTTTCTGACACATCTAACTGTCTAATTAACGCTGCAAAAATCATCACATCACTACTAAATTCTCATTAACAGTTCAGTTCTAAACGAGTCTTATTCCTGAGAGGTTGATGCAAAATTTCCTCTATTTTCAATGATGTACTGTACAGCACAAGATATCACAGGACTTGAAAATAAATTGTAAAATAAGTCTATAATAAGGCACAGAGCTGTCAGTTCAGTATAGCTCTATAGTATGTTTAATGTCCTATTTAAGTCCCATTTTCATCTTGGCAGACATCAAATTTGTTTAATAAATCCATTGGAGCACTCGTTATTTTTTGTATTTTGTATACATGCTCTGTATTGTTTTTTGGGGGGCTTTTGCATGTAACTGTAGAGGACATAGGGAGAGAAATAAACAAAAATAAACTAAAAGGAATAAAGTAAAACACTACATATCCACACAGCTCTGAGAATTTAAGATACTGCTTGAACATGGTTGGTTTCTCCGAATGTACTGGATTTCTTAGATATGGCTATGAGTAAATTTAATATTGATTTTATTTTATAAAGGTCTGATAAGATTCCTTCAAAATTTTAGATTTAAAAAAAAAATATTTTAAGCCTTTAGCATCTTGTATTTTGACAAGAAAATAAAAATTGGTAAGAATAACAATAAAACGTATATAAAACATGTTATTTTATGCAAAAATTGCTATAATGTTTAAAAAGAAAGAAGAATTGGCAACAATAGGGATCTGAAAGTATTTAAAGTATTTTCACTTTCAGATTTTCAAAAATCAGGCTTAGCTCAGGGTTAACTAAAACAAAACCATAATCATTTTTGTTACTTACATTAATTAATACCGAAATACCTTTTTTTTCTTAAAACTAAAAACATTTTGCAATATTGCATTATTGCATTAGAAAAATCTGCATAAATAAACCAAGTAAACTCAGACATGTGCACAAACTATGATAAAAAACAGATGATGGGACTGTATACCTGGATTAACCAGTGGAGTGTTTTCATCACACAGCATCTCAAACCAATACCCAAAGCCTGTCTCCACTTTATTTTCATTTATTACATAATAAACAAAAACCCACCATGGCTTCTCCTATTGCAACAACTGGCATTTTTCTTAATGATATTTGGAGCTGATTAGTCAAGATATGATGCCAAATTTGGGATATTGCCCAAAAGTAAGTCCATCTTTAGAACAAAAACAGCTAATCATACATAAAAAAATACATTGTTTAGATCCCAAACATCTTGCACAACACAACGCACTTACAGGGAAGGACTTGATGTTCCACTCCACAGCACTCTTTTCAGGAACCCATTTGGCCTGTCCTGTGGTGGTCTTGAATTTGGGCGAATCAGCATCACTGGGAACAGGAACTAAGATGGACACATTATTGGCAGTGGAGCGGCTCTTGAACTGACTGCGGGCCTGGAGAAAACAGATGGAGGAACTGTAGACACAACTTCCCAAACCAAACTCAAACTTCCAAAGCTACTTTAAGAGACTAAAGTTTAGGGAGTATATGGCAAGGGCAATAGTACAGCGCATGTTTACGTCCGAATCTGACAAGTCTTTGGACAGAGCTTGAGCCTTTTCCCAAGACAGAAGCCTGAAAGCTAATTACTGAGAGCAGAAAGAGAGAGAGAGAGAGATCAAGAGTCAGTGGAGTGTGTAGATTGTGTAGATGTGAAGCTCTACCTTAACCTTGATCTCTACTCGACTGTGAGAGAACTTCTCTATTACGCTCTCAATCCATATTAGAGGCTTCACCTGTCAGAACAGAGAAAAGAGCAGAGCAGTGAGTCTGTGCTGACACTTATTGAGACACCCGCTGTCAGTTGCATGTGTAATCTTGTTTTGAATAAATTACATAAAACTGTAATGTTTATATTAACAATAAATGTATTGTACAAGGATCAGCTGTCCATCAAATGTACTTCACGAACTGTTCAAATAGTTCAATGGAGCACTGATTATAAAATCTCATTCTGGTTCTGATTCTGGTTCTGGTTCTGATTTTACAATGCCATGACCACTACGTAATTAGTTTCCACTAACATTTATATTTCAAATATGTTTTTTTTTATTGAATAAAGAATTTAATACTTTAGTATTGCAAGGATTACATGTAACAGAAACATTTGTGACCTTGGATCACAAAACCTTCTTAACAAAGTCTTAAAGTTTTAAGTTGACCGTCTTAAATGCATTGTATGAGTCATAATTATTGTTATTTTATTACTATTTAATTAATTTTATTATTTTTATGCCAAAAAAAGACAGAATATTAGGTCAAATTTATGTTCTATGAAGACATTTCTTCAAGACAAAACTTCATTTCTGATGATGTGCATTACTAATCATTTAATTTAAACAACTTTATAGACAATTTTGTCAGTATTTTGGTCCATGCTCATATTTTATAATGTTTTAAAACACTTAAATTTCAAATCATTGCTGATCCTTGAATTGTCCTTTTATCAAATCATATATAATCATTTTTAATTTTTTTTTATAATAATATAATAGGTTGATGCGGTGGCACAGTGGGTAGCACAATCGTCTCACAGCAAGAAGGTTGCTGGTTCGAGCCTCGGCTGGGTCAGTTGGCATTTCTGTGTGGAGTTTGCATGTTCTCCCCGTGTTCGCGAGGGTTTCCTCTGGGTGCAAAGTCCAAAGACATGCGGTATAGGTGAATTGGGTAGGCTAAATTGTCCGTAGTGTATGTGTGTGAATGAGTGTGTATGGATGGTTCCCAGTGATGGGTTGCGGCTGGAAGGGCATCCGCTGCGTAAAACATATGCTAGATAAGTCGGCGGTTCATTCCACTGTGGTGACCCCAGATTAATAAAGGGACTAAGCCGAAAAGAAAATGAATGAATAAATAATAATATAATAATATTTCCCACAAATTTCCTAATTTAATATAATAATGAAAAAAGTAAAATAATATCATACAACGATGATAATAATAATAATACTAATAATAATATTTATTGACTTTATATATAAATGCAGTTATAATGTGGCATAATTACTTCTTTTAAGAAACATAAATTTTATCATCACTTTTAAAAGGTAGTTACATATCGTGACATTATATCATTATCCTGCATAAAAACTGCCATCAGTGCATCATCTTTCAAATAAAAACATGTCCTTGAAATGTAATTTTCAATAAAACATTTAAACAATCAAATTACGAGTAAAAACAAAGTTTGAAAATGATGTGACCATTTCCAATTCATTCCTCACACTGGAAGTTTCACACACTAAACACTGCAGAAATAATTGGAGTAGCCCTCTAATATGCTTTTCCAAAAGTACTTTTGTTTTGGCCTTTTAATGATTTTAATTTCAAATTCTCACAAATTCTGTGACAGAAATTCGTTCTGCAGTTTGTCTTGTTTTCACAATGTTCATATGCTTGTTTTTTTATGTTTTTATACAAGTAACCAATATACCAAAATACCAAATGCTTCTACCATCAAACACAACAACTAATCATTGTATTTTAAATTAATATTCTAAATGACTAAACATCTCTTTTGGACCTAATCTATCCCCACATGTGTATTGATCTGGAGAGTTGTGTAGATGCAGCACTGACCGTGGTGTTGAGCCGATAAGACATGAGCTCAGATTCTCCATCAGGTGGGATGAAAGAGATGGTCCGGTCATTTTCGAAGCGAGACAGACGCACACACTGATGAAACTTCACATCTTCCAACTCAACAGACTTGCTCTTCTCCCCTGAAGGTAAAAAAAGTGACCACTGATGCTTATAAGCTGTGATAAGCTATTTAATCAGTTAGAAGCTGCACACACGGACACGCATCATAATCATACAACGATTCAGCTTAGATACATTAATTTTCATTCATTTAAATGTTGAGTTTTTCCACAATTTCTTTGGTGAAATACAGTTTAGGTTTATGGATGGTTTATTTCATGTATACTATCTTTAATATGCTGTAAAACAATTTATTCTACACAAAGCAACATGCAGGGACACGATTTCAGTCACATAAAATGCCTTATCACCTGCAGAAAATTAATGATTTTATTTATATTAAGAGACTCAATTTAATTTCTTTTGATGCTTTGTTAAATGAGTTTAAATATTTTAAAAAATCATGTACATGGATGCTAAAATTGTATAAATGATCTAGGAATTAATTGGAAACAATAAAAATGAGATATAACAATTTGGTAACACTAGAGTTTCATTCACACCATTTACTACTGGCTTATTAACTGTTTATTAGCATTTATAAAGTATGATCTTATTTTACATCCCTAACCCTATCCAATACCTAAACCCAACTACTACCATACTAACTATTAATAAGCAGCTAATTAGTAGCTTACTGAGTTAAAAATCGTAGTTAATGGTTTGTTAATGATTTGTTAATTGACTGAATTGTACATTAAAATAAAATGTGACTAACAATTTATATATTTTTTACTAACATTGCTTAATTCATAAACCCTTTCATACATCACATTGGCCTAAAATAATTGGCCTGTCTTTGCAAGAAGTTAATTTCATCTTTCAGTATTGTATATTCAGTATTGGGCCTCACGGTGGCGCAGTGGGTAGCACGTTCGCCTCACAGCAAGAAGGTCGCTGGTTCGAGCCTCGGTTGGATCAGTTGGCGTTTCTGTGTGGAGTTTGCATGTTCTCCCCGTGTTGGTGTGGGTTTCCTCCGGGTGCTCCGGTTTCCCCCACAAGTCCAAAGACATGCGGTATAGGTGAATTGGGTAAGCTAAATTGTCCGTAGTGTATGAGTGTGAATGGGTGTGTATGGATGTTTCCCAGTGATGGGTTGCAGCTGGAAGGGCTTCCGCTGCGTAAAACATATGCTGGATAAGTTGGCGGTTCATTCCGCTGTGGCGACCCCAGATTAATAAAGGGACTAAGCCGAAATGAAAATGAATGAATGAAAAATTTGAGAATATCAAAGTGTCCCTATATGGGTCTTTTTGTACCCATACATGTCAAATTGATGTAGAATTTAAAACGTTATACTACAAAATTGATGTATAAGAAAGAATAAATGAACACAGTATTTTTGTGTGAATCAAAAATAAGGTATTTAATACATAACTGTAATAACAAATAACAAAATACATCTTTTTCAAAGATTCAGAAAAAAACGGAGGAATTAATATGGGTCATTTTATGCATTAGGAGGCGTTTGCATGGCTTGTGCATTAAATGTTTAATTGATTTCACTGCTTTAAAGTACATCATATGTTTTTTGAGGGGGATTGTTTTTACTGTACCATTGGTCTGCACTCAAAAATATATTAAATAAACAGCAGGAGATAAGGAGACCAATGTTTTGGCTATCAGTGTAATGATTCATTCTCTTGATGCTTATATACTCAGTCATTTCAAGTGTTCGCAATCAATCGAGTAGCAGATTTTTAAGGTTAAGTCCATTAAAAAGAGTCATACATCAGGAAGAAAGAAAGAGGATTATACATCAGGGGGGAAAAAACAATAACCAATAAATAATATTGAGATAAATATTAATAGATGTTAGTGCTGTCAAATAATTAATCATGATTAAATCTCATCCAAGATAAAAGTTTGTACACGTGTACATATGTATATATTATGTATATAAACACACATATACACACACACACATACTGCTCATAAAATACAAAAATATAAAATGTAAATATATTAACATATATATGTAAACTGTATTATATATAAATGTTTAAATATAAATAAATATAAACAAATATTTTATACAATATAGTGATGAATATATTTTGTGTATATTTTTATACACAAAAATATACACAGTATGCAAATATATTTTGTAAATATGAACTTTTGGGGATTTTTGGATGCGATTAATCGATTGACAGCACTAATACATGTACATGACAACCACATGTAAATTACAGGTGCTAATTTTGCAATACTCCATCAAAAGCCTAAACATACACCTGCCCAAAGACCCTTCCTCATTATAAAAGTGGTTGAAAGACATCTAAACATCTACTTTATGGAGAGAGAAAAAAAAGCATCTTAATACCAGGTGTAAAGAGGGCCGCAGAGCGTTCTAATGTATCCTGGAAATTGCAAACAATAGCACTTCTATGTGAAGGTAGTTTATTTGTTTGACCTCAGCAAAGGGAAAGGCAGTGACTACAGAAGAGCATCTTAATGACTCCGGGCCTCTGAGCCCCGAAACTCACTAATACAACAGTGCTGAGGGATTTCAGTGGAGTGTGTGTGTGTGTGTGTGTGTGTGT